>JAOALB010000116.1:0-183879 GCA_025331125.1 Mycogone perniciosa
TCATCCCTGACCTCTCTGTCAACATAAACCCACGAACCTCGGTTTATCCCTTGAGAATCAACCCGGATCGTCACACTTTATTTATAAAGTATATAATATTTATTATTAGTCCTTTTATATAGACTATATTTAACTTTTATAGTAATTTAATTTTAAATATTTCCTATACTTTATTTCTTTATAAACTATATTAAAAAGTTTAGTTTTATAATAGTTTACTTTTTAATTAAAAAAGTTAAATTTTATTTTCTTTATAAATAATAGGCTTAGTAAAACTTTATTTTAAGCTTTAAATAATTTTACTTATTAGTATTTTTTATACATAGGTTTTAATAGTTATAATGACTATAATTAATTAAGCTAAGACTAGGATTTTCTATAGGCTTATTTAAATTATTTTTGCCTTTAGGTTATATATTATAAACCTATACCCTTTACTATAAGCTAGCTTAATATAGTTTTAAATAAAATAGCTTTTATTTATATAATATTAATAATATTTTATATTTATAACTGCCTTTAAATAATAGTAAAAGAAAGAGTTTAGTATATTATTATATAAAGGGTTTATTATATCAATATTATTAATAGTAATTATTAATATAAAGAGTTTTTATTTACGTTTATTACTATTAATAGTAATATAATAATACTCTTTTTTCTTTAAATTAATTATTTTAGCCTTTTAGTTAAAAAAATAAACTGTTAGCTTATTAAACTTTTTAAATAAAGCGTTTATTTAATTTTTAAGCTGTAAAGATATATTTAGTTTTATAAATTTAAGCTATTACTTTTTCTGCTTTTTCAAAATTAAATATGTTTTTAATTTAAATAAATTAGATATATACTTAGTTTTAAAGGGCGTCTTTATAGATTTTTAAAAATAGGCTCTTTAAATATTAAGTTTTGCAAGCGTTTTATTATAAAAAAGTATCTAGACTTTAATATATATTAATTCCTTAAAATCATTAATTTCCTTAATTTCTTTAAAGGCTATTACTAATTAAAGCAGCTTTAATAGGATTGCTTTAACAATATTATAAGAATATAGTATAGCTGCCCTTTAATTTTTTTTATTAAGCTTTTAATAAAGGTATTAATATTAAAGTAACTAATCTATTATAGATTATATTCTAATAGGCTTATAATTATAAAGATTTTAAAGCTATATAGTATATAACTTTAATTGTTTTTTATTATACTGCTTATAATACTATATAAGCTCTTTCCTAACCTTATCCTAATTAATGTTTTCTTTAATAAAGACTTAAACTGTTTTTTATTTTTTTGGTTTTATAAATAGTTTTAAATACCTCTTTTAATCTTGTATTAGGATTTTTTAGTCTTTTATCTTTTGCTTATAGTTCTTTAAAAACTAGGATATATTTTCGCTATTAAATTTATTTATAAAATTAATCCCTATAAGTAGCTTTATTCTTTAAATATTTTTAAAAGCCTAAATAAAAAAAGGAACTTTTAAAAGGGTATTTTCTTATTTTCTATTAAAGAATTTAATTTTTCTTTAATTTTTATTTTAATAGATTTAAAAGGTATTAATATTAAGCTAGGTATATAATTAAATAATTCTTTTAATTAAGGTTTTAAGGAAAAGGTTATATTTAGTACTTTAATAACTAAAAGTTATTTATTTACTTTTAATTCTTTTATTTAAAGTTAAAATAAACTGTTAGTTTTAATTAAATAGTCCTTTAATAATAGAATACTATTTATCCTGCTAGTTTAAGTTATTTAACTTAAATGCTTAGCTGGTATAAGCGTTTTCTTTTTTTAGGTAAAAAAGGGATATATTCTTTTAGTGAAAGGGTTATAGCAGAGTATTCCTTTATAATAAAGAGTTTTTTTATAATAAAGAAGGGTTTTATTTATCTGTTTAAAACAATAGAATTAGCTGTTCTTTTAATGATAGTTTCCTTTATTAATGCTAGTCTTACAGTATTAAATTATTATCCTTTCTAAGTGTCCTTTAAGTAGCTTTAATATAGGTAATCTATATATAAAAGATTATAAAAGTAGTAAAGATAATATTTTTATTAAAAGTTAAAGAAAGTCTAGCTAAAAAGGTTAATAAAACTAAAATAAAATCTTTATACTAAAAGATTAAATAATTAATTTATTTTTTACTAATTGTTTATAATTGCTTTACTAGCTAGCTTATAAAGTTATAAGCGAAATAAAAGTTATAATAGTATATTGCTAATTTAAAGGGGATTATATTATATAAAGTTAACTATTTAATTTATATATTTACCTTTACTATACTAACTAATCCTTTAATAATTTCCTTTAATTCCTTAACCTTTTATTAGCAGGTATTATAGGCTAATAATTTCTTGAGATTTCGCTTATTTATTGTATTTTAGCGCATTACGCCTAGGTTAACTAATCCTAATTCCTATATTTCGGAAATTGCAACTAAATAACCTATATTTTCAGAATTAAGTATTATATTAATCTATATTAACTGGCTATAATAAAGGGTTTTTAGGCTATTTCTTTTAACTAGTTGTCTTATATTTGCCTAAAGATTTATTAATGTTAGCCTATAATTTTATTAATAGTTAAATAAAGGTAGGTTTTAGTGGCAGTATAAAAGTGCGCTTTGTAATTGCTTTTTATAATGCAATCCGTAAAATTTCCCTTTATTTTAATTACCGGTTTTATTAAAGGGGAATTAGCGCTTTAAATATATATATATATATATATATACTAATAATAACTGGAATAAAGCGCAGGAACCGCGCTTTTAATAGAACTATAAAGCTATAATTAAATAATATAGGGATTAAAAGATACTATAAATTATTTAATTATAATATCTGCAGTCGAAAGTAATTAACAGTTACCTCTTTATACTTTAACGGCTATAAAATTACAGGTAAAGGTAATATATTAAAAGAGAATACAGGTTAGTTTTTATTAAACTAAGTTTATCTGTTTATCTTTATAGTCTTATACCTCCCTAATCTAGTAATTGCTTAAATAAACAATTGACTTTACTTAGGTAGGCTAATAAAAAGGACTGTAAGTGTATTAAGTATATTAGTTACCCCTAATAAACTAACTATTATACTTTTATTTTATATAAGGTAATAGGGAGGATATAGGCCTTAGCAGCTTATACTATAGCCTTAAAAAGTAAGCCCTTTTAAGTTTTATTAAGCGACTTAAAGAAGTTAAAGACTTTATATACTTTACCTATAAATGTCTTTATATATTTCTTAAAGGAAAGCCTTAAATTAAAGTATACCTTTAACTATTAAACATCTTTTTTAAATTAAATTAGTTTTCCCTTTATTATAATGCCTTTTTTATATATTTAGCCTTTTATATAATAAAAGTATAGCAATTTAGCTTTAATATAGTTAAAAGATACTATATTCTCTACTCTTTACTTTAGCGTTTTATTAAGCGTTTATTATATAAAGGTAGCTGTCTTTTAAGTAAACCTGCCTATAATAAATATAGTAATATTATTAATATACTTAAAGTAAAACTATTAGTCTTTAAGTTAAAGGATTAAATTAAAGTATTGTATTAATATAATAGGGGAAATAAAGGACTTTTATAAAGTATTATATCTAAAGGTAAAGTCTAGTAGGTTAGTTTTATTTGTTTTATAGATAAAAGTAGTTTTATTGCTTATAAAGGACTTTACTTATTTTATAAATTAAATAGATTAATTTTATTGCTTAAGTTATAAAATTAGTTTATTTTTTATAATAATAGTAAAGGCCCTAGAAATATTAAAGGTAAATAAAGTTATTACCTCCCTTTTATTTAAGGCAACTTTAATATTATAAATTAAATAGGCAATTAAGTTTATAGCTACTCTTTTAAAGAGGGCTTTAAAGTACTACTTTAAAAGGATTTTATATTTAAGTATTAAAAGGGATACCCTTTTAGTAAATAGCCTTTTAAAGCTTTTTCCTATATAGGAAAGCGGTAAAATAGGCTTAAAAGCTTTATAGGTTATATAATTAAGTTTATTTAATTTAAGTATAATAGTAATTTCCTTATTTTTAAAAAGGAGGGGGTAATATTTTAACTTAAAGTAGCCTTTAAAGAGGTTTATAATAAACTTTTTAATAGTAGGCTATATATAGTATAAAAAAGTAATTAATATATTATTTGTATTAAGCACAGTATTTTTTACTTTAATTATAGCCTTTTTTACCTCTTTTTTAATAACTATTTTATTTTATAGTATTTAAAGGTTTTTTAATACTTAGGGTTTTTATAGGTTTTTAATATTTTCTTTTACTCCTTTTTACTGCAGTAAATATTCTTTAAAGAAAGCTACCTGCTTTTTAAAGTTTAAAATACTTTTATCGCTATTTATTAAAAAGGGGGTTAAAATTAATTTATAACTTTACGCTATTTAGCTACCTATTAAATTCCCTTGCCTAAACTACTTTTAACTATAACTTTATTTTAATAGTTATATTTTTTGCATTTAATTATATTATATAGTATTTTCTTTACTTTAATTTATTTACTAGTTTTAATAGGCGCTGCAATAAAAACTAAGTAGGCTATTTAATACTCGTTATCCTATTAAAGGGCATTATATTTTGTCGAGGGGGAATCAGCGCTCTAAACACACATACACACCAACAATAACCGGAATAGAGCGCGGGAACCGCGCTCTTAATAGAACCACGAAGCCGTAATTGAGTAATATAAAGGCTAAAAGATACTGCGAATTATTTGATCATAATGTCTGCAGTCGAAAGTAACCAACGGTTACCTCTTTACGCCTTAACAGCTATAAAAAAACAAGTAGGGGTAATATATTAAAGGAGAACGCGGGTTAATGCTTATTAAACTAGGTCTATCTGTTTATCTTTATAGTTTTATGCCTCTTTAATCTAGTAATTGCTTAAATAAGCAATTAACTTTACTTGGGTAAGCTAGTAAAAAGGACTGTAAATGCATTAAGTATATCAGTTACCTTTAATAAAATATCTATTTTAATATCTCTTTTTGCCTATTAATTATATATAGTCTATAAAAAGTCTTTATAGTGCTTATATAACTATATTTAGTTTTTTTTTAGTTAAGTTAATTGTATTTACCTTTAAAAGGAGCTAGGCGTATATATATATTAGTTAGCTAAACTTTTATAAGCTTTTAAAAGGGATATATTTCTTTCCTATATTAGCTATTAGCTTAATAAGGCTTAAAAGTATAATAATAACTATATAATAGTCTAAGCCTATATTTAAGTTTTTTGCAATAGTTAATAATATAGGGCAGTTAAAGAAGATAAAGTTAATATACTTTCTAGAGTCTTTTATAAAGGCGTTTATAAAGGCAGGGATTAAGTTATATTTATCTGCTTATTTAATTAATTTATTGCCTGCTGTATCCAGGATTTAGCCTAGCTACTATATCTAATATAATATATTAAAGTCTTTTATAATAATTAAGTTAAAAGGGGGCTAACTTTACCTTTTAAAGGTTTTTATTATAGTATTAAAGGAAGCCTTATAGTAAATATTAATAATAATATAACCATAGACTTTTACTTAATAAATACAGTTACTTCTTAATTTTAAAGGTAAAAGTTATTAATAAAGTAGATTTAGTAATTTTTTAATATATATAAAGATAAAAGGTTTAGTCTTTTTTTAATTATTAAATAAATTAAATACTTAAAAGCTAAAGTAAGATTTTATTTATCTTTTAAGCAATATAATATTTTAGTAAATTTATAGCTTTTAAATAAATATAATATTAAAGCTGTTTTTTTAAGCTAATAAAAGGGCTATATTATAATACTATCTTTATTTTCTTATATTAGCTTAAAAGACTTTTAAGTTAAAGTTTTTTTAATAGTTTTAATAAGGTTTATTATTTATAAATTAAATTTATAGGGTTTATCTCCTTTAAAGGATTCCTTTAAAGTATTATTTATAAAGTTATTAAAATTAGCGACCTTTACTATAAAGTAGGCTAGTAAACTTTCTTTTAATAAACTATTAAAGATATTTATTAAATTAATTTTATTTTATAAAGGCTTTATTATAGGGATAAAGGGTATTATCTTACTTAAAGGGAGGGGTCTTTAAATCTAGGCCTTAAAAGTAAAAATAATAAGGGATCTAGCTAAAGCAGCTTAAAAAGCTCCTCCCTTAAATGCGCCTAATCTAAGCTTAAAGGCAAAAGGGGCAGGGTTTCTTTTTTAAAATTTTTAAATTTTAAATTCTTTAATACTTTTAAATTATTCTTTAATAGTATATACTTTTATATTATTTTTAATAATTAGGCATATATAGTAGTTTAAAGTATTAAATTAATAAAGATTAAAGCAGTTAATATATTAAATAAAGTTATTATAGCTTTTATCTTTATTAATATATTAAAAGGCAGGCTTATTATATTTTTTATATTATATAGTTTTAATATTTTTTAAAGGTTATAAAAGCTAAGGTATTTATTATATTAAGTTATTTATACCTTTTAGGTTTAGAGTTTTATTAAAGTTAAGTAATTAAAAACTTTAAAGCTTATTTTAATTTCCTTTTTAAAAAAAACAAAGTAATAGTAAATATTAAAAGTTTTATTAAAGGGAGCCTTTTAAGATAAAACTAAAGGTTCTTTAAACCTAATACTCCTTTAAGCCTTAATCGGGACTAGCGCATTAATAAAGAAAGTGCTTAAAGTATTAATATAGTATTTAAGGATACTTTATATAAAGAAACTCCTTTATATATATACTTCTTTAATCTTTAAGCTATTAGCCTTTATAATTAAACTTAAAGAAAGGATTTTTTATTTAATTTCTTTATTATTAATTTTTAATATAAAATTTAACTTTACTTTTTAAAAGTAAATAATATCTTTATTTTTAAGCTTTTTAATTTTAATAATTTCTTATTTAGCCTTAATAGCAGTAATCTTTCTTTAATTATAGTTTAAAGGGACTTAAAGGAAAATTTTATTATTAAGTTTTTTAAAAGTTATATTTTATTTAATTAAATTATTTTTTATAATAAAGGCTAGCCTTTTATTATTTTATAAAGTAAATCTATTTTCTTTTTTTATTAAAAGGTTTTTATTTATACTTTTAACTGCAATTATAGGTTATATAATTTACTTTATATTATGGTACAGGAAGGCAGGTTAGGGTAAATATTATTATTGTGCCGTGGAGAGTAAGGAAGCCTTAAGGCTTTACGGAAAGCTATAGCTAGGAACGCGTTAGGGCCTGGTTACGTGACCGGAGCTTACATAACAGGGCGTTAATATCGCGTTACAGTTAATGCCGTAACAGTACCCCCCCTTTTATCTCGCTATTTAGCCGCAAATAGCTATATTGCTTATATAAATCGAAATTCTAGGTAATCTATTTTAATACTTTTAATATAAAGGTAAATAGGGCGAATTGTATAGTTTTTAGTGTTAGTGATGTGTGGTTTAGTTGTGGGCTTTAGTGTAGTGTAGTTTTCGATTAGCGCTTTGCAGGCATTAGTTTCTTTTTAGCTATTTCTTTTTTTTCTTTTTTTATAATTCCTTTTAATGCCTATTGCAGTAGGCCTGGCTTTTTTAGGTTTTTTATATTGAAGTTTTATATTACCTTCTTTTAGCTTTATAGGTCTTTAGCTAGTTACTATATAGCGGTATAGTATTTTTATTTAATAAAGTAGTAGAAACTGTTATTATTATAATAATCTAGGAGCGCTTTAAACTTTTACTTCTCTTATACTTTATCTATACTATCTTCCTTTTCTAGTACCCTGCCTTAAATATTCTTTAACTTAGCCTTATTAATTATCTTTTACTTAAAGTACAGTAAAGTGGCTGTTTTAAGTTATAAAAGAGAGTTGTATAAAACTAGGAAAATCTTTATACTTTCTAGTAAGCTAATACTACAGGCTTATAAGTATATTTTTATTATTATATAAAGTCCTATTTATTTATTATCTAGCTTTTTTATTGGCTAGTTAATCTTTATATTTTATATATTAATAAAGACTTCCTGCTTAATAATATAAACTAGTAATGCCTTTTTTTATATATTTGCATTTTCTTTATATTTTTTTCTTAAGGCTTTAGTAAAGGCTTTTAGTTGTATAATAATGCATTTAAATCGATTAGCAATAGTGTTAGCGCAGAAAAACTCTTTTTTCTTTACTGCGGAAAGGTTTAGCAGGCAGGGCTGTAAAGGCTCTGTCCTTAAGCGAGGGTTAAAACTATAGTTAGCGAAAAACAGCAATATACTAGTAGTTTTAAATATTATATTATTTACAGCAAATTCAGCTAGTAAGAGCTAATAGACTTAATTATTTTAATAAAAGTTAATAAAAGCTCATAGGTATTATTTTATACTTACATTAATTCTTTTAGTCTAGCTATTAGTTTTAAAGTAAAAAGCTAATAACTATTTTAATATAACTTTTAATTGCTTTAAGAGTTATTTTTAGAATTTTAATATAAATTGTATACTGCAGTTTAATATAATATTATTAGGTATACTATAAAGGCAGTAAATCCTATTAATAAATGCATTAGCTAGCTCTTTTATTAACAGTAAAGTAATAGGTATAAAGTAATACATTTTAATAAAGCAGTAAACTACTACTAATAAATACTTATAGGTAATATTATAGCGGCGGGATTTAAGCAATAGTATAATATAGTTAACAGAAATATTTAACTATATGCAGAATAGGACTAGCAGTAATTAAAAAAAACCTTATAGTAAGGATTATAAAGCTTTTATTTTAATATATAGTTTACAGGCTTATATAAATACTTTAATATCTTTTAAGATTTATAGCTACTAGTATATTTAGCTAATAAAGTCTAGGGTTTTAAACCTACCTAAATATCTAACTAGGCTACTAAAGTGGTTTTTAAATAGGATTTATATATAAAGTTTATTGTTAAGGGGAATAAAAAGCTGCTTTTAGTAATAGATTCTGCTATTTATTACTTAGCAGTCGTTTATTGCAATCTAGAGTTCCCTGCAGAGCTGCTTTAACTATTAGCGGATATCGGGGTCTTAGAGTGCAGTTACTATTTCTCTCGCTATAGTATTTTATTTATATACTGCTGCGATCAGGTTATCGATTAGTCTGTTTTCTGCAGGTATTATTATAGCTATAAGGGCAGCCTTTACAGATATTTCTATATCTAACGAGATTTCTTTTTAGAATATTACCTAAGCTTTAAGGCTAAAAGAACTTTATAAAAGGATAGTATATTGCCTGTTTTTAATTTGGTTATTGGAAAGATTTAATTTCGCAGGCCTATTTTCTGCTTTTCTATTTAAGGCGTCGGGCTTTACAGCCTTAAAGCTAGGTCGATAAATAATATAGAAGTTAAAGCCAGAAAGGAATTTAAACTATTAGACTTATTACTGATTTAAGGCTTTAGTTGAGGTAAAGTATTCGAGGTTTTTATAGTCTATAATAATATTAAATTCTTATAAGCTTTATAATTTTAGGCGCTACTCCTTTATTACTTTAATAATAGCTAGGAGTTTTTTATTATAGATTTTATAATTGTATTTTTAAGCGTTATACTTTACAGAAAAGAATGCAATAAAGCGTAAAATGCTTTTTTTATTATACTGCGACAAGATACCGCCTAATACCTAATCAGAGGCATTTATCTTAAAGACTATTTGCTTATTATAGTTAAAAAGGGCTAAGACTAAGGCTAATTTAAAAGTGTATTTAATTAAATTAAAGGCTTTTTATTATTTTTCTCTTTAAATATATAGTCAGTCTTTTTTTAAAAGTTTATTTAATAGTGCAGCTATTTTAAAGTATCTTTAAATAAAACAATAATAAAAGTTTATAAAGCTAAAGAACTTTTATAAGTCTTTTACTCCTTTAAATAATTACTAGTTTAATATAGCTTTAACTTTCTTAAAATTTATCTCTAGTCCCTTTAAGGTAATAATTAGGCTAAAGTATTTTATTTTTATTATCTTAAACTTGCATTTAGTAATATCGATTTAAAGGCTAGCGTTTTAAAGGTAAGCTATTACTTTACAGATATATTTTTAATATTCCTTTCAGCTTAAAGAGTATATAAAGATATTGTTAAAGTATATTATATAAGTGCAGTTAAAGAGGTTATAAAGAGTGTAGTTAATATAGTATTAGAATATAGTAGGCGCATTATAAAGGCTGAAAGGTATAATTAATATCTCGAAAAAGCTAAACTTTATAATAAACGCTATTTTCTATATATCTCTTTTAATAATATAGAGGTTATTAAATGCAGCAGTAATATTAAGTTTTATATATACCTTTATATAGCTTAAGGTATTAAAGGTTTCCTAGATTAATAGCAATAAGTATTAATTTTTAATAGTAATATTATTTAACCTTTAGTAATTTTAATAAATATAAACGCTGCTTTTTAGTTTTACAGCTAAAAAGAGGGGAGTAGTATATTATACTTACAATTTACAGATAAATCCTTTTACTAAATTATTATTTAACTATTTTTTTATTACCTGCAGTTTATTAAATAACAATAGCCTATTTTTTTAATATAAAAGGTCTTTTCCTGACAATATTTTAATTTTATAGTTTTAGGCCTATTATAAAGGAAGTTTATTTACTGTCTTTAACAGGAAAGTATTATATAAGTTATATAGCTAGGATAGTAGTTTTTTTAAAATATCTAGTTTACTAAGCTTAGGTTTTCCTACTATAAATTTCTTTATATTAGCGGCTATAATCTTTTTTAGTTATATTAAAGAGTAGTATTTATCGATAAAGTTATATATTTCTTTTAGTAATATTATTTTTACTTTAATATAGTCTCTTTATCCTGTAAATATTTATTAGAAAAACTTATCTAAAAGCTTTAGCAGGCTAGTAAGCGCTAATTCCTTAATCTTAATAGTTTAGTTAATCTCTTTTTAAGTTACTTTTATTGCGCGGATATATAGTTAATAATAAAAGGTAATAAAGTTTATAGCTGCTATTATTTATATATCCGCTATATTTAAGTATACTTTTTAATCTTAAAGTTTAGTTTAGTTTTGCGGAAGTAGTATACTAAAAGGTAATAGTAGTAGCTTTAATAGGGGTTTTCCTTTTTATTATTAACTGTAAATTATAGGGGCAGGCAGCGGCTTTATATATACTTAGTTTAGGATTATCTATACCTATATTTCCTTATTGTTAGTTCTGCTATATTTACAGGTTATATAGTAATCTCAGTTTAATATTAAGGTTTATAGAATATATAGTTTATAAACTCCCTTTTTAATTAGGTTATAGTTTTCCTTTTCCTAAGTATTTTTAACTGATAGTTACTAGTATAGTATAGTTCTTTATTTAGTTAGGTTAAGCTCTGCTTTATTTAAAGCGTTTTCGACTGTTAGTTACTGGTAATATATATTCCTTATATTGGCTTTAGCGAAATTGTTTTTTATTTTAACTGCTATTAAGATTTATATAAAGCTAGCTATATTCTTTAAAAGGTAATAATTATAATAGTAATAGGATTTAAAAGTAATAGTTAATTTTTTTTAATTAATATTAAAGTTATATTTTCTTAGCTATAAAAGGCTAAGGATAATAAATATATTATTAAAGATATTTATAATAAAGAAAAGGTAAAGTTTTTTATAGGGGTTAATTATAGTTTATATAATAAAAAAGTTTAAAATTTTATTAGCTATATTTTTATTAATAAAAAGAAGGTTTTTAATAAATAGCAGTTATTAAATAGTAATACTAAATCGCTTAATAAAAGCGCAGCTAGTAAAAGCTTAAGGTATATAGCTGCTGTCTATTAAAGCTTTTATATTAATATAAATATTATATACAAAAGATAGTATAGTTTATATTAAAAGGGATTTACTGTCTATTAATTTAAGTTTAAAGGGCTTTTAATTAAAAAAGCAGCAGTAGATCTATTTTAGGATAATAGTATTATTTATAGTTAACCTCTGCTTATAACTTTTAGTAGAGGTTAATCTTTTCCCTGGTTTATAAGTTAGGTTTAGGTTCCTAATAAGTATAGCTGGCTAAATTAAAGTAGGTTAAAAGTTAATAAAGCAGCGCTACTGTTATTATCTTTATTAATACTTAAGGAGGGTATATTATTTAAAGCCTGGATTTATAGGTTAACCAGGCGTTACAGGTAGTATTAATATACTACCAGGGTTTAGTTATTATACTTTACTAGGCTATTTTGCTACTGGCTTTAAGGTATTATTAAGTTAAAGTATAGCTAGTATAGCTGGATTTAATAATTTTAGTTTTATGCCTAGTATAGATTTCCTTAGCGTATATTAACCTACTTTTTCTTATTGCATTTATTAAAGCTATAACTTGCTTTTTTATAGTAAAAGTATAGTCTTTTAGCGATATATTCTTTGCGAGAGACTTAAAGGTAAAGTAATATAGTATATATAGTATCCAGCTATATTAGGTTGCTGGTTAGCGCTAGGGCGGCGGCTTAATTGTTTATTTAATTGTTTTGCTGGCGTTAATAATATTACTGCTATTATTAATAGCTTTATTAACGCTAGCCTATTTAGGCGGCGCAGAGGGCATTATAGTAAACGCCTTCCTAGAGCCTGTTATAGATAGTTTAGTAGAGTTAATATTATTCAGTAAAGTTAAACTTATCTAGCTTAATTATTTAAGTCTTTATAGCGTTAGTAAATTTTTATGAGACCTTTATCTTTAAGGCCTCTATTATCTGCTTAGCAGTTTTACTATATTTACTGCTTAATGTAGATAACTTTACTATAAAGTTTTAAAAAGGCTTATTTAATATATATAAGTTATTAAAAGACTGCAATACCTTTTAGGATAGGTTAATTGTTTTATATTATTTATTAAAATTAATAAAGAGTATTATATTAGTCTTTTAATACTATTAGGCAGGGTTATTAAAATTCTTAATAATAGTATCAAAGTTTTTTTATTACAGTTAATATATATCTCCCTTTAAAAGGCCTGCAATATATAAAATCTTTTTAAGTTTAGTCAAAAAGATTAACTAGTTACCTGTAAAGGTAATATTAATCTAAGAGCGCTAGTTAATATATTTTTACTAGCATTTAATAATATTCTTTTACTTACTATTAAATTGCTTAAAGTTTTTAATTTAGCGGCAGCTAAATAGGTTATTATTTTTAGGGTTTAGTAGTAAAGCTGTATTTAAAGCTTTAACTTAAGCTTTAATTTATACTTTAAGGTTTTGGTTTTCGGCTGCCTGTTTTAAGATTTCCCATTTAAAGGTTTGCTTTTATTTTTTTTATTAAGCTAGGCCTTTATTTATTGCTTAACTAAAGAGATAGAACTAGTGGCAAAAGTCGTTGTCTTTAATAATCGCGTTTATTAAATGTATATAATCGCTATTAACGCTAGATTTTTACAGGGTTTTAAAGAGAAAAGGGAAAAGCGCTAGCTTTATAGCGAGGACTGTAATCTATTAGGCCAGGTTAGGTTATAGGGCGAGGTTTAAGGTATCTATATTTATCTTGCTTATAATTGGTTTCCTACGGGTATAGGGTTTAAAGGGCGAAGGCTAGGCTGTAGAGGCATTATTGTAGGTTTAGGATTAAAGGGGGAATTTAGGGAAGTTTGTAATTGGTTAAGTATATACTTTATAACGGCGCAGCCAAGTTAAGGGACGGCATAAACTATTACGGCATAGGAAGGCAGGTTAAGGCAAATATCATTATTGTACTGTAGAGAGCAAGGAAGCCCTGAGGCTCTATAGAAAGCTATAGCTAGGAATATGTTAGGGCCTGGTCACGTGACCGGAGCTCATGTAACAGGGCGTCAACATCGCGTCATGGTCGGTGCCGTAACACTTTAAGCTATTAATTGCTAGTAAGGCACTTAAATTAATTTAAGTTAAAGGGTAAAGTTTAGTTTTATTAATATAATAAGGTTATACTTGTTAAAATAATAAGGTTATACTGAACCTTATTTATATACAGCTTCTAGGAAGCTGTATATAATGCAGTAATAAAGAAACGACTAAGAGTTTAATTAGGTTAATAATAGGTAAACAATTAAATTATAACTAATCTAATAGCTAAAAAGCTATAGAATATCTAGTGTATATACAGCTAAATTATAAAAGTAATTATAGAATAATGCTTTGTCTTCTATAATAGCCCTCTAACTAAATAATAGGAATATAGCGGCAGAGTTAGGTTTATAGCTTTATTCCTATTTTCCGCAAAATTCATTTATATAGGAAATTGGCCAAATCGACTCATAGCTATATAAACAGGAAACCATTTTAGTTAGATTTTTCACAATAGCCATTATAGCTATTGTATTGAGTTTAGGGTAGGCGGGATAACTGGTCCTAGCTTAATTGTTATTGTTAAAGATAACAGAAATTTCCTGACTTACACCGAAATTCCTCTGGAACTCAGTCCTAGCGTCAGGCCTAATTCCGGGTCTAGCTAGAATAGGAAGGTTACCTAAATACACTAAAATCTTTACTTTTTAGCCCTCCTTTTTTAATACTCCCTTTAAAATAAATACTATTTTATATAACTTTAAAGTAAATATAGGATCTAGATATAGGAAAGTAACTAGAATATAAAAATAAAAAAGGATCGCTAATATAGCTAAAAACAATAAAGATAGCTAATAACTATAAAATAGCTAATAGCTATAAAAAAGGTAAGAACTTTAAGTATATACTTTAGGTAAAATTTTAAGATTAAAGAGACTTATAAAATTCTTTAATTTCAGACCTAAAAGAGGCTTAGTAAGCCCGTTAGTAACCATTTTACTGGTTTCTAGATAGTTAACTATAATAACGCTATTTTAACCTATTCCCTAATATAATTAAACTATAATAGAGTATATTTTATTTAATTATAAAGGGTAAGGTTATTTAAAGTAGAAATAGTACCTTTATTATTGTTAAGTAATAAAATTGGCTGTTTAATTAGTTAATTTACCTCTTTATATAGGCTAATAAGCCATTCAATCTCTTTAATAGCTTTTATAAAAACTATAAACTCTGCTTTTAGTATAAAGAGACAGATAATTAAGCCCCTTTTTAATTTCCAGTTAATTAGCCTATTAGTAACTATAATAATATAGCTATAAGCTAATTTACTTAATTCTTTATCCCTAGTAAAATTACTATTGCAATAGCTAATAGGTATAAAGCTAGATTTTCTAGTAAATTAAATAGCTAGATCTTAAGTATTATTTAAATACTGTAATAGGTTACAGGCTATATTTAAGTGCTCTTTATAAAGGCCTTGAAATTATCTAGCTAGCTAATAGACTGGAAAGCTAGTATAGATTTAAATATAAGTTATTAAGTAAATAATAGTATTAATAATAGCTTAAAAAAGCTTAATATTAGCTTTATTTAGTTTAGTTATAATTTTATTAGCTAAAATAAAAGGCTATAAGTGTAATTAAATAGGCTTAAAGTTTTAAAGGTTAAAAAACTTTATAGTTTTAGTAATATACTATTTTTAAGAAAGTTAAAAAAGGCCTCTTTTTTTATCTTTAACTATTTAAACCTTTAAAAAGAAAGAGGTAAAGCCTTTATCTTTTATAGTATAGACTTTATTAAAAGCTAACTTTAACTAGGTTATAGCTTCTTTATTTAATCTAATAAAAAGATAGTTATTTATATAAGTAATAATAAAAATACTATTATTTAAATTATAAAGAATAGCAGAGTTAAAAATTAAAGGATTATATTTTAGTTTATTTCTTAAGGCTTATAAAGCCTATTGCTATTCTTTAAAGGACTGTTTTAGGCTATAAAAAGCTTTCTGTAATTAAATAACCTAATCTATATTAAGGTTATAACCTAGCTTTCTAAGAATAGACTTAATTTTAAGGGAGGTTTAACTAATATAGTCTTTAAATCCTTTAAGGAAGTTTAGGAAAATAGTTTCCTTAAATATCCTGTTAAAGAATATACTAATAAAGTCAATTTATTCGATTTCCTAGTTATAGATAGTAGCTAAGGCTAATAGGAGCTGCTTGGTAAAAGGAATAGCTGTTAAGGCGAATGTTTAGTTAAAATCTATTCCTTTTAGTTATTAGAAACCCCTAGTAACTAGTCTAGCTTTAAATTTTACTATTTTATTATTCTAGTCTTTCTTAGTCTTTAAAACTAATTAACTAGTAATAGGATTCCTGCCTTTAAGAATATTATTACGCTTAATAAAGGTAAAGGTATATTATTTAACTAGCTAGTTAAATTTACTATAAATTGCTTTTAGCTACTTAATTTTATTAAGACTATAATATACTTACTTAAATGTTTATAGGTTCTATACTGCAGTAGCTAAAAAGGCTAGCTTTTTAACGCTATTATAGAGAAAATAGTTATATATCTATATCTATAGGATCCTTTATAACTGCAGAGTCTTATATAACTAGTATAGGAATAAAGGGAATAATAATAGGTATTCCCTTTAAAATAAAGTTAAGGAGTAAAGGATTAATATCCTAAAAGCTATAAATTATTTAATCTATAAAATCTAGCTTTATTTCTCCCTTTAATTCCTTATTATCTTAACCTATAGTAGGCTCTAGGATTTAAAGTTTAGGAATTTTATCTTTATATAGCTTTATAGTTAACGATTTAAAGACTATATATCTAGTTAAAATATAAATAAAGTAGGTATTACTACCTAAAACTGCTAATAGTCTCCCAGTTTCAGTTTTAAAGGCTAATTTATAGCCCTTAACCTTTTATTCTTATAAAATAAATACCTTATAGTAAAGGCTAATAATCCTATATCTTTACAGATTAAGTTTATAATCTTTATTAAAGTCTATGTCTTTATATAATTCTTAATAAAGGGTAAAGCCCTTATTAGTAATAGCTATATAGTTAACTAATTTAAAAACTGCAGTAATAATAAAATTCCAGAGATATAGCGGCAGGTTAGCTGCTATAGTAGTAGCCTATAGCCTATTTAATAAAACTTTAATAAAGCGTTTTATGAAACTATTTTATTTATAAATATAAAGGCTGCTATAGGAATATATAATTCCTAAGGAAAAGAACTAGGTTTAAAGATCTTAATTAATTTCCTTTCTGCTATTATAATAGAATTCTTTAAAATACCAGTTATACTGCGTTTTTAAGCTATTTATAAAGCTTTATATAGTAGCTAAAAGGGTAAGTTTACTATAATCTTTTAAAAGGAATAGCTACCTATATCTTGATTTTCTATTAATAATTAAAAGACTAATAGGGGCTTTATTATAAAGCACTAGCTTTATAGAGAAAGTATTAGCTTTTAAACAATTTAGAAAGGCTAGTAGATTAGGAATTGGCTTTAAATTAAGCCTCCTAATAGCTTTTCCTTTATTATATACTAGGCAATAGAATTTAGTCTCTTTAATAAAATTAAAGTTAGGAATTCTAGTAATTATTTTAATAGTGTTCTTTAATAAACTTAAACTAATATAACCTAGTCTTTTATACTATAAAACGGCTAGCTTTAGCAGCTTATAGCTAGAATTACTATTAATAATAGTATCTCCCTTTAGTTTAAATAGCTTAATAACTTCTAGATTTTTAGTAATAAAGGATTCTTTAGGTATATAGGGCCTTTCCTTTATAAAGGTATCCTCTGTAAGTTTATTCCCCCCTATTTCCTTAGGCAATTAGGGTATATAGGGCCCTTTATCCTTTACTTAGCCTAGGGTTTTAGGGAGTTTAAAGAAATCTTTTCCCTTAGGATTATTCTTTTTAATAAGCCTAAGACTAGATTTAGTTAATTTTTTTTAAAGCTATTGCTTTTAGAATAGCAATATATTCCTAAGCCTTTTTCTTACTAATAGCAGGAATTTAAACCTATATAAAGCTATAAGCTTTATAGTTATTTATATAGCTGTATAGTATAGTATATCCTTTAATTATAAGAAAAAGACTATATTTTAAAGGATTTAATAGCTTTATTGGCTGTATAGTTTTTATAAAAAGAGTATTATACTATATATATCCTCTAGCTTAGTAATACCTTAAACTACTTATAAGGTTTATATTTAACTTTAGGCAATAAAAGGTATTTAGCAATATTATCTTTTTATATTAATTATCTTTATTAAAGATATTAAAAGTGGCTATATTTATTCCTTTAAGTGTAATAGGACCCCCTTTAGTATAAATAACGCTAAGTTCTTTATTATTAGGTTTATAGTCTATAAACTATTCTTTAGAATTAATTATATAAACTATAAATCCAGTATTATATAATAAACTATTTTAAATAGGAAGTTTAAGGGAGTTAAAGGATTTTAAAGACTTTCCCCCTTTTTTAGTATTTAAGGCTTATAAAAGATTTCAATTACTATTTAAAC
The DNA here is from genome assembly GCA_025331125.1 of Mycogone perniciosa. Lineage (NCBI taxonomy): Eukaryota > Fungi > Ascomycota > Sordariomycetes > Hypocreales > Hypocreaceae > Mycogone > Mycogone perniciosa. Next base: position 18,327 of record JAOALB010000116.1, read on the forward strand.
TAGTAATAGATTTAGTAAAGGAATCTTCTAATAGCTTTATTAAGCTATGCCCTCTAATAGCTAGATTATATATACTAGTAAAAGTATAATCCTCTTTAGCTTATTTCTAATTATTGTTCTGATTCTTTTAATTTCCTTTCCTTTTATAAAAGGTAAAATCTAGCTTTTAACCTTTAGATTTAGGAGGTATTAATTAATCTTTAAAGGGTTTAAAAGGCCTCAAGGCCTTATTAACTTTATATACAGTAAAAGATAGATTCTTAGTCTCTTTTAGTATATTTACTATAAGAAATTAAATATTAAAACCTTTAGTTAATTGCCTAATAGCTTTACTAGATTTAATAGTTCTTTTAATTCTCTTAGCCTATTAAGGATAAGTCTTTTTTAAAGAATTTAAATATTAATTTATTTAATTTAGTATATTAATATTAACCTTTAAAATAACTAACTTAATTAATAAGCTATTAAAAGTAGCGTTAAATTTAGTTAAAGATTTTTTATAATTACTGTAATTTAATAAATAAAATTCCCTGTAAAAGGAATCTCTTTAAAGTGTATTAAAGTAACTATATAGTCTTCATAATACTAAAAATACTTCTTTTAGGCTTTAAATCTAAATAATAAATATAGCAGGAATAGCTATTAAACTATCTTTAATTAATATAAATAATAGGGCCTGTTTTAAATTAAATAAAGAATTAATAACTATAGGATTTTCTATAAAGGTATAGTAATTTATAGCCTTTAGTATAATACTTAAAGACTATTTCTATTAATTAAAGTTATTAAAACCTACTAGTTTATAGCTTTCTAAAAAGCTATAGACCTTTTTTAATGCCTCTTTAATAAAACTATTATATAAAGTTAAAATAATAGTTTAAGGTTAAAGAATTAATAAAAATAAAACTTAAATAAATATAGGAATAAAGGTAAAAGTTTATATTAATATTAAAATAAAGGCTATAGGATTAATATTTATTAAACTTATAGTCTATTAAAGTTAAAGACTTAAAATAGCAGCAGTTAAGCTAGCTAAAGTATTAAATAGCTAAGTTATAGTATTATTTTAACCCTTTAACTATACCTTTACTGTTTTAATAAAAGCCCTTTATACCTAAAGCTTTTATTTTATATTCTACATTTAAATAAATAGATCCCTTTACTGTTAGGGAGAGCTATTATCTTTAATTAAAGAAATAAAGCTGTTAAAAGCCTTAATAAATTAGCTTATACTGCTAACGTTAAACCTATATCCTATATAAATAGGGAATATACTATATAATATATAAAGGTAATAATATAAATAGTATTACTATAACTATAATAGTATTTACAGTAAAAGCCTAAAAATAGCTTTAAGTAGCTAAAATCCTAAAAGTGTTAATGTAAGCACTAGGATAAGTACTATAGAAACCCGCTATAAATGCTATAGTAGCGCTAAAGGAAGTGCTGTAACCACTAGAAAAATCCACTAATAAAGACCTAAGGAAAACTCTCCCAGGCTTATAACCTATTAAAATAATAAGGTTATACTAAACCTTATTTATATATAGCTTCTATAAAGCTATATATAACGCAGTAATAAAGAAACGACTAAGAGTTTAATTAGGCTTATAATAGATAAACAATTAAATTATAAATAATTTAATAGCTAAAAGCTATAGAATATCTAGTATATATACAGCTAGTATAAAAGTAATTATATAAATAATAGCTTTATCTTTTACAATAGTCCTTTAACTAAATAATAAAAATACAGTAACAGAATTAAGTTTATAGCCTTATTCCTATTTTCCGCAAATTTTATTTATATAGGAAATTGTCTAAATCAACTTACAGCTATATAAACAGGAAACCATTTTAGTTAGATTTTTCACAATAGCCATTATGCCTATTATATTAAGTTTAGGGTAGGCGGGGTAGCTGGTCCTAGCTTAATTGTTATCGTTAAAGATAACAGAAATTTCCTGACTTATACTAAAGTTCCTTTAGAGCTTGGTCCTAGTATCGGGCCTAATTCTAGGTCTAGCCAGAATAGGAAGGTTACCTAAATACACCAAAATCTTTACTTTTTAGCCCTCCTTTTTTAACAAGTTTATTATTGCTTATTGTTTTAATAGGTCTTTTTATTAATTGGCTATAAAGTTATTAATTAAGTTAAAGGGGGATTTTTACTTAACTTTTTAAAGTCTATAAAAGCCTTTAAAGAGAAAAGGCCTTTAAAAGTATTAATAAATACTTTATTTACTTATAAGGCAGCTAAAAGATAGTATTTTCTTTAATATTTAGCTAAGCAGTTATTAATAGTTTAAGTTATTAAAAATAAAACTTTTTATTTAGCTTTTTAAATTATATTAATTTCTTTAATCTATATAAAGATTTTATAGGCTATAGTAAACTATTTACTGTTATTAAAGGTAAATACTTTTATTAGCCTACTTTAAAGGGAAAAAGAAAAGCCTTTTTAAATCCCTTTTAAAAAAAGAGAGATATTAGGTTTTATATTAAAGCCGAAATTAAATTTAGGGATACTAGTTTTAATATATTTATTGTCGATATAGCGTTTTTTAGGTATAAGTAAAAAGACTATAGTCTCCCTTCATTCTAGGAGTGAAAGATTACCTTCTTTCTCGAGTCGCTAAAGTGCTGCCCGCTTAGCGGCAGTAAGGTTTAGTTATCCCTGGTTTGCTTAAAGTCTAATAGCGTTTACTATCCTTCTTTAAGTGCCTAAGAGGGGCGAGAGAGCGTTATTAAGCTTGTTTTTCTTAATAGCTAGTCAAGAGGTTGTGAATTTTGGTGAGTAGGCACCTAAAAGGTGGGGCACCTGTAGGTGTAGGAGGGAAGCTTGACAGCGGAACACTACGGAGTACTGCTTATAATCTTGCAAGTTAGTGATTTGTTTCGTAATAGGATGTTTTCATTCGCTGATTACTGAATGCATACAAATACAAAAGGGGACAAGAGAGACCCGTTATTGTGTTTGGTTTCTTCGAAGGAAGGCTTCGACTGATCGAACTCCGATGCTAAGCTCTCCAGTCGGACTTAATGGTTGCGGAATCCACTCGCGTTGTTCAGGCCAACATGCTATGGATCATCGAAGGATTGATATGCATCCAATTATCGTTTGAACGCCAATCCATGAAATTCACCGCATGTCTCAGCTGTCAGCTGTCGGGCGTCAGGCGTCAGACGTCAGACGTCAGTTCTTAGCTCGGCTCTCGGCTCTCAGCTCTCGGCCCAACCAACAACAACAGGGACCGGACCGGAGCGGACAAATTCAAACGCATCCGGCCGAAGGAAAAGCGGGGCAGCCCTCCCGCCGTTATAATAATCCCGGCGATTAATCCCGGACTTGAAATGCCCGAGAATGCCCCAGAAGTGATGAAAGGAGCAAGAGCTCGCATCTGTCAGCTTGGACCTACGGATTCGCTATGGTGGTTTCTTTTAAATACAATAATGAACACAATATATATCCAGCGTCCTTCCTCTACACATATGTCCTCCAACAATGTTGCCATCGTCAACGCCGGCCTCTCCAGTCTCACCCTCGCCCTCGCCCTCGCTCTCACATCGAAGCATTCCCTGTACATTTTACGGACATTGAAGCCCACTCAGTCTCCCTTCGGCCACCACTTCGAGAGTCTGCACTTCTGCTTCCATGATGACCACCCCGTCGACAAGTCCGAGTTTGGCTCCGCTTCCAAGCACCGCTTCAAGGCTCTCCGCATCTACTGCTCCGAATTGATCAACGCTCTCATGTCCATGATCCACAATGCCAGTATTTTTGTGCAGTATAACAGGAGATTCCCACAGCTTCTCGGAGATAAAAGACCCAGTGACGGGGGAATTCGTAGACGGCTGAACCTCCAGTGCACACCTCCTCATCAGCGTACATGGAATCCATTCCCGCATCCGCAAACACATCTACTCAGACCTCACCCCCAAATTCACCAACATGATCAGCATCCCTCTGTCGTCCCACCAACAACTCCTCCCAGCTGACGATGAATGCGGTGTCAAATCATGCTGGATGTTAGAGAGCGGAGATGGGTTCGCGCAACACAGCTAAGTAGGAGACAAAGAATTCGCCTCTATTCAAAGGAGTGAATCTTCCAAGTGTCTGCGGAGGATGTCAGCTAGGTTTATATACATTCTTGTCGCAGGTGCATGCAGCAGTAGATTACTCCTCAGCACCACGCTCGGTAAGCAGCTTCATGATAGTCCAATGACCACCCTTAGCGGCAGACTGTAGCGCTGTTTGGCCATTCATGCTCTTTGCATTGATATCTGCACCGTTCTTGATAAGAAGCCTTACAATAGCCTCACGGCCATTCTGAGCGGCCCACCATAGCGCTGTTCGGCCATATTGCGTTTCCCTCGCATTAACATCTGCACCGTTCTCGATAAGCAGCCTCACAACAGCCTCATGGCCATTCCGAGCGGCCCACAATAGCGCTGTATAGCCATCAGTGCTCTTTGCATCGATATCTACACCGTTCTCGATAAGCAGCCTCACAACAGCCTCGTGGCCATTCCGAGCGGCCCATGTTAAAGATGTTTGGCCCTTCTGTAGGGAGAGGCCTTTCCCGTACGCCAGGCCCTCTGGGATGTCTGTCTCACCAATAGAACACGTGTCTCGTCCTAGAAGGGCCCGAACAGCATCTCTATGTCCATTGATCAAGGCAGCAAAGAGTGGATGCCGATACCGCTGTCCTAGAACATCGATGTGCGGATCCTGACGAAGCCTCGTTCTGATAAGACTTGAAAACCCTTTCTCCGCAAGAATGCAAAAGGGACTTGCATCTGACGTATAGCGACGTATTTTGAATCTCTCAAATCGGTTATCGAGACTGATCCAGTCGCGGAGCGCAAATTGAGCTAGGAAACCATCCTGGGGGATCACATTCGCGGCAGCATCGGCGTGGTAGAGCACATGCCGAGTGGCATATTCTAGAAATGGGAATTTCTCCGACACTGTATGTCTGAGCCTCTCCGCGTCGGAACTCGCCTCTGGGAGTGGCTCGCCGATTGGGACACATGTCGAGATGTCCAGCTTGATATATGCGTGACAACATTGCTTGAGCTTTTCATGGCTTAAGATATCGAAGTTATTGCCGAGGTCCGACCACAATTCCCGGAGACCGTTGTCTTTGATCAAAAAGTCACGTACCGATTCGTGGATGAATTGGACTGTCTGGTGCTTTGACTTGGTGGCCTCAGCAAGCCCTTTTGAAGAGCTGACGACAAATCTATCCATACTTTCGCTGGTAACTCGATCAGTAGTGCATTCGGTGAGGTTCTCATTCGGTAGCCCAGACAAGACGGCGAAGTAGAATTCTTCCCGTTTCAAGGGTCGCTTTGCGTAGAGTATCCACTGAACGCAGAGCAGCAGATCTTCCATATTCTCATTGTCCCTTGTCAATATGTCCTTGAATAGATCGCTTAGTCGGTCTGGTATTTCTTGAAGCCTCCTCTGTACGGCGAAGATACGGCCTCGTTGGAATTCCTTGTTGAGAATATCCACGACCAAGACGACCCACATGAACACCCCGGCTGCCTTCTGGAGGATTTGGGCTCGGACCTTATCAACAAGAGGGTCTGAGCCAAATTTGAGGCAGCTTCGTACGTACTTTTCCAAGTCGTCTTCGTGGCCTTTTTGGTCCTCCAACGTAAGCCTAAGCCCCTGTCGGAGGCAGATGTATGGATAATGACGACTGGAGAAGCAGATTCGAAGTCGGATATTGTCTTTCATGGCCAGTTGCCCCAGTTCCTCGAAGTATTCTACCATGTCGCGAACCTGCTGTTCATCGCACTCGTCAAGTTCATCGATGAAGCAAGTAAAGGAACGTTGACCAAGCATGGATATTGCATTGCGAAAAAGTTCCCTGATGACGCCCAGGGTAGGGCAGCCATGTTGGTTTGGGGGAATGAGGTCCAAATCATCAGAAACTTGTTGGAGATCTGGAAATCTTTCCAGAAGCTGAAGCAGCAAGGATCGGTACATTCCAATAGTTGACTTCTCCAGGCGTTCGCCTCGAGCATTGAAGAAGAATGAAGCAGTGGCAGCGCCGACTCCAGGCTCCTTCTTCACGCGCGTATAGAAGAACTTCATAATTGTCGACTTCCCAGCACCAGGTTTACCACTGAGCCACAAAAAGCCATGGTGCTGGGCCAGTTTCTCATGACCAAGCCACGCCAGGTAGTCGTGGTTCTTCAGAAGTCATTTGCATGTTGTCGTGTGAGCAGCTTTGATGTTGGACTGGCGAGAATCGATTTGCTCAAATCTCAGGGAATCTAGCAATCGTTTCCGTTGACTTTCGGGGGTCTCTTGATCTGCGAGTTCAGTGTGAGCAACGATCGAAATAAAACATGTGTGAAAGACGGCAAAGCTGAACCTACTGACACCGGGTGTTTCATCCCACGCCATTACTATCCCGGTCCCGGTCCTGGTCTCAGTCGTCGGCATCACCTCCAGCAATTCTTTTGCATATGCCGCAGCTGTCGCAGCGGCGTACTCCTGCCACTGCTTGTTCTTGTGAGAATCTGAGTAATCGCAGATCCCTCGAATCACTAGGCATGGGAAATGGTCCATCAGCCCGGCTGCCTCCATCTCAAAGCATACGACATGTAGTTCTTGAGCAATCATGTCCCTGGTGGGGCCGTGCTTCATGACTTGGTTCCCAGAGGCAATAGCCCCATAATGGATTTTCGGATGGTGGTTCGTTCGTGAAGGTCGATGCAGCAGCATAGATGCATTGCATCCATCACAGTTAGCTGCTGCGGGATCGTGGTTGTAGGAAGAGCGGAAGAGCCGATCCCGTGAAGCACTCGGATAGGCGTACTTGGTCATCCCAGGATACTTGTCATGCATCTCTTGAAGTATGGATGGCACCCTACTGGGCGTTGATTCGTGAATCGCTCGGACCTTGGAGATATGAGTTAAGAGTTCTGGTCGGGGTATCCTTGGGATGCTCTTTCGCTCAATTTGACCATGAACGATCTTGCCGAGATCGTACTGCATCACCCTGCAGCCGACCACTATATCACCGAGTCGCAGATCGATGTTGCCGGGCACACCACCTCCAATCCCTACCATCAAGCACACGCGGATGGATGGGAAGCTTCTGTGCATATTGCTCGCTACATTTGCAGCGTTGTTCGTCCCGTAATAACATGCTGGCAAGCATGCTATAACGATGTTGTGCGGGCCAATGTTGCCTAAGGTGTATGCGTTACTGTCGTTCGCTTCCGCAGGCAGGCTCGCGTGGATACTGTCTAACATAGCCTGGGCTGCTGCCATTTCAATATGAAGCGCGCAGATCCAGCCGACAGTATAGTCACCATGTTGAGGTCTCTTCTCGTGTTCCAGGCTGTAGACATCGCCATCAAGGATATTTCGTCGTTTAGTTGCGCCAGATGAATAAGGTTCGGCATTGTCTTCGCTCCAAGATCTCTTCCCGTGGCTCGAGGATAACCCTGTAGAAGGCCTGTCTTGCCCATAATCCGCTGGGTCGGGGGAGATGCCCGACATTGTGACGTCGTGCGTTAAATGGGACAGTAAATGGGAGAGATCAACCGTCTTCGTCTTGGATTAGTCAAACTGATCATGATCTTCAAAAGGGTTCCCTGAAAGGATTGGTGAAAAGGGAGGGCTGCGAATGCCCCATCACCAGGCGGTTGACAATGAACAGAGACATGTTGAAGCCCAAACTCAGCAGCTAGGCTAATTCTATGCTGTATTTGATACATGCAGGCAACGTGGCAGGGCAGACTGGGCTGGTGAGCGGCAATATAATAAGGCGTCTGGTAGGCGGACAATGCCTGGCTTCAGCGCCCGCGACGTCTGTCTTGGCTGCCTTATTCCGGGGACTGGCCCCTCTAAGGGACACTGCCACTCTTACTGCGAATCATTCGCTGTGGCTTCTCCCAGGGGCATATGAATAAAAGAAGAAGCAACGGCATATAATACATACTTGTACTTCGTAGGCCCGATTTGACATGTAGTCAAATTTAAGAATACCTTAGTTTAATACTCCGTAGGACGGAGTACTTTAGTTTGCACGGAGCACTTTGGGTGGGGTATTTTGTATGCACATAGGCAGTTCTCCAGAGAGTACGGAGTAGAGAGAACGCCTATTTCACTCCCACTATAACCATCATGGGTACTGGAAAGCACAATGCTGATCATGTTTTGTTCAGCTGCTCTTTAACACGGCACAACATATCGCACATCCATTTCGGCATATTGCTCAAGCAAACCCTCATATCACATCGTCATTGCGGCATTATCTTTCTACAATATCGCGGTAGCAGGCTCACCAGGCGCCATAGCCTCCCATTTTATATAGATCCTCAGAAACCCAAAGCCGACCCATATTTGCAGCAGTGCTTCTGAACTCCCATCTACTCAATCAAAAAATTGTCTGCGGTGGATTTGACCTCCTTGGAAAATGTGACTTCCTCGTTCTCATCGAGTAAAGTAACTGTGGTGACCTAGGGGAGGGATTAGTGACAAGTTCTTCATCTCTCATAATGCAGGGCAACTCACATCCACATCTACATAAGGCGTTGTCTTGCTGAACCTGACAGTCATGGGGAAGAAACTGTTTTCGTCGCTGCTCTCAGCCTCAAACTCAAACGATCCATTCGGGTTTTCGTCGTCAACTGAGCCAATGTTCCACTCCAGCGTGTCTCCGGAAACCTCGTAGGAAGCGTCAAAGCTCGAGACAACCGGCTCACCACCCTGGTAAGGAATGACGACGCTGACGTCTTTCAGGGCATCGCCACCTGTCAGCTCGTATTCAACAGTCAGGTTGTACGTATCCGAGTTCTTGTTGATCCAGACAGTAAACGTAATCGGGCAGGCACTTGGGTCATCCGCCTTCGGTGAGGCTCTCCATCGCAAAACTCCGACCGCATTGTTGACAGGGAAGCCACGAGCCGTGTTGCTCAATTGGATGATCTTGGAGCTGTTGAAAAGGTTGCGGTCTACGTTCGGGTGGGGGCGGAACTGAGCGCCGTGCGATGGGACGGCCTGGAGCCCAAGCTTGATCTTGGTCAAGCTAGGATCGGTAACCCGCAGGTTGAGGTCTCCGTTGACAGTTATCGAGTTGACAGCGCCTTCTCTGGACAGCTTGGCGCTGATCGTTTCGGCAATGGTGACATGAATGGCATCGCGATCCAGTGTCGATGACACTCGTGGTTCGGGCTCAGCGGCAGCCGGTGCGGGCGTTACGAGAGGCGTGTCGTCAACATCGGCGCCAAGGTCACCGCGGACCTTTTCGAAAATATCTGTCGTCTTTGACTTCTTGCCTAGCTGCATGCCCTTCGACTTGAGGGCAGAAGGCCTAGAAATTATAAGTTAGTGACGAGTTCACTCATAATACCAAAATCGGCAACACATACTTGTTGAATGACTTATTCTTCTCAGCCTCGTATGAGTCGAAAGCATTGGACGTGCTCGATTGTGTGGGCGGTGTGTATGACGGGTAGACAGGTGTGCGCGGAATGTTGGGTCGGCCGCTCCTTGCTGATTCCTTGCGCTGCATCTCGAGTTGCTTGGCCTTGCGTTTCCGCTCCTCTGTGGCTTCCAGTTCTTTGTTCTGGGAAAATGTAAGTATTTCCACTGCTGTGTAGGTGGTAGTTCGGGACACAGCGAGCCTACCCGTGCAATGATCTCCTGAATGCGCTCCTCGTGACTCTCCATGTCGAGGAACGTCTTGATCTGGCTGATGGTCAGGTTCTCGCGATATCCGAGGGTTACCAGCTCGTCGAATGCGCTAAGCAGCTCGTAGGCATTCTTGACGATTTCCCTCTCGTCCAGGGTCTTGCATGTGCTGCTGACGACTTGGGCGAACAGGTGGAGCGAGTCGATGTCCTGGAGGATGTTGGACTGGCGGTTGGTAATGAGCACCATGTAGAGCTCGTCCAGGGGCTGGTAGACAAATCGGACATTGTCCTGCTCGACGGTCGTGTGTTGCCTGCCGCTGTCGGCCAGCTTTGGGAACGATGCGAGGAGAGCCTCTATCCGCGATCGTGGCATCTCCCGAAACTGTCTGGAGAGGACAGCTTTCCCGCCTCGGGTACAGATGGAAGCTGCGAGGACGACCTAGCCCGAATTAGCATTATGCGATACATGGTAGGATGCTGTGAAGATGCGCGCACCATCTTGGCAATGTGATTATTGTGAGTGCACTCTGCAGTCTGAGATACCTTATGGAGAGATGAGGCCAGAGGATCAATCAATCAATCAGCCACGTCTAACTCAGGAGCTAGACTAATAGCTGATCCCCCCCGTAATCGACGTCACGTGCGAAGTCAAGGTGCCTTTGGGCCCCACCAGGCGGTGTCACTCTACCCCTGACTTGACTGTGCAGTTTGGAGGCATAACTTATTAGACTCAGCCTTTGTCAATTGACAGTTGATGATGTTTGTGTGTTTATATATCTTGTATATGCCATAACTAAGTTTGTTTTGTTTGAGTTTCGGGTATGATAGGGACTCACTGTACCGCCCATACATGCAACTACTACCTACTCCTAACCACGAATACGCCCAGACAGCTCAGCTCTCCAACATCATTTCAAGTCTCCTAGTTGCCGGATATCAAGCTTTAAGACTTCCTATTAGTTTCTAGGAGTTTAAGAACAACCTTCATTTAGATGTTGCCAATACTCCATAATACTCTCAAACTGTATCCACATCTAAGGCTGTATGTAAGTGGGGCACATATCCTCATTCCTCGATCCGCTTTACTTCTCCATCCCCATCATACAAAACTGAAGTAAACAACATCATCACCATGGCTGCCTCACCCTTCCCAACCACTCAATACCCATCCGACCAATTCGTCGAAAGCTGCGGCGCAATCCTCTTCAACCTCTCCCCCTTCCCCAAACAAGTATGTCTCCTCCACCACCTCCCCAAAAACGAATGGCTCCTCGCCAAAGGGCGACGCAACTGCGCCGAGTCCCGTCACGACGCCGCCCTCCGCGAAGTCCGCGAAGAAACAGGATTCCCATGCCGTCTCTACCCCGTAACCATGAAAACCCGCGCTCCAGCTGCGGCGGAAGCAGCCCACGTATCTGACCAGCCCCGGACTTACCCTGGACTCACCGAGCCGTTCATGGTGACTGTGAGGGAGATGCAAGAAAAGGGCGTCAAGTTCATATGGTGGTTTATTGCTGAGGTCGACCATGACGCCCCAGTAGGAGTGGGTGGTGGGGAGATTGAGTTTTCTGCACAGTTTTTGGATTGCGATGAGGCTCTGAGTCGGTTGACGTTTAAGCAAGATCGCGATGTCTTGAGCAGAGCCATCTCAATTGTGGAGTCGCAGCATGAATCCTGAATGAATGACCGCTTCTTTTCTATGATGTACCACTCCCTACTCCAGAGGATAATAGAATTTGTCTGAAAAATATGATATTCCTTGTCATTCTCAAAGACGTCCCCAAGTCATGATGGTCCCGTTGCAATAAGTAACGTCAACTTTGTGGGTTTATTTATTACGATTGAAATCAAATGCCTGTCCAACGACTGACAATTGGCTAAAAAGAAAAAGAAAAAAGTCGCTAGACTCCTCTATGCAGTCTACAACGCAGCGCTATAGGTACAGAAACCCTCTTTATGCCAATCAGTCATACACTCGGCCCGCCAAGTCATACATCATGAAAGTCCATCCCGATAAGAAACCCCAAGTCCTTCCTTATCCCAGGATTCCTCTCCGGCAAACATGGCCACATCCGATGTCCCGCTTTTGAACGCTTATTCTCAAAGAAAGATAGCTAGATCACTGAAGACCCTGCCTCGTCCGGCTGTACTTTGCTTTTCGAGGGCCTTCTTTTGCCTTGCCTGAGCAGCCGCTCCTTGAGTAAGGCAGCTGAGGGCTTCTCTGCATCACCCGTCATCACGCGTGATGACCGTTTGGAGCCACGACGGCTACAGCATCCGCCAGCATCACTCTCAGGGTCACTATCCGGTGAACCCGGCGCATGGGCTTGCACAACCTCCCACCCGCGACCAACATCTTCAAAGTCGCCGGTACTGCCTTCATCATACATTTCTGGCCGTCCGAGATCGTCCAATGTCAACTGCGAGATGGTTCGTGGTCGAGTATAGGCGTGCCGAGTGGTGTCCTGAGTCTCCACGATCAAGTAAGGCGCAGGGCCCTCATCTGGAAACATGACCTCCTACGTCATCTCTCGCATCTCTTGATCGCGAGGAGTAGGCGCTGTGGTCGAGGGTCCTGGTGCAGGGTCGTCAACAAGACCAAAATTGGACAGCATGGACCTGCCAAGGTTCAAGCCGGCAATGCCATCTCGGATTACGGCGAGGGGGTTCATTCCGTCGATGGATGTACTGTGCCGCAGTGGGGCTGGGTCTTGTCTTGCATCGGGAGTCAAGGTTTCATGTGCGGTTTCTACCGAGGTGAGAACAGACTCGCTGGCTCCAAGGTTCGTCGACTCGGGGCTAGGTTTAGGGGGTACGGTAGCCTCGTCAACTGTAGCATCGTCGACTCGGGCAACGCTAGGGTAATGGAGACTTGAAACAGCGGCTTGTCTGTCGCTCTCTGCAATAGCTGCGGCATTGAGTGCGCCATTCATCTCATCTTCAGTGCGACCAAAGACCTGATGCCACCACCGAATCTCCTTAAGACGCGGCAACAGAATACGCTCCTGGCCCTTGATATGGTCGTCAATAGTCGGGTCGTAGTCAGGATTCGTAAACTCAGCCTTGCGGCAGAGGAAATAATCCCATACTGAGGAAGTCTTCTCGGCAACATTGGCATCCTTTCTTTGTTTCTCTGAGTTATACAAGAAAGTTCCATACTGACAAGAGTAAAGATGGTAGAGGAGACGGCGTAGAAATCTTTCGTTGTACTCGAACCGACTCTTGTTTTGACGGACCAGTTGATAGGCACAGTCAAGGAACTGATGAAAGACCGGGCTGACCATTTTTGGTGAAGTTGCCTCTTCATCAACCACTTTTCCGGAGGCTGCCTCACCCAGACTAGCCGGGTCAGCGTCATCCTTGTTTTGGTTGAAGAAGCGCTTGGCACCACTCAGTACGTTCTGGAAGGCATCGTTGCGTCCATCATTCTCTCCTGGCTGCACCTTGGCACCAGCGAGCGCATCCCTCTGGACTGTAAACCAATCATCGTGATTGAGATGGCCAGAGCGCAGCCTAAACATGTGACCAAACGACAGCCAGTCCTTCTCCACTAGCACAATGAATCCCTCAATGGTCCGGAAGTAAGGGTCAAGCATAATTTGAGCCAAGGCACTCAGCTGGCTTGTACGGTCCCAGCCATCCGAGCAGTGAATCAGGGCGTGGGAATGCATGATGCCCACTTGTCGCGCAATGATGGCAGACCCGTCGAGGACATCGTGAATATGTCTCAACCACCCACTCTGATGCAGTAACTCGCGGTTGGGGGGCAAGGGGGAAAGGTCGGCATCCTTCAATGCGTCAACCACTTTACTCAACGAACTCCGCATGACGTGAATATTTTCAATACTAAGGAAAATCTTCCGCGCGAATTTGTACTTGTCCATGTTTTCAGAGCCCATGCCCTGAACCTGGTTCACCATGGCATTGATAGTAGGACGCGCATCCACAATTAGGTTGCTTTGCTGCGCGCCGTATATCAGCCGCTTGCCCGTCTTCTCATCGTACATGGCAGCTGATTTAGAAATAAGCTCATCCTCATAGCGCTCAGTTTCAGTCAATTGCGACTCCATCAAGGCACTGCTGTTGATAATATCAGGCTGACTCGACATGGGAGTTGAGTCCTCAGAGCCTCCCGCGGGCATCGACGCTGAGAAAGACGCAGCGACAAGCTTCTCATCTTGAACATTGGTCTTTCTGGTGATGCCGGCTTTGGGTTGAGAGCTCCGTGTGATGGTGCAGTTATTGATGGGATGTATGTACGACAAAGCCGGGATTCGGCTCCGCGATCGAAACTCCTTGGCATATTTGAGGACATTATCCGATATCTTTGACGGCACGACTAGGAAGGCCGGGTAGGTGTCGCAAAAAGTATAGTCTTTGTTGATATTCGTGACTCTCCAGCCCTTGTCGGGGAGCTTCTCGCTTATCCCCTGGCGCCAAAACTCGGCCTTGGGGTCGTAGAATTCCCACCCGCTGACCTCATGCTCGATCTTCAGCGGCTTGTGGCTGAAGGCAAAGAGCTTCTCCACGGTGCCCAACCGGCTCGTCCGACTCCTGATAAAGTCGAAAGCCTCCCGCGCGACCTCGCTGTCAGGAAAGTTGAACGTGACGAAGGTGAAGTCTCGGCATCGGATCCGTATCGACGGTGCTTGTCGGGATCCCGGGGGCGTGGGCCGGAACGAGCAGTGGGACAGCATAGGGTACGTAATCCATCGCTCACGTTTCTTCGGAGGGGCCGCAGAATCGGCGGGTTTGACTAACGGATCGACGGGGGGCGGAGCGCAGAAGACCATGTGAAAGTCGGTGAGTCTAAGGGTGCCAGTGGTCGTCTGGCCGCCGTTGATGCCCTGGACATGTTCGATGACCTGAGAGAAGGACGAGCGTCAGGCCGAGCCCAGCAGTACATCCATGAAGGACGAGACAGAGAGACAGAGAGTACAGTCGGTCCTGGGAAGCGCATACCTTGCGGGCCTCCATCTTGACCAGGCCTACCAACGGACACCGCTGGCGCGTTCAGATGCGGAACGGATGGTTCGGGTTTCGACCACACGCAGCATATAAATGTACGGGACGGGGTATTGCGAATCGCCCAGTGCGTAGCGTGAAGCAGCGAATATGGTGGCGAGCAACTCAAGAACGAACGCAGGAGTTGGAAGTATTAGCAGCTCGAGGAGGATATCCTGGTCGGGGTCGCAAGTAATAGAGCTCAGAAGGAGAGAACAATCGTCAGATGGTTACTAGTAAATAAAACAAAGCCCCTATCATGTTTGTTTGTGTGCAATCACAGGGAAAAGAAGCAGAAGCGGCGCAGTTGGAGGTGCATTGCTGCGGCAAAGGTGCGCAAACGCTGAGCCCGTGTGTTTTGGTTTGATTCAGAGCCAAAAGGTGAGCAGGAAGTGAGAAGCGTCGTCAGAGGTTCAAGAAGGAGGATCACATCACACAGGAGGTCATTATGGCGGAGCTCGCGGTCTCTCACTGGGCAAGCACCAGCCAAGGTGGGGGTTTGGGATGCCAGAACAGACGTCAGCAAGTCAGGCAAAAAGAAAGGCCAGCAGGGATTCCCCGCCAGGTACCAAGTACGGAGTACTAGTGCTATCGGGGGCCGCTGAAACTGATTCTCCGTGCGCTGCCCTGCCTGCGGCCACAGACAGGTCCACTAAAAATTGAAAAATAGAAGCCCGTGCTGGACGCCTCTCTTAGTTAGGGCTCAACCCACACTGGGAAAATTGATCCGAGGGTCACGGAATCTGAATGCACCCAGGTACTTTCTGAGGCCATTGCCCCAATCCCACTCCTTGGATCGCGAACTTCTTGACCCTTTCCGCGCGCCGCATCTACACCAAGTCAAAGTTTCACATCTTCGACTCTTCACATATCCCAAGATGGCTCACCCGGGTGCTCAGATGTGAGTGCAGTAACCCCTCCCTGCTCTCGATGCGATTGTCTGGCTGGCATCCCACCTCGAAGTTTGGCAATTGGGAAGAGGAGGAATGACGATGACATGAATGAATGAATTATGGATTGTTTTTTTTTTCTTGTTTTGTTCGAGGGACATAGGGACGAGGGGATGGGATGCCTACCGGATCATCGCATCATACAGCGCCTCTCCAAATCATGCCTCGCTCGCTCGCTAACCTCACCTTCGCAGCTCCAAGCGGAGAAAGTTCGTCGCCGACGGTGTCTTCTACGCCGAGCTCAACGAGTTCTTCCAGCGCGAGCTCGCTGAGGAAGGCTACTCCGGCGTCGAGGTCCGCGTCACCCCCACCGTCACCGACATCATCGTCCGCGCCACCCACACCCAGGAGGTCCTCGGCGAGCAGGGCCGCCGCATCCGCGAGCTCACCTCGCTCATCCAGAAGCGCTTCAAGTTCCCCGAGAACTCCGTCTCCCTCTACGCCGCCAAGGTCCAGAACCGCGGTCTCTCCGCCGTCGCCCAGTGCGAGTCCCTGCGCTACAAGCTGCTCAACGGCCTGGCCGTCCGCCGTGCCTGCTATGGTGTCCTGCGCTTCATCATGGAGTCCGGCGCCAAGGGTTGCGAGGTTGTCGTCTCCGGCAAGCTCCGCGCTGCCCGTGCCAAGTCCATGAAGTTCACCGACGGCTTCATGATCCACTCCGGCCAGCCTGCGAAGGACTTCATCGACAGTGCCACCCGCCACGTCCTGCTCCGACAGGGTGTCCTGGGTATCAAGGTCAAGATCATGCGCGGCTCTGACCCCGAGGGCAAGGCCGGCCCCCAGAAGTCGCTCCCCGACGCCGTCACCATCATCGAGCCCAAGGAGGAGCAGGCTGTTCTGCAGCCCGTGAGCCAGGACTACGGCGCCAAGGCCGCCCAGGTCCAGGCCAGCCAGGATGCGCGAGTGGCCGAGCAGGAGAGCACGGAGGAGGCTCAGCCCGCCGAGGAGCAGCAGCAATAAGCGATGGCTCGGCGTGGTGGTGGTGGGAGCTGGGGACGTGGTTGGCGATGACAAGAACAAGAACGAGAAAGAAAGCGAAGAAGCAGGGAGGCAAGGGATGGCGGTCAACACAGGCGTCAATTGATCATTTGCATCTGCTCAAGGCATGGAAAGGTTTCGTCTTGTTTTTAAAATGGTAGACACAAGCCATAAAAAAAAGTAAGACCCGAGAATCTGATGATATCATGGCCGTATGTCTCCCGTCTTGAAGCAAGCTTGTAGTATACCAAGCGTAATCAATATCACTCGGTTCAATGGTATAATGCTTGCGGTTAACGGTACAACGTTCACGTGTTGACCAAGCACAAGAACAAGTTCAGGGCCGAGGCCGTTCTCTTCCTTCTACCATCATCAATGCAGGCCCAATATCGTACAAGAGAGGCATGCTTTCCATCCGTCCAGTCAGTCATGTTTACCGTATATCCCATAGAAACGCCAGTGACCCCAACCCCTCCACCTCCATTCGTGGTAATAGTACTCCCATCGTTGAGACACAAAAAGAACGCAAAAAAGCTCACACAAGTCATCTGCCTCCATTTCCCTTTTTTTTCTCCTTCCGTCCTTTCTTTCCTCCAGCCCTTGATGTTCATGCAGGCATCCAGTGGTTGGGGTGTTAAATGTCGTGGAATATGGCCTCGCCCGACAAAGTCACCGTTTCACAGGCGACTTTGGAAATGTACAGTTGGCCGTTTGGCCTCGTTTCTTCACAAAAGATGCGTCACAATGGTCTTTGGGTATATCCTCGCGGCATCACCTTTCGTTCTTCCTGGCGATTATGGATGGCAGTGAGTTCGGGACCCGTTACCTCCCTGAAGTCTTACGAGACTCGAGCTCAATCTCGTTACTGTATTCCTTCTTCCCATTCGCAGAGCCGTTCGCCGCTCCTTTAGGACGGGTCATCTCATCCTCGCTCTCTGCGAGATCGGTGAGGCCGAAACCCGCAGCCTCTTCTTCGTCATATGCTCGTATCAGACCTTGTCTATCGCCATTTTGGCTGCTAAAGCTGTGTCTGGATGGGTCGCCGCTTCTTCGTGATTGCATGCTCCGGCGAGTTTGGAAGCCAGACACCATATCGGTTCCCGTAGCGTCGAATCCACCTCTTCCAGCAACCAGCTTTTGGCCATTGGGGTCTCCTCGAGATAGGTTCAGAAGGTACACTCCGGTGAAGGTGACGAGGAAGCCGCAGATCAATGAGAGTGTGTTGACAGGGTCAGTTGTGTTGAAACCGCTGAAGAGAATGAAGGAGGCACAAAGAGTAGCTGTGGTAAAGGTAACGTAGTACAGAGGGTTTACGCTACATCCTCAACATCAGCAAAAAATAATAATAGAATCAGAACGCAGCTTTGCACTCACATATTGGTCGGGAACGATGCCAAGGCCTTATTGAAATAATTCATCTGAGTCAGAATGCAAACGCCAGTCAGGATCATAAAGACGTAAGTCGAAGGGTGGCTGAACTGATTGTTGCCTGCAAAAGTGAGCTTGAGCGCAATGCCAAACGCCTTGACAGACATGACAGAGATGGAGCCGACGGTCGAGCAGATGGAGAGATAGATGAGCGCATTGCGCTTCCCATAGACCGGTGCGATTCTGTAGATCATAAACAGCGCAAAGGCAACGACGGCAAAGGCATACAATAGAAAGCCTAAGGAAGATGTCAGAGCTATAGCCTCGTCATTCAAGAAAAACTTGACCCATACCTGGCTGGATAGCATAGTGCAAAATCTGGTCAATGGTCTCGATTTCCTCATCTGGAGGCGCGTGGAGGACGATAACAACGGCACCAATGAGACAGATAGCACTGCCCAGCTTGCCCAGCGTACCAAGCTCCTCTTGCAGGAAGTACGATCCCAATACGGCACCAATCAGGACACTGAGGGCTCCCAATGGCGTGACCAAAATGGCCGGCGCAAAAGCATATGCTGCAAAGTTGCAGATTTCTCCGATACCAACTAAGAAGGGAATATCAGTAGGTGTTCGAACCGCGTGGCGGCGCAATACTCACGTGTTGCGATTCCTGCCCACCATAGCGGGCTCCTCAGATATACAAATCCGTCGCCCTCGAATCCATGTCGTTCTTCTGCTTGTATTAAGCCCTGGGGGAAAATGTTAGTATGGCGTCATAGGGACCGGGTGGTTGTATTCGATCGGTTGAGAGTCTCGGTGTTGAAGAGGCCATGGTGGCTGAGTCAAATGGACCGACCTTTTTGGTAATGACAAAACTGGTGCCTCGGGGAAACAGTCAGTATGGACACATTTACAAGGCAAGAAAAGCACAGGAATAGACATACCTATGGCAAGAGCTGAAGACATGGCCAATGCCAGTCCGATATATCTAGGCGCAACATAGTTAGCAAAAACCCTTCCCGAGGTCCCCCCAACATGAATGAGGCCTCCCTCCCCAGGCGCAAACATACTTGTCCTCAATCATATTGAGCGAAAGAACGGTGCGCGCAAGACAACAACAGAGATAATATATTCGGTCCTCGAATATTCGGCGAGTTCCCAGCAAGCGAAGGGCGCAAATCGGGTGGAAACGAGCGAGCGCGCAATACTAATAGCGAACGGAGGCCGAAAACCCAGAGGTTGGACTTGAAGCAGCCTTCAGGGCGGGGAGCCAAGAAGGCACGGATCGCAGGGACTCGTTAAGACGGGCACATCAAGAGGGATAGACAGAAGAGAGAGCGAGAGATCGTTATCACGAAGGGGGAGCCGAGGGCGTTTGTTCGCTTGTGATGAAGGCGGCCGTTCGTCGTCTTCCGTCTTCGTCGTTGTCTCTGGTCGCAGGTTGTGTGTCTCCAGGTCCGTATCGAAGGGCGCCGCAGGAATCAATCAAAGAAAGCAGATGCAAACGACAAGGCAACACACAACCCAGGGGCCGAGGAAAGGAGGTTGAAGGTTTTCAGTGGCTGCGGTTCTGAGAGTTTGGCCGCTCGACAGGTGGTTTGGTGCGTGGTGAGTGGTGTGTGGTGTGGTGTGTGTGTCCCTTAGGCTGTAGTGGCGCTGGTGCTGGAGCTGGTGCTGGAGCTGGTGCTGGAGCTGGTGCTGGTGCTGGTGGGCGAGAGGACAGAATGGGGAATGGGATGTGTCTGATCTCTGTTGTGTCCTCTGTCGCCTCTCAGCGCCCTAGTAGCGCACCCCAGTGGCCGCAGCAGTGAGCACAGGCGCAAAGAGCCCTGAACAACAAGCGCTAAAGCCGGAGGTTGGAGGCAGACGGGTACCTCTCACCTCAGCTCAGCAGGTACAAACCTTGTGACCAGAGGGGGCGCCTAAAAAAAAGTACAACTAGAAGCTGCATGGAGTACATCTGGGGCCGCCGTATCTCGTATAGCGACACAAGTACTTCGTACTCGGCCCGGAGAACCTCTAGTAATAGTGCACTAAGGTTTGAGAGAGGCTTTGCGTGTCGCAGGTCGGCCCCCAGTCCTAGCCGTGCATCCTAAAACACAATCCTGGCTCAAACATGCAATCCCCTGCGCATTCACGGGCGAGAGTCTTTTCTTGGTTTTTTTTTTTTCTTCTTTTTTTTGGTTTGTTGCTTTCAAGTGCTGCGGTAAAAGAGATCAGCCGCTTGAAAGCCGGGCAACTGATCGACGAGTAATAATATATCTACCCTTGACTATTGCAGCTATGTACGAAGTACGGAGTACTGATACCTAAATAAGTGATAATAGTAGTACTCCGTACTAGGTGTGGATTTTTCGAGGTGAAGAAACCCGTTTATTATATGTTTCAAAACACATTCTCGTATTAGTCCAAGGGACCTCCAACACACGTCCTTGGAATGTAGTACTCCATACATCCGGGATGCCAAACCTCTAATCCAGGCGCCAGAGTAAATCCATGGACATCACAATAAAAATTTAATATATTTTCATGTACATCATCTCTCTCGCCAACTCTATTTCCTTCCCTTACGCCCTGAAGTTTTCCTCCCTCGTATTCTTCACGCAACTAACAAGACACTGGTGATGGGGCGCAGACTCCCCTTATTTCTTCTTTCTCCGTGTCAGTGGAGCAAAAACAAAGGGCGCCCAGCCGCACAGTGCCTCGGGAAACAAAATGCCCTCCAAAACGATCGACCTGTCTTCCTAACCAAGGTGGTGTAATGCTTATCAGGCACAGAACCAGAAGCGTTAAGAAAACAGGAAGATGTGCATATGAAGCCCCTGGACATGTGGAGTCTGACGCGCAGCACAGCCGCTCTGTGTGTGCAACCCCTGATGCTGTGCTGTGCAGATGCTGTGATCAAGATTTACCGAACCCCGAAAGCCAAGCATCAATACGGAGTACGGAGTACTATGTTCATTTTCCGAGGTCATCCATCATACGACTAACAATCCAACCTTGACAATAGCTATGTCCCCAACGGGCAGATATCAAGCAAAAAAAGAGGCCAAAAAGATACATTTATCCAGACCGTACACCAAGGAAAAAATGAATTCCGACGCCGGGAGTCGAACCCGGATCGCTGCGGTGAAAGCGCAGTATGCTAGCCACTACACCACGTCGGATGTGATGATCTGCTGATCCCGTGACCAACTGACTTGGAAAGTGCGGCTTCCAAGTGCTTCATAAATTGTCCATGGTATCAGCCTCGGCATTTGACGGCTTTTTCAATTTCTCAAAATAGCCTCACTTGGCCTATCAATGAAATGGACAACCGGCACATTCAGGCAGCAAGCTCTTTTGCAGTCACAAACTGTCTCGATAAAATCTGTCTGAAGCCATTCTCCATCCCAGCTGCGTAAACTAAACGCAGCCATACTTCACCTTTGGTCACTCTAGTCAACGCCTTTCCCCAAACGCCTAATGCCTAGATCATATAAGACTGTGCCCCGTATTCCGCCCACGCCATGTAAAAGGCCCATGCTATCATCCTTTCTCACAGATTATCCGTTCAAAGCACCCAGCTATTACCGATAGTCCTAGGATTCTCGGGGAAAGGGCGCCAAACCTCGAAATACAAAGTGAAAGAAAAAGAAAAAGAAATCACAACACCACCTGAGAGTCCGGCCAAAAGGTGAAGTTGTTTGCAGCTAGAGAATTTGTCTTGCCAGTTAGTAAATGTTTTCGGGATCCTACCTTGAGTTTTCCATCGGTGCATGTATGCAGAAAATAGTCCGTCTGGCTTTCCTGATATATGTTGACTTGAAAGTCACCGCAGACACAACTGTGGGCTATGACGTTAGTGTTGGCTAGATCAGATGTGAATCATTATGACCTATTCGGTAGGTCAGGTGCCTGAGGAAGGGGAGCGTATGCAAGTATTCGGTCGATAATGTTAGTCCAGGACTGTATGGATCAGGGCCGACGGCGCTTGGCGTCTGTACAGAAGTTAGTCATGGTTATCGGATGGGGATAAGAATAATCAAGCTCACCTTGTCCCTCTTCCATACTAAGCTCGTCGTCTGGGCGAGGTCGTTTGGATAAGCCGGACGGTGTGACAGGCTCGTCAAGTCCAGTGAGATTTTCAGAGTCCGGGTCGCGTCTCCAATCGATCTCAGCCAACTCGTCTTGATCAACAAGGGCGTCTTCGGTGAGCTCTTGTTCTAGGAGATCTCCTGTATTGATTTCCGCCAGATGGTGCATCGTTTCGCCATTATCAAGAGTCAGAGTGTTGGTGGTATTCGTGTTCGCTGCGCTGGTAATGGCATTCTCGTCGTCAAAGGGTTCGGGGGTGACTGGGATATCACCGCGTTCGGCTTCATCGTCATTTCCCTCCTCAGGCTCATCCAGTTCGAGATGAACAAAAGGGTTAGAGTCACTCTCTACATGCTCTGCAAATAATTCGTCAGTATCTAGTGAAGAGAGTGTGACGCTAAAGTCCGAGATTTTGCGACGGTGATGGGATCTTGTGTATTCGGGGAAGGTAAGGGAATCTGGAAAAAAGGAGATCATGTTGGTGTCTGTACCATTTGTGTCAGTTGCGTCAGGCGAATAGTCAGGCTCTTCAGCCGTCGTTTGATGATCTGGTTCGACCACAAAATCCACGATTGGATCTTCAACCAGTTGTTGGTCCTCTTCATTGACCTCGTCCGCATCGACAGGCTGGTCCTCCTCCTCCTCCTCGCCGTGGTTGTGCCCCTCCCCTTGCTCGTCGACGCCATCCATGGGGGCCTCATTATGATCATGATATTCCATGTCGTCAGTCAACGTCTGTTTGTCATCTCCATCGTCTGCGTCCTCATCGTGGTCTTCTTGCTGTTCAGCCTCCTGTGAGACGGTATCCTCATCATCAACATTCTCGTCAGTGATACTATCGTGGCTATCAGGGCTCTCATCAGCATCGTCGGTAGCACGTGAGGCCTCGACAATGATAGTATTCTGTGGCATAGGTGATTCAAAGAGATGAATGACTTCATCCAGTCCCTTACCGGCAGTGGCGCTTTCGATCAGAAACTCAAAACGCTTGCTGGTGCTTGGCCTGGTAAAGAGGTATGTGTACAGCGTCCGAGAGCCTTCGGGGTCTTGATTATTAACCAACAAGTCAAATATCTCCAAAATCTGCCGCAACGTTGTGGTTGATAAGGAATCGCGTAAAGATGACTGAGCAGTTAGCTTTATTGTCCCTAAAGGGAATGAAGATGGAATACACACCTCAGCAAACTCAAGTCCAAGCTCATCCACTTGGAAAACAAGTTCATCTTCAGCGGCAATCTCGTTTGTCAGCTCCGCTCGGAACCCAGCGAGCAACGACTCCATGCTGTTGTCAAGGACAGAAGAGTCCGAAAAGAAACCTTCAGATGCCGCGTGTGAGAAGAATGGAAATTCATCCCCTCTGTACTGGACAGTGATGGCTGGGAACTCTTGGTCATCGGCAACCGAATGGTCGGGGTGCGAAATTGACTCCTCCGGTTGACCAGTAGTTGAATCGCCGTCCTCCAACCCGGCAACGACAGTGTCGTCGTGATCAAAATCAACGTCATTCGAGTGACCTGGTGTCTCAGCAGTCTGAGTTGCCTCTGCATCTGATTGTTCTTCTGGATACTCGTTTCCGAACCCGGTGATCGGCTCATCTTCCACATTCTCAGTTCCAACATGACTTTCCGTACCATCGTAGGTTGTGGCGTTTTCATCTTCGCCATCGCCTTGCTCCCACGTTATTTCGTCTTCTGCTTCGGCCGCTGATTCTACGTCGTTCACGCTTTGAGGGGTCTGCGCGGTTGGGCTAGCAGGGTTGGTTGGTGTAGTGTTCGAGGCGTTCTCAGCAAGGTCCTGGTTATAATTCGATCCCGCCTCATCGACATCATCTTCCTCCCTTTCTGGTTCGTCATAAGACCCTTGCGCCAGTGTATCTTCATCGTCCTCATAGTCGATCTCGTCTTTTACATCGCGGAATTCGATAGCGGTGTCTGTTTCACCGGCGTTGACATTTGTAGATTCCTCTGCTTCATCTGCCTGGAAAACATCGACATCATCGTGATATGGCTCTTCGAGTTGTGGTGGGCTTTGCTTGCTTGACGTGTTCACGGCTGACGCAGCACCATCATCATCGGCATCCTCATTATGAAGGTCATCCCCTCCAGCCTCTTGAGGTTCGCCGGGTTCGTTTACGGCCTCGCTCATCTTCGAATCGATACCCATAGACACATCTGTTTGCGTATCCACGGCCGTATGATCGGGGACCTTCTCGTCAACATGTGTTGGCCAGGAGGTCTGCTTCTGTTCTTCGGTCGTATCAATATCGTAATCTATCAGATCCTCGTCCATATGGCCATCGAAATTAAATGTCGGTGCCACATCGACGTCCATTTCTATTTCCGCCATGGCCATCCCAGTATTGCGACTCGAGGTCGTCGTTGACAGTTGACTGTGTTGTTCGTTGTGAAAGGGTGCCTAGGCTATCAGGGAGTATGTGACAACTAGGCGGCGTGAGATTTTCCAAGCAGGTGGCCCTCCGGGGCGATACAGCGCTGGTAGAGATGCTCCTAGATTAGGCTCAGGCTCGAGCTTCGATGGCGTGTCTGTGCAACCAAGCTCAAGCAGTGGCTCTATTACGCCACTCGCGACAACGGTTCTGAAAGGAAGAAATCGCTGGAAATAATGTGCCACATTGATTCTTTCAAGGGGGAAAAGAAAATACGTAAGAAGCGACACACAAAACGCGTCGTCTGGAGTGGCGATGGATGATTATGAGTCAGGCGTGGGAGGAGATGCAGGCTGCAGCTTGAAGTATGATGAAGCAATGCGTGCGAAAGTTGATAAATGAGTGGACGTGATGACGCTTACTAAAAGAGGGTTAGTAACTGGGGCTTCTCTGGTCCACAATAATTTTGGCTCTGGAGGTACGTACTAGGCGAAGCTTCTTTTAACCCATCTCCAACCTATTGATAGAGTCTTGATAGAAATTACTAAAGCCTCATGTCTTGGTATTGGTAGTGTGTATAGATCCTCAGGGAATTTCAGTTGCTTGATGCCGTATTAACACCTCCCTTGATTATTATTTTTTACATATTTATACAATCATTAGAAAAATGTCTTGGTATTAAATACTGTCACTGAGGCTGCATCGCGCTGTAATTGGAGCAAACTCCAAATAAGGGCAGATACATTCTTCAAACCTACAAACTGGTAGAGCGGTTTATTAAAGTCACCTTATTGAGAACGCTTCAATATCACATCAATACCATTTGTTCCCTCGCCCTTTCTCCCCCCTCGCCGATAGGTCTTTGACTGCATACTACTCCTGAAACAAATGTCTGGTGTCTACCCTGAACTTCGAGGTGCTCTTGATTTGCCCTTTATTTCACTCATGTCTATCTTTGCAGATGTTATCCACGCCGGAAACGATTTTTATGCATCAAAATAACTTGGAAAGTCTCCCTCCTTGTCAATCCATCCCATCTAGGTCTTGAGTCTCGTTGTCTGCTTCGAGGCACATATAACCAGTCTCAAATTTCCTGTCATCTGTCGCCCCTGACTCTACTCTTTATTTTACTATTTCAATATCATCCACTGATCTTCTACTCAGTTTCATGCTAACCCGTGCACCGATATTTATAAAAAGGCCTCGATGTTAATCTCCAGGGTGCTGACGGGGTATCTGGTGTCGGCAGGATTAGTGATAAGTTCTTATATCACAGAATTCAGGGGGCATTTACCTTAGATCAAATTTCTCCAGCACGGAAGGATGCAGAATGCCAAACTCGCCAATGCGCTGTTCCTTGCCTCCCAGTCTTAGATAAACGGCCGCGGCATGTCCGTGGAAGAAGGTTTCCTCGTTGAGCTCCTCAATCCAGTAGCCATCAGGTTTGACAGCGCCCTGACCCTCATTGCTGTCGATGAAGTCGGTGCGCAGCATTAGCAGCACCCGATCCAGCAGACCGTGAACAACTTCGAAACCGCTCGACTTGCCGCACCAAGCAGCGGCAAAGTGACGCTCATTCCGGGCTCTACGCTCCAGGGACTCATCCTTGAAGATGACGTCAGAGGCCTCGAAGATTTTGATGGGTACGCTGTGACCCTTATTCTCGCGGATCGTCTTGAGGAGGCCAGGCAGGAGTGATGTCCGGACAACCTGGTACTCCTGCGTCTTCGGGTTGGCGAGACGAACAACTGTCTTGCCGTCGTCCTTGCGGTTAAGCCACGTGAAGTTCTCGTCGTAACTGCAGAGGGTCAATGGCATAACCTCGCTCCAGCCAGCCATGGCGGCTTCGATGCGGAGAATGTCAGCGAGCTTGTTGATAGGGAGAGGGGCGGCGACGGTGGCGCTCTTGTTTGGAGAGCTGCGAGGAAGCTTGTTGAATCCGTAGCATACAGCAACATCCTCCATAATGTCGCATTGCTGCAGAACATCTGCGCGGGTCGGGGGAATGGCAACCTCCAGCAGATTAGGGTCCTTGTCAGAAGGTCGAGAGACATAAGCCATTCTGGACAAGAGCTTGCAGAGAGTTTCGGGTGATTCGTTAAGGCCAGTGCAGCTATTTAGGTAGTCGATTTCGGCATGTGTAACTCGGGGCTGCAGAGACGGGGTAACGCGGGTCTGGTTGTTGTGGTCCGAGATAATCTTGACAGGCTCTACGGTGAAGGGCTCGGCGCAATATGTTGAGAACATCGTGACCATCATGTCAGTGACAATTTGCAGCTTTGTGATGTCGGTAGCTGTGATCTCAATAAAGACGTTGGTGGTGTTGAGTGTGATTTTGGAGTGGTCTCCGTTGATAATGGGAGGGAGTGAGCAAATCACACGGTTGGCATCCAGGATGAGGGGGTACACCGGGGCATCCTTGATAATGTGCAGGTATCTGCCCAGATGCCTATCGTTTTCATAAAAGGTCATGACGCCCTCGCCCGTTAACTCCTGCGTCTGGTTGAGGGGGACAAATTTGAAGTCCTTGGGCGGCAATGCCTCGTATGTGAAAGGGCCCTGGATGGTATCCAAGTCATGAGTTCCGATGGATACCAAGGTTCGTTGACGGGCCAGGTTCTGGTGAAGCTTGTCTTGCAGCGCGATGAAGGACTCATATCGATCCTTGGTGAACTTGATGTTGCGCAGGATAGCGCCAGAGACATATGGCCGCACCTTGGCGGTTTCTGGAGAGACGGTGATGGTTTGGAGCTGGCCATCCTTGGGCTCCACGACGCGGAAGTTCGGGGGCTCAACACGGCCGAGGAAGATGTTGAGATTGAGGGCGATGCCCTCGAAGCAGAGCATGTCATATCGGTTGGCGGGGATCTCGATCTTGAGCTGGGGCGGCTCCTGCTCGCCATTGACAATGGGCCGTTCTGATTCTTCGGTGTCCTCGTCGAGCTCGATGCCGAATTCGAAGCAGAGATCTTCAAACTCGGTCTTTGTGAACCTAAAAGCCACGGCAGTGGCATGTTTGTTAGCATTGCTAGTCGGACATATAGTTGATGGTGGGGGATGGTCTGGGGGGTGTAAATGCCACATACTTCTGGCCAAGGGCCTCGAAGAGCCGGTATTTGTCGACGGAGATGGTCGGCATGATGAGGGCTTGTTCTCAGGATTTGTTATTATGCCAAAGAAGGAATCTGGAATCCTCGTCGTCCAGCGAATGGCCTGGATAGTATAGTATCACTGAGTCACAGGAATTTTTGGGACCGGCGATGAGGGATCATGGCGGGGTGGTTTCGATGTTTGACGATGACGCGAGACCTTGTGGCTGGTGAGGGGCACTGAGCAGCGCCAGGTACCTCACTAACTGGGCTGGCGCTCCAGAAATCGGCGGGGTGATTGATAGACCCGGAATATCGATGCTCCCTCTCCATCCCCTCAAGGAGAGAACGAAGTACTACTACTACGGAGTAGTAATGGATGGATAGTACCTGTAAGAGCCCAAGCAGCCAAGGAGGGGCAAAAGGCGACAGTGCACATGCACATGGTGACGGCTTCGTTGCCTCGCCGTTGCTATGCCATATTCGAGCAGTCAGAACGAGTAGGACTACGGGACAGCATGCTGGCTGATACATCCAATTCCAATGCTTTCAGACGGCATTTTTCTCCTCGTCTTGTGCACTGCTCTGGCGAACGAGGCTCATATACTATACTAGGGGCCTTGCCTGACAAGGTTCTACTGCTGTTTGCGAGATTAATAGGGGCAAATTGCCCGTGTTAGCAGTAGCTTGCTGTCTGTTACGAAGTACTCCGTACGCGTGCTGTCGACGCCTATCAGTTAGCGGTTTGGGCGTCGTCACCGCCTGTGCACTAACAGCCAGTGCCCCGCCAACCCCCCGTGCCGCTGCTGGCCTGGCCTTCCAAGTGGTACATGTAACTGTAACAGTGGCGGCTGCTGCTGCTGTTGGCGACTGTTAATGCTGCTGGGCTCCAACAAAGCTTCGACCACCCAGACAGAGCCTTTGGCCTCAGAGCATCATCATCTCCCATCTCTGGGCCGCCACGATTGCGTTTACCTCCAGGCCTCTCTCGCGACACCGTCTCAACGCTGACCCTCCCAGCAAACGCAGGCCGTCTGTCTTCTTGCTCTCTCTCTCTTTCTCTCCCTTTCTCTCCCGCAAACGTCTGTGTGCGGGTGTGGGTGTGCTCGGCTTCTGCGCAAATCATTGCATCACCCACACACCCTCGCGATCAGCCTCCCTCGTCGTCCCACCATCTCCATCTTTCGAGTCCGGCACGGCAGCTTTGCCTTGTTGCTACCGCCCGATAATTCTCTCTTGAGTGACGCGCTGCCCCCGTCCGCAACACGCCATGGCTGAAGCGCCCAACACCAACGATGAGCTGTATCCCATCGCAGTGCTCATCGACGAGTTGAAGGTACGGTGGCCACGGGCTGCCCTGATTTTTCACTCAGTCCGACCGATTCTGATATTGACCCTGGCCTAGCACGATGATGTCCTGCTTCGACTCAACGCCATCCACCGGCTCTCGACGATTGCTCTCGCTCTCGGCGCCGAACGAACGAGAGAGGAGTTGATTCCCTTCCTCGATGGTCAGTAGCAACAGCTCAACTCGCCCACTTGCATGTATCTGTGGGTCTCGCGTCTCGGTCCTAACTTGGTTTTCATAGAGTCCGTTGAGGATGAGGATGAGGTCTTAGTCGCTCTAAGCGAGGAGCTTGGCGGCTTCATCGAGTATGTCGGAGGTCCTGCATGGGGCCATGTCCTGCTCTCCCCCCTCGAGAATCTTGCCGCCATCGAGGAGCCAGTTGTGCGAGACAAGGTGAATACGCCCCTATTCGCCCATTCTGGCCCGTATCTCGTGCTAATCCGCAAAGGCTGTCGAATCCCTCAACAAAATCTGCGACGAACTCTCACCACAACAGGTCGAGGAATTCTTCATCCCCCTCACCGTTAGGCTCGCCAAGGCAGACTGGTTCACATCCAAGGTCTCGGGATGCGGCCTGTTCACAGCTCCGTACAAGAAGGTCTCTCCTCCTGTCCAGGAACAGCTCCGTCAGCAGTTTGGCCTGCTCGTCCACGATGAGACCCCCATGGTCCGCCGTCAAGCCGCAACCAACTTGGCCAAGTTTGTCAAAGAAATGCCCGCTGCCATCGTCATCGACGAAATGATACCCCTCTTCCAACACCTCGTTCAGGATGATCAGGATAGTGTCCGATTACTTACGGTCGAAATTCTCATTTCCGTTGCCGAGGGTGTGCCCAAGGAACAGCAGTCAAGCCACGGGGTTCTTTTGACGTCACTGCGAAATCTGATAGAGGACAAGAGCTGGAGGGTCCGATACATGATTGCGGATAGATTTGAGAAGGTAGGTTGACGGTTTCCACTCTCGTTATAACGGACTGAGCCTCACTAATGTCATGCTACAGATCGCCAAGGCAGTGGATGAGGAGGTTGTTTCTAGAGATTTGGTGCCCGCCTTTGTCAAGCTTCTGAAGGACAACGAGGCCGAGGTTCGGACAGCTATTGCTGGCCAGATCCCCGGCTTCTGCGCGCTGGTCGATCGCCAAACTCTTCTCAGCGACATCATGGCCAGTATCGAGGATCTTGTTTCAGACACATCGCAGCATGTCCGCGCTGCGCTGGGAACTCAAATCAGCGGTCTGGCTCCCATACTGGGTAAACAAGAGTACGTGTCCTTCCTCCACCGACTCCAAGAATCCAAGACTAAGACGTGATGCAGGACTATTGATCATCTTCTGCCCATGTTCCTCCAGATGCTTAAGGACGAATTCCCGGAGGTTAGGCTGCACATTATTTCTAAACTTGAGCTTGTTAACCAAGGTATGATATACCACCAAGGGCAGCGGGGGTCCAAGCTAACATGGTTCTAGTAATTGGCATCGATCTTCTCTCCCAGTCACTGCTCCCGGCCATCGTTCATTTGGCTGAAGACAAGCAGTGGCGCGTGCGACTCGCCATTATCGAGTACATCCCCCTGCTAGCCAGCCAGCTTGGAGTCAAGTTCTTTGACGAAAAGCTCAGCAACCTTTGCATGGGATGGCTCGGCGACACCGTCTTCTCCATCCGTGAGGCTGCTACACACAACCTCAAGAAGTTGACGGAAGTGTTTGGCGTGGAATGGGCTAGCGAGGCTATCATCCCCAAGGTCATGGCCATGGGCAACCACCCCAATTATCTGTACAGAATGACTACGTGCTTCGCCATCTCGGTAAGTCGACGCGGAGACGACGAGTGTGATTTGTATAGAAGCCGAGTGCTAACCATTGACAGACCCTGGCATCGGTAGTCAGCATAGATGTGATTGCCAAGTCGATTCTGCCTATGCTCGACAAGATGGTTGAGGATGAGATTCCAAACATCCGATTCAACGTGGCCAAGACGTACTCGGTGCTCATCAACGCTCTTCAGCGCTTGCCCGAGCAGGGTACACTGTACGCGCTGGAGCAACAGGGAGCGCAAACCACGCCGTCTCCTCGGGGTGCCGAGCTGATTCGCCAACGCGTCGTGCCGAACCTGAGCAAGCTACAGAAGGATGACGACGTAGATGTGCGGTACTTTGCGACCACGGCGGCGGCCGAAGCTTCAGGGTCCGGACCTTTGTCCGGCGGAGAGCCTATGAATACTTCACCATAGATGAGAGAACTGTAATGAAGCAATGATTTTTTACCGCCTGTCTTGGTCTCTCTCCTGTTCCCCACCATTTGTTCCGTGTGCCACCAGCATCTCCAGGCAGGTTTGTGTAATGGAAGATGTGTGTCTTTTTTCTTGATCTTGGTGTGTTGTGAGCAGGATATATGGAGTAGCAGGCTTGTATCAAACATGACCGCAGAATGAAGAAAAAAAAGGCTTTGGTGGAGCAGAGTTAGCAACGTGAGGGTGCTGATAGATGGGGCGCATAGAAGATAGGCACTTGCAAAGGCTATGGCAACACCCTTGAACATAACGAGATGATATAGAAAAAATGTGAGGTTCGATTCTTCGTTTATTGGGTCCATGGAGGACGGGAGAGATGAAGATGATCCCCGTCCAATGGCTTTACTCTAATGCTTGCATCGCAGAATGGAAGAACGCAGTAAGAGCTCGGGTATCACAATGTATTTCTCTTTTTTTTATATATAAAGCCATTTCTATATCCAGAATGCTCACTCCCTCCGGAAGCAAAGCGTGCTGATCGTCTGCCCCTTGGCCCCCCCAAACGTAAACGTCGGATACTCAACCCGACCCACGACTTTCAGCTCCTGGCCTTCGAACCACGCCTGCAACTCCGCCTCGGTCCAGTTACAGCTCGTTACCAGGAAGATGCCGCCCTGCGGACGCAGCAGATGCAGCATGCGCTCGCGGTAGGCTTCGCACAGACGCCGGCCACGCGGGTCCGTTGCGTCGCTGAGGCTTATGGCGTCGAACGTGCCCTTGTCGAGGATGACGTCGAATAGGCCGTGGGAGGTGGGTGCGTCGGCGCCGACGAGCGGGCCGTGGATGAGATCCCATTCTTGGAATTGTATTGTTGCTGTTTCGTCTGCGCAGGAGCGCGAGGAGGAGATTTGGCGGGCGAGGGCGATGCTTTGCGCGCTGTAGTCGACGCCTAGCATTCTGGCCTCCCAGCCGTCGTCGCGCAGGGCGAAGAGGAGGGAGCCGTTGCCGCAGCCTAGGTCGAGGAATGAGGTGGCGCTTCTTGAGAGGGGGGAGGGGAGGGTGGTGTCGTCGTGGCCGTCGTCAGCGAGGCTGGCGAGGAATTCGAGGGTGCGGGATTCGGCATCGGAGTCGTCGAACCAGCAGGTTCCTATGTCGGAGGGATCGGCAGTGTTGTTGGAGAGTTCGGTGGTGTAGAGGTTATCCCAGCTGAAGGGCATTTAGCATGCGTTTTCTGAGGAACCGGGGATATTGGAGAGATGTTGTTTAGGGGACGTACTATTCTTTTGTTCCGAGCTCAGAGGGCTCGAGATGTGCTGGCTGAGAAGACATTGTAATTGTATGCTTTGTAGGCTGAAAGATGTGATATTCTTGCTGTTGTGATGCAAACAAGTGCTTTGTATTGTTGATTTGATATCTACGAAGTACACTGGTGGCATATCAGATCGTCAATGGAGGGGCAACATGATTCTGCACATTGATGGCCATAAATAGCAGGCGGTGAAGTCTCATAGAGGGGCAGACAGACATGGGAATGATAAGATCGATTTTGATACAAAAGATCCGAGATACTACTATCGGTAAAAAAAGCATCATCACTTCACACCATGTTTCATCAAGCTTCGTTTAAGCCCGGGTAGTATTGGCAATAATACACGTGAAAAGACTCATCTATTGAAGCCCTCTCCCACAGCCAATGTGAAAAAAAAGGGAATTAATCAAACGCCTCCCATGCATAACCAGCATTTCCGCGCCCAAGAGCGACCAGTTTCATCGGTCCGATAATACCGTCTTCCATTGCAAGACAAGACATCATTTCCCATCAACACCATGCTTGAATAGCCAAGCAAGCAACATAATTTAGTGAAGTAGTAACAACGGCAGTAGTAGTGGCCTTCTTTCTCTAATAATTTGTTTTTTCTTCCTTCTTTTGCGGCGCTTAGTAGAAACTCTCCACCATGGTATCCTTCATTGTGGTGTTGATGTTGCTGGGGCCTTGGCCCTCGCCTAGTCTGAAGACGCTCTCGATGACGCTGAGCTCGGTGGCGGTGGTGTCGAGACCGGTGACGGCCATCCAGTCGTTGACGACCATGCCGGCGCCGACGACGTTGCTTCCGCGGTTTACACTGCCGGCAACGAGGGGCACCTGCAGCAGACTTGACAGCTCGTCCTGGTCCTGGATGCTGGTCTTGGGATGGACAAGGCCGCCCTGGTTGGACAAGCTCATGTAGCTGCCTACCAGGACGTTATCGGCAATGGTCTGACGGAACACCTCGACGCCGAGGACATCTGCGATGATCTCCTCGGTCTCGCGCTCCAGATCGGGGTGCACAAGGGCGATGTGGTCGTTTGTAGCAATGACGTTGCCCAGGGCGGAGAGGCGCTCCTCGATGCGCTGGATGCGGACGGAGTCGGGGAGGGAATTGCGCAGGTGCTGCAGTTCTTGGTCTGACGTAGTGGTGGGAACCAGGAGACCCTTGCGGTTGCCAGCAGTGAGACGGCCGATGATGCGAGTGCCCGCGATGGTTGTTCGGACAATGGGGATCACATCTTGGAGTTCTGCCTCGAAGACACTGGAGAGGGAGCGTGTGAGACTTGAGCTGGATAACGGCAGAAGCGGTTCAGTATTAGCTGTCGACTGACCTGTAAAAGTTCTCGCTGCCACCGAGAGCCACCAGGGCATATGAATTCGTAAGTGTCGCAAAGACACCGACCCTTTAGAAAAAGTCAGTCATTGAAGCGACGCAACGCAAAGCGGGGGCGGGGTTCCAAGAAAATGAAGCTGTGCTGTTCTTCATCGCCAACCATATCCGACAAGAGCGAAAGGGAAAAAAGGACCAGCCCAAGAAATGAGAGGGAGAGAGGGAGAGAGAGAGAGACATACTCATTCGAGTTTTCGAATTGCGCTCTCACAGCCATAATGTCAAAATTAGTTGATGCTTTCTAGAGAATCGATTCTTCTTTTGGTGGAAAAGTGGGAGGAGAAGGAGGATGAAGAAGAAGAAAAGCCGAGTGAAGAAAAACGAAAGCTTTAGCTGCTGTGCTGTGCTGTGCTGCTGATGCGAAATGCTAATGAAATGCTCAACCAGCGATTATTGCCCCGCGAAGTTTTTTCTGTCGAGTCGTCCAGGCGGGTTTATCAGCGCTTTTATGGCGTATCTTAGGGACAGCGTCTCTGCTTAGGCGGGGCGGGCCTCTCTGGAATTCAAGTCCACAGGGCGGAGTAGCACAGTCATAGCTGTCACAAGTACCTTTGCGCTAACTTTTGATGCGCAGGTACAAATCCAAGGTGTGACTCAACGCATCCCCTCCCTGCATGTGACTCCTATTGGCTCACTTCAAGGCTGAAAAGGGACTCTTGCAAGGCTGATTATCGATCGACTCACTATGAGTTGCAAGGAATTAGTCACATATGCACATCTAAACCGGTAATTGACTTTTCTTTTCGGACCTTTCTTGGCGGTAGTAATAGGGGAACTACTCTATCACATCACATCATATATCACACATTCTCCTATTCAGACTGTAGGAGAATGAAATGCCTTGCAGTGTGTACCAAATAGCTATGCGTCCGTCCATCTAATCTCCCCAAAACGGCCCTCTACCAACTATGTAGCTCGTCTCAAAACCTCATCAATCAAACCCACCATCCAAATATCATGGCCCGCAAGAACAATCCAACCAAACACTATGAAATCCCTTATGCGTCAATTTTCATAACTTCATCAAGCACCCTCATAGCGTCCAGACCGGCGCCTTCATCAACACCTGCCGCCCTCTCACTTCCACCACCACAAATCCTGCAAACCGTACCCTGCTGACATCCTTAGGGAAACCTAAAAGACGGATTGAGTTAGATGACATCTGCTTCGCTTCTCTCACGACCATGAACATACCAAGTTTGCTTGCTTCTCCCCGACTGCCGTTCTTGTCCTTGTCACCCTTGTCCTCTGCCTCTGCCTCGTCGGATTTCCCATCGAGCGCAGGCAAACCGGCCTTCTCAAGCTCCATCAGATCCAGCTGCAGGATGTCTCCCGGCAAGGGGTACATGATCGACACGTCCCGGCTTTCCAGGGGCAAGTTCGCTGCAATGCCAACTGCCAGCTCCACAATCATCGATGTGCTCCCCTCAACTCCAGGCGGCGGCGGAGTGCTGAGGTACTGGTAGAGGCACGCCGTCAAGTTCGTCGTCGCCTTGCTTATCAGTGACGCCCGGTTATCTCCCATCGCCGACGAATTCAGCTTTTGCTGGAGCCCGTCCAGCGTCGCCATCCTCCAATTGACCACTTTAGTCGTTAGGGCATCAAACTCTTCCTGGCTGTGTATCGTGTATGCGCCGC
Organism: Mycogone perniciosa; assembly: GCA_025331125.1. Classification (NCBI taxonomy): domain Eukaryota; kingdom Fungi; phylum Ascomycota; class Sordariomycetes; order Hypocreales; family Hypocreaceae; genus Mycogone; species Mycogone perniciosa. The sequence continues at coordinate 53,762 of JAOALB010000116.1, forward strand.
CGCGTATGCTCATCTCAATCTCCTTGAGCTGCGCACTGAGCATCTGATCCAGACCAGGGTGGAAGCACTTGTTAAAGATCTCTTCTACAATCCATCTTGAGATGATAGCCCGTCCGACCGCCGTCATCTCCTGCCTTCCCGTCTCAACTGCATCTGGACTGACAAAGCTCTCAAGCCACTGGGGTAAGCAGCGCCAGTCTTTGCGGATGTTGAATGCTAGGTTGATGATGGCGCCGTTCAGACGATTGAACCGGTTCACATACTCGTTGTCGTCTAGCGCTGTCCGCGACTGTGACATGCGCTGGTTGGCAACAGCGTTCTGAAGGTGCTCGACCTGGCCAGTGAGCTGATCAATCTGTGCCCTTCCATCAAAGTAGAGTCGCTTCACATTCTTATACTTGGTCACTATCTCACATCAGTAAGTAAGGATGCCCGACATGGGATGTAGAAGAGAGACAAACGCAGCTCCTTGAATGCCTTGTCCGACTCGGCATTGTCGCGCTCCTGGGTTGAAGGCTGAGGACTATTCCGGCTTTGTTCACCTGTCGCTGCGTCATACTGTGGCGGCCGTTCACTTCGAGAACCAGGGTTTTGCGCGCCGGCCTGTGCAGGTTGAACAGATTGAACGGGTTGGGCTGGTTGACTAGGTGCGCCGGGAAGAGGGCTTGGGGGTATCATGCCGGAGTTGCTCTGGCGGTATCCGGGGGGTGCGCCGGGTAGCGCCTTGTCAGCGTCTGGATTTCGACGGCTCGTGGGTGCGCCTCCTCCGGGCGGCGCCATCGCAGACTGTTGGTGCTGTTGGCCCGTTAGCTGAACCAGTGGTGAAACAGCGGCCGACGCCAGGTCTTGGTTCTGAGCGACAGCGTAGTGAACCGCCGGTGATGACTGCTCGAGCTGCTGGTTCAACGATCGCTGGTCTGCGTCAGGAAGCGGCGACTCATGCGACAGCTGGGATACAGTCTCAGGGTTCTGCTGCTGATGCGGCGGTTGTTGGCCTGGCCCGAGGTGAGTAGTCACAATGCGCGGGTCCGCTGCCTGTTGGTACGGATCCGGGTTGGCGGTGTAATATTGCTGAGGAGGAAGAGGCTGCTGGAGCGGGTGACTTTGGTCGTAGGCTATCTGCTGAGTATCGAAATGGAGCTGCTGCTGCTGCGGGTCGTGAGATGCAAACACCTGTACGTGAGCGGGTAGCTGCTGTAGGGTCGCAGGAGGAGGGTGGGGAGGTGGAGGATAGAGCTCTTCGTAAGGTGATGATGCTTCGATTTCGGGGGGAGGCACCTCGCGGATCGTGTTGATGGGGGGGATGACTCGAGAGTCCTGCGGCGGGAGACGTCTGTTAACTGGGTGCTCTGAATAGTGACTGTACTCCTCGGCCTCGCCCACGCTCTGCAAAGGGGATGGCTGCTGGACAGCGGAGTTTGGCGCCTGCCAGTCGCGGTCCACTGAGAGCTGGGACGAGGGAGACACGCTCGTCTTGAGACTGGGTGGTTTGCTCACCCTCTTGGACGGTCTGCGAGCAAGTCCGATGGTGTTGTCGTAGCCTGTGCTGCTCTGGCTCTGGCTGCTGCTGTGGCCGTGATGATGGTCGCGGCCGCTGTCGTGATTGCTTCGTCCCGAGAAGATGCCCTTGATTAATTTACGAGTCGATCGCTTCTCGGGGACAGCAGGCGGTTGGGGTGGAGGAGCAGCAGCAGCAACCTGATAGCTGGTGGTGCTGGAGAGGTCGTCAAGAGAGGTCGTGGAGATGCTGCCGTAGAGCTGCTGCTGGAGGAGATGCTGCGGCTGCTGTTGATGAGTGCTGTATCTCTGACTCGGGGGGCGGTTCACTGCAGCGGCATCGGCAAAATCTCCGGGCGGCGGTTGTTGTAGTTGCTGTTGCTGCTGCTGTTGAAGCTGACGGCCATCAAAGATCGCCTGGGAGGCGCCAATGCCAGCGGCAGCGGGGTTCTGCAGGGATGGGGGGTTGGCGCCTGTGGATGACGACGAGTGATACAGGTGAGCTGGCGGCTGCTGCTGTGATTGTTGTGTTTGCTGTTGCTGCTGCTGCTGCTGCTGCTGTCGAGCGTCAACAAACGACTCGTTGGAACTGCTGATGGCAGACGTTGACAGGGCTGATTGAGGGGTTGTGTCTGCGGGCGACGAGTCGGCCTTAGCAGTAGCAACAGCACTATTACCACCACCTGGTCCGGGTCCCGGTCCGCTGGCAGCTGCTGTGGCCGCAGAGATTCCTGATGGCAGTGGTGGCGGTTCGGCAACGGCGTGCTGTGAACGGTTGCTGTGCTTACCCAAGCGACTGAACGGGGGCATTATTCCCAGCGTCCTGCGAGAGAGAGACAGAGACAGAGTGAGAGTATCTGGCCGGCTAGAGGGGAGGGGCGAGGCGAGGCGAGGCGAGGGCGAAGGGGAGGGGGAGGGGCGCGAGACGACTGTCTGACCAGACCAACAGAATGTTGCTATAATTATTTCTCGACGGTTGAGTGTGTCTTGTCTCCGGTAGCAGTAGTATGTTTTTTTGGGCTCCCCCCTATTGTTCGGTTGTTTCCCGCCTCACCAGGCTGAGCTGCAACAGGTCACCAGTCGTATCGTATTATTCCGTCCAGTCCTCTTCGTCTACCCCAGGAAAGACTTGGGGCAGTGCTGCTGCGCGCGCTGTGCTGTTGCATACAATACTACTACGAGCACTGCAGTTGTATGTATGATGTGTACTCCGTACGTATGTATATGTGCGTGTGCGTGCGCGCGCGCAACGGACCTGCACTGCGCTGTTTATAGTCCAAGCTGCAGTCTGTGCTTGGAGTACTCCGTACCTCCGTGGCGATGAAAATGCGAGCGAACCTGAGTGGTTAGCACGAGATAGCTGGACAGACGGAGGAGTGGGAACATGGAATGTCCTTACTCGTACGAACTACGACCTGCTAATTAACGTGTGGCGCGGCCTCTAGCTCCTTGGGAAGTGCAAGATCGGTTGAGAGCGAGAGGTTCAGCTGGAGATGGACTGGGACTGGACAAGCAAAGCTGAGAGAGTCATGGGGAATGCTGACATGGCTGAGCTTGTTCTTGTCCTTGGCCTTTGCATGCTGCCAGAAGCCAGAACGAAACAAAGCGCTTGCCCAGGGTAGGCAAAGCTCCTTGGGTGGACAAGGGCTAAGGGCATGGACATGGATACGTCTATTCTTAGACATTACGGAGTAAGAGCTCAGCTATTATCGACATGGTTTGATTTGAATGGGCGGATCTGCCGGAGGCTCATCCATCATGCCTGGAAGATGCCGCTACGGATGGATCGAACAAAAGCGATGGATGGTCGTCTACTCGCATGATTGGGATGAAAAGAAAATTCACACGTCACCCAGCCTTGCCACTCCCACACGAAGGACAAGGCTGGATGGATGTTGATATCGACAAACCCCAGTGTGCGCTGGTCAAATCGCAAACAACGACCAACCAACCAACCATGCTGCAGATTCGATTGGGGGGAGGGGAGGGGGATCATTCATGATTCCAGTCAATGCATGTCTAAATCCCAGCAGGGACGGAAATAGCGCTTTTCTTTTGATATAAAAAGCATGATTGTATTCGAAAAACCAACGTGAATGAATCCAGTGGTATGTACGGAGTACACACCATAACTCTTCAAGACGACCAGTTGGATTTATACATAATACGGAGTACTTCGGCAACTTGTTGCCCTGCAAATCTGGACAGTATCAATAGTGTCTGGGGATGCTGCATCGAGTTTCAAGTCATACCTCAAAGTCGGAATTCCAAACTTTTGTGCTCAGATCTCTGTCCTATTAAAGTCAATTTTTAATAACCCTATTTTCCACCCAATAGTCTCGTGGCGATACCGGACGTTTTTTTTCTGCCAAAGTCGACTGCCAAGACGCAATGACATACATCGTATCTACGAGTAGTAATTTTGGTTTGACAATCGGTCACATTTTGCGGGGGTTCCGTGGGGATTGACGGACCGGGGCGATCCTCGGCGTTCCTTTGATAAGGACTTCCCAAAAGAGGACTGATCCATGAGCGCTTCACTTTCTCCTCCGATTCTTCCCCTCAAGAGGAGTCATCATTTTTTAATACTGTTTAATAAAGGCCGTATCTATTGGGTACTCCTTTTTCCTCCCCGTGATAGCTCTTAATATGTAACATCATCATCACGGCCATGCTTCTGTTCTCTCCAATCGCTATAACGGCGGCGGCCGTGTTGCTGCTCGTCATCCACCTGATTCGGGCCGTCAGATCGCCCCTCAGGAAGATCCCAGGCCCAGCTATATCCAGCTTTACATCTCTCGTGCTCAAATGGAAGGAAATCAAGGCTGTCAGAACCACTTATATCCACCAACTTCACCAGCAGTACGGGCCTGTTGTCCGCATTGCTCCCAATGAGGTATCGTTTACGTCGTGGGCAGCCTTGAAGGAGATATACTGCTCCGGAGGGAGTGGATATGACAAGAATGAGTTTTATGATTTGTTCAAGATCTATGGAAGAAGGCGAGTTCTCCCCCGTTACCTGTTGTTGCAACCGGTGTCTAACTCCCGTGTAGAACCATGTTTACAACGCTAAACAAGGCGGATGTATGTTTCCAACGATGTAAATGGCGTTGTCTTATCTGTTCCCTAACGAAATGTAGCATGCCAAACGAAAGAGAATCCTCGCTGATCGCTACGCCAACACCAACATCATGAAGAGCGCCTCCGTCGAGGGAATACGGGAGCGCTCTGCCAAGTTTGTCCAGCGCTGCGTCGCTTCTCCGGGAAACGTGGCGGATGTGTTTGTAGGTTCAATTTCACCAAAATGCACCAGTGACAAGTTAAGCTGACGTTTATATCCTTCGTAGATGGGTTTGTCTTGACCAGACTGTGAGAATTTGGATATCTTGACTGACCAGTCCAGCTCTACACGCCTACGCCTGCGATTGCATCACACACCATCTATTTCATCCATTTGGCACAGATTGCATCGGGAAGAAGGAAGATGAAGAGATGATGCATCAAGTAGCAGCAGATGACAGTCTGCAGAGTGAGCACCCCGCCCCCCCGAGGATCAAGCACGGGGACTTTGTATTGACAAAGAGTAGATCGCCTAATCTCTCACTACGTCCCAGCCTTGCATCGACTGTTTTCAAGAGTGTTGTACTTATTCGCAAAGCCACGGGAGACGCCGTTGGCGGACAACTATGTCCTCGAGACGAGCAAGCTGGGCGGCACGGCACAGTTCACCCTTATGAGCCGTCTAGACGAAAAGGCCGGCGAAGTCGATGCCATCGACAAGGCGGCAGAATGTCTCGACCATATGGCTGCAGGGATTGACACCACAGGCGATGGGCTGTGCTTTCTCATGTGGGAGCTCTCGCAGCCTCGCTCACTCCGTTTCCAGCGCAGACTCACCGAGGAACTGAAGCAGCATCCCGACACTCCGTTTGACCAACTACCGTTCTTGGATGCCGTGGTTTGTGAAGGCATGCGATGCTTCCCGCCGATTCCAATGTCTCTACCTCGCTATGTGCCCCAGGGTGGCCGCTCAATTGATGGGTTTTGGCTTCCTGAGAAGACTATTGTCAGCTGCCAGGCGTACTCAGTGCACCGCCTTAACAATGACGTTTTCCCGGATGCGGACTCGTTCAACCCGGATCGCTGGCTGGATGCCGATGGAGACGCAGATCGAAGGCGGCTGTTGTTTGCTTTCTCCAATGGAGGACGGGGCTGTGTTGGAAAGCAGTGAGTTTCTCTCCCTTTTTTTCAAATTTCTCCCTGAAACTGTTGGGCTAACACAAGGGCGCAATGCCGTTGCTTTTTCACAGTCTTGCTCTTGTGGAAATGAAGACGCTGCTACGAGATGTTTATTCCAGATACAGCACGACGCCTGATAAGTCGATGAGCGCAGAGGCCATGGCCATGTCGGATCAGCTTATTTCAGCACGGCCGCTTGGTCAACGATGCTTGCTTCAATTTCATGTATTGAATGATGATGTACTTCGTAGTTGGTAAATGAATCCAGATACTTCATCTATGTAAGGAGTTGCCCCAATGGCCTAGACTACCCTACCCATCTACTTCGTATATACAGGAGGTGATGCAACAGACAACATTTTTCGTGCATTGAAAACAGATTCGGTTGATGGACAAATGACGTACAACCGAAATCCTATAAGGAGGGCCTGTTGGGCATACGAAGCATGTACTTCATACTCGAAACTATGCATACCCAATGCTTGCCGATGTTGGGCATTCTAAAGTCATATACACATACTCCGTACTATATCACGAAGATCATTTCGACACGGAATTTGCGCAAAAGTGAAACGCAATCCACAAGCACGACAATACCCATGATTCTACTCCGTACTCCGTAAAGCCCTTAAGCCCGAGACCCGAGCACATGCATGTCAGGCCGTGGCGTGACGTGTGCCAAAAGTTTGTCCCGTGTTCCACTTATCCCAAGGAGTCTTTGAAGGACAGCGTTCCCCACAAGGGTCTAGGGCACACACGAGCCGTACATATGAAGAAACCAACCAGCCAACTGGAAATCTGGAAATCCGGTAGAGTAGCAGTGCTACTGGCTGTATGTATGCATGATACAGCGTTGGCTTGCTTGCATGAAGAGCCGTGGACTAGGTAGGTGCCAACCGTGGCAAAACGTGGGGCTCTTACAGGGCATTTTCCAGCCTACGGATCGCCAATTGCGCATTTGCGCAGACGCTGCAGGGCGCCCAAGACGCCGTGCCGCCACTAAACAGCCTCCTCAGAACCCAACTGTTTCAGTGGGCACTAGCCCCAAACTTTTTTTCTTTTGCCTCTCCTTCGCGCACCTCTGAATTTTTGCAATTTGCTGACAACTGCCCCCACTTGCAATCCTCTGCCTGCTTGAAAACCCAGTCAGCCCCATTCAGCTTCTTGACTCCTTCACTCTCCTCTTCCCCCTCTCAACATCAAAACGCCCGTCTGCATCCCTTTCGTCAGAGATCGCTCGTCCAATCTCTCGGAAATCGAATCACCACGCAAACCACAAACGCCAGGCCTGCTGACTCTCTGTCGGTCGCAGCGCACCTCTTCCACCCTTTTTTGCACAGCGAACATCGCCCTCGATAAAGTCGCCTCTCCGCCGACTTCCCTCTCAGCGCACGCTTCCGTCTTCACTCGACGCTTGCCAGCAGAACCGTCCACTTAGCAATTGTCGCAGTGACATTGTTGTTTATGTATCAGCACGACTCCGCCACCGTGTCCACACACCTCTCCAAGTTGCAGTTATTTCGCATACCGCGGAAACCCAGCAGTCCCGACATCAGATCTGACGGTTGAGAATACCTCGAGTTCGCTTACTCCCGAGTTCATGCCTGTCCTACTGCAGTCACGATTTTGTCCAGTCTGCCCTATGTCCTGTAAAAACCTCTGTTGAGAGCTCTGATCCCCTTTGGTGCTCTACTCGCCCGTCCGCTCTTCCCGAGTCTCCTCTTCATGCCGAGATAATCGCCCTCGACGCTACCTTCTAAACGACAAGCCAAGTCAAGCAAAGCTTCTCCTCGCCTCGCCTTACCTCGTTACTTTAACGCTTAACGCATATCCCGCCTTCTCCCAACACCGTCACAATGGCTCTCGTCAACGTCCGCCGCGATGTCAGCGACGCCTTCTATCGCTACAAGATGGAACGCATCCAGACCAAGATCGAAGGCAAGGGCAACGGTATCAAGACTGTTGTCGTCAACTTGTCCAGCGTCGCTCAATCGCTCGCCCGTCCTGGCTCTTACGTTATCAAGTTCTTTGGCTTCGAATTGGGAGCCCAGACCAACATTGACCCCAAGGATGACCGTTGGATCATCAACGGCGCCCACGATGCCGCAAAGCTTCAAGATCACCTCGATGGCTTTATCAACAAATTTGTCCTCTGCAAGAAGTGCAAGAATCCTGAAACCGATGTTGTCATCAAGGATGACCGCATCTTGCTTGACTGCAAGGCCTGCGGTCAGCGCACCGATGTCGATATCCGTCTGAAGCTTAGCGGCTTTATCCTCAAGAACCAGCCCAAGAAGGGCAAGAAGGATAAGGCTGAGCGTAGGGCTGCCAAGAAGGCCAAGCAGAATGGTAACGGAAAGGAGAACGGCCACGGCAGTGGCGAAGATGGCTCTGAGAATGGCTCCCACGATGCAATTGAGAACGGCGATGCCCTTAGCGACGACGAGTTCCAGAAGGTTGCCGAGGCCATCACCGTGCAGGCTGATGTCGAAGTCAAGGACGACGAGTGGGCTGTCGACATGAGCGAAGAAGCTGTCAAGGCCCGTCAGGCTCAACTTCCCGGCGAGCTCAAGCAGAAGCTCAACATTGGGGACGATGACGAGGATGGCGAGGGCGGTGGCAACACCGCCTACGACGAACTCGGCAACTGGATTACGGAACAGGCCGAAGAAAAGGGCGGCGTCGATAAGGTCGAGTCCATTGACATTTATGTCAAGGCCAAGGAACTTGGCGTCGAGAACAAGCACCGTACTATTCTGGTTCTGGTGCAGACCGTGTTCGACCGCAACATCCTTGCCCAGATTCCCAAGCGTGCTAGCATGCTCAAGCAAGTAGGTGACCCCTTTTGACACAAGTACCCTAAGCTCTTTTCGCTAATATCAAATCTAGTTCATCAACGCTGAGAAGCCCGAGAAGTACGAGAAGGCTCTGCTTGGTGGTACTGAGCGCTTGATCGGCACCCTCAACAAGGACCACCCTGAGATGCTTCAGAACGTCGTCAAGATCCTGCAGCTGTTCTACCACCATGACCTCATCAGCGAGGAGATTGTCATCCCCTGGGGCTCCAAGGCCAGCAAGAAGTACGTGGACTTGTCTACCTCCCGCAAGGTCCGCAAGGCTGCCGAGCCTTTCATCCAGTGGCTCAAGGAGGCCGATGAGGAGGAGTCCTCTGACGAGGAGTAAGATGGTTGCATTTCCCCATCTCCCTTGAAACCAAATTGCTTGCTTTCTTTTTATCTTCCCCCCATCATTTTTTAGTTTGGACCCATGGTGGAAGATATACAAAAGGGTATCACCCCTCTTTCCAAGAAAAGGACAACATGAAATAAGGGGGATACATCGAGGGCTGCTTGTTAGGTTATTTTGTGCTTTGGCAACGTTTGTGCGATAGTCTAGATTGCTTCTTAATCGCAAGGTGCCAATTCCACTCTGAAATATGTTTACTGATTCCAAGTGTAACTTGACGAATACTGTTCGTGGCATTATCATCACTGATGTTTTGCATGCATCAAAGAACCCAATGATCAAAAGTTGAGGCGATGAATCTCGGGAGTATCCTGCTTGACTCCCTTCAGTCAAGCTCCCATTCATATTAAGCACATGTATGTATTCTAAAGCAACGCTGACGTGAAATCCCCTGCGACCCTAGAAACCTGTCTATCCGGTTCCCAAATCCACCACCACTTGCATACCTCCCCTGTTGTTACATAGAGAGTACCAGAGATCGGTACTCATAGATGATGGGGTTTTCTTTTCCTTCACTCGTTATCTATTTCCTCTGGGGCATCCGCCATGCTCGAGTCATCGCTGTTGACTCGTTCTTCCCCATCTGCATTTTCACCTTCCTCGTAGATGTAATCCCGCAAGATGTCAGTCGCCTTGTCGAGGTCATCATTGAGAATGATTGTGTCAAAGATATCTTTGGTCTTGGACTCGTCTAGCTCCTCGGGCAATTTGGCGAGGATAGCTTGGATGGCGTATGTGTCGTGGTCACCGGATTGGGCAAGCCGGTCACACAAGGTTTCGTCAGAAGGTGGTTTAACAAGGATGTATCGAGCTGAGAAGTCCATGTCCTTGGCGAATTGCGCAGCCTATAGATGTCAAGGTTAGTACGTAGTGTCCAAGATAGAGCTAGAATCATGTTTCAGGGGAAAGATTACCTCGAGATCGAGTTCAATAATAGGTACTTTGCCCACCTCAATGACTGCGTCAATGGCCTTGCTGCTGGTACCATACTCTGTCCCTTCGCGGGTGCCGTACTCAATCAGCCGGTCGCCATCACGGAGCTGATTAAACTCCTGGACCTTGACAAAGTGAAAGCTCTTGCCGTTGACTTCACCCTCTTGTGGCTCTCGTATAGTGTGTCGAATCACAGGGGAAAACACCCCCCTATGTCGTTCTAGCAACCTACCCACCAAGGCTGACTTGCCGGCCCCAGACGGCCCGGATATGATGATTGGGTCGTGGTTTTTGGGCATGTCCTCTTCACTTGCTGTTGGCTCGGCGTCTTCCTCGTCCTCATCTCCCTCAGTCGCGTCCTCAAAAACGATGCCAATCTTTTTAGGATCGTCAATCTTATCAAACGATGCTAGTTTGAACCTAGATGCTATTCGCAGGGCTCTCCAGCCTTTACTGGCCTTCCCTGCAACAGCTGCGGCCTTGGTCTCGTTGTTTGTCGGCATTTCGATTTCAAAGTCGTCGTCTGCGATTTTCCGCTGGAAGGTCTCCAGTTCAGGAAACTGGTACCTTTCTGAGCGTTGTAGCTCCTCCATTGCTGATCCTTCATCTTCGTTCCGCAAAAACTCAAGAGACACGGTGCCGAGAGGATTTGGCCGCAAGCGCTTGCTCGTGGCCATGCGTTGGGCAGAGTCTTTCGACTCCACGAAACTTGCGGGGGATACTGGATCCCGCTGGATTGGTGGGCAACTTGCCATCTTCCAGAAGACCCAGTTCTTGTCCCTAGCAAGCACTGTTTCTACCATCCGATAAAAGTATGGCCCGTCCAGCCCGTGCTTCAGATAGTCTGATATTGACCTTTTCATATCGGTTGCCCATTTGGTCTGCTCAGGGGTTAGAAAAGCAACAAAACTTGAGTCTCTCGCCAAGAATACATACGTTGTCTTCGTTTAGCTGGTCAGAATATATGACAGTTTTGTTAGACACGTTGATGTTGGTTCGCTTCTCTCTTTCCCCAGCTGATAGAGAGAGGAGAAAATCTGTGATGATAAGTGCTTGAACAAGCACATGACGTCGAAAGGAAAGATCGCTTATCTATCTCATAGCGTGAGTGACTGTGACTTTCGAGGGCGACGCATAGACAGATATACTCACCTCTAGCTGGAATAGATCTTTGCTGGTAAGATACTTGGGATTGAAAGCCTCGGGCAGAATCTCAGAGCCGTCTTCATCTCTCTTGCGCTTCAAGGTACGCTTGAGATTCTCCATCGATCTCGGGGAATGTGAGCTGCCCTCTTGAATAGATTGGAATGCCTTCATCGTAGCCTCGAGATTGCGGCGAAATTTGATAAAGCGGCCGGCATCGAACAACTTCAAGGGCTGGCTGAAGCTTTCTTGCAGGGACCAGAAGAGGGGGTAGAGCGCGTCGGGGTCGAGCGGCTTGCTTGAGTCCTTGGAACTAAACGACACTCCTTTTGTACCAGCCCTGGCATCACCTTGCTCCTTTGGTGCATCTAGCTGGGGATCAATCTCCATTTTAGAACCGTCCTCCTCTGGTGATACTTCGTAAGTTGTTATATTCTCGACGTGATATTCACCTCGAAGGTTCACAGAACTCCTATCTCCCAGGGGGAAGCTCTGGAACATGAAGATGAACACCCTTCCACAGAATGCGGTGTCCTCGGCGCGGGAGAGGCGTCGCAACAGCTCGTTGCAGCTTCGAAGTATGACGAGGTTCTTCTGCTTAAAGTGCTTGGCCGTAATGCATTCGCGTCGCGACTCCAGGAAGTCGAATATCTTGCGGCATCCAGCAATGGTCTGACTATCGAGCAGTTCCTCGACAAGCCAAAAAAGAAGGGCCGGGTCGCACTGGCCGTCGTCGGAGAGGATTGAGAGGATGTCTAGTAGATTCCATGTCTTGACGAAGTCTGGAGAATCGATCGGTGTTGTCGCCTGAGGGTATTAGCTCGTGGCGCAGGACATGCAGCGTCGCTGTGCACTTACGATCAGCTTGCCAAAGAGATCGCGAGCCGCAGTCTCAACGACGGCAAATTGCCGTGCCTTGACGGCTTCGGCCGAAGGAGGGTCATTATCAGGCCCTAGTGTGCTGAAACGAGGCAAGGCAGACGAGACCCGGCTATGGAGTTTATTGAAGTCGGACTTGTTGAGAGCTGGTTCGATGGTCGCAGTTTGCTTCACAGCCGACGCTTCATCCAGAAGCTCGGCTACGAGGTTTCCGAATACGCCAACAGCTGAGACGCCTGGATTTTCGACATCCAGGGCGGGCATCTTGGGCAATCGACGTGAATAGGCAGTATCAGTCTGCGCCGCGCATCAGGGTGACAGCCAGCGACTCGGTAGGATCGTCAGGAGGATCGATATGGGAGAGGGTGAAGTGGTGAAGTGGTCGCGAAGGTTCAAAAGTGCTGAAAGGCTGAGAATCTGGGAGGTTTCTATGTACGAAGTACTCCGTACTGTAGCACTACATGCAGGTACCAGCGGCGCTGTTGATGGCCGGTCACGCGCTAACACAATACTAGGTACTACTACCTAGTACTTCATAGGTATTATGTCATTACAATAAGCAGCAATTGCCACAATAGCTTGAGATTCCGTGAACAATAGAAATGACTTGAAATTCAGAATTATCTGAATTTCTCAAAAGACTTCTGCAGCATCTGAGTTGAAGCGAAAAATACGAGGCTGAAAACAAGAATTTGTTTTTCCAAGGCTGGCGAGGCTCACTACTGCCCGTGTTGTGTGGGTCTAAAGCTTGCGCAAGGCTGAAATTTTGGACAAAGGCGACTGGCTGTCTTGTAGCTACGTCAAAGGCGTCCATCTACCCTTGCACCTTGTCCTCAAGTTTCGCCTTCAAGCTTTTCTCGCACCACTGATCGTACCAACGGCCCGTCGAATCCGCGGTCGAGATCCCAGGGCAGCTCATGACGCGACTGCGATCTCACAATGCCTAACGCGAAGCGGTCCAAGGGCACCAGCACTGGCAAAGCCGGGCCGACACGCGAGCAGCCAGCAGACACCACAGATGGACGTCCGACGCCCGCAGAGGTCGAGGAGCAGGAGCATCAGTTCGTTCAGATTGCGCGCCAGCACTGGCTGAAACCGACAAAGAAGGCTGTCAAGGTCAAGGTCAAGAATGATGTGCTCAAGCAAGGCATATGGGATGTGCTGGAGCACGACAGCTTCTCATACAAGTCTCTGCTGCTTCTGGAAAGCTTACAGACCCTCGAAAGGTACGCTGGTTTGCTTCAAGATAGAATCAACATGAATTCGCGAGTTTCTAACACTCCTTGAATAGCTATCTATGGCCCGGCTACTCAGAAGAAGCCTCCAACTACCACGTCCTGCTATTAGCCTTGATCGCCAACGTCAAGAGGCGGGAGCACCTAGAAACATGGAGTATGTCAAGTCACCCTTGCAAGCTTGAGCAGTACCTAATCGATTTCTAGAAATTTTCGAAGAGAGGCCAGATGACTTCTCATCCATGTTCCGCCGCATTCTGTCCATGCTGCTCGATCGAACGCTATCCACGACCTTGCGAACCCACCTTCTCTGCTTCCTTATCCATGCCTTTCAGAGCCTAGATTGTGGAATCGTCAGAAAGGAGTGCGCCCCGCTGGTGTCGATTGGCATTTGGCATAACCTCTCTACTGAAAAGCGGCGAGAGAGTCAACTCGATCAGGCACCCCATCTGAGGAAAGCTTGGAGGGCTGCGCTGAAGCGATACGATGCAGCGGATGAGGCGACTAAGGCACGGCTGCGGTTCGAACGATCATGGCTCTACACCCTTTTGCTCGACTTTCTCAGTCAGCTCTACGACGCGCAGGGGAAAGCAGGTAGGTTTGGGGAATTGGCTGATATTGAAAGGGCTCAAAAACTAACACGTTGGCAGATCAACTCTTATACTGCGAGCGCTTTACTGAGTTTGTATCTGATCTCCAGAGCCAATTGCCAACCCGGCGCTACGTCAATGCATTGGTTCAGGACCTGCATCTCATCTCTATTATGAGGCTATCGCCCATGTACAACGATGAGAGCAACAGTCTATTTCGAGATCTCCACGCCCTTCTTTCACATTACACATTCTTCGCAATAGATGACCAGACTGGCATCCAGCTAAGCCGTTCAGAGGCTTTTGAAAGGCATTGCACTGCCTTGGGCAAACTTCAACGGGTTGCCTTGAGACACTTCAAAGACAAACTCACCATTCTAGCCCTGTCAAATTACGGTTCAATTGATAAAAGGGACGAATTGCGGTCTCATCTCGAGCCTCTGACAGACGATGAGCTCCTCCAGCTGATCGAGCTTCTGGAGCTAAGGTCTACATACCCAGAGAGCCTCAACCTCCCCATTGATCGCAAATATTTCGTCGAATTCCTCCTTTCCACTTTTGAGCGCAAAAAAACATTCCAAGAGGTTGCACAAAACATGAGTTCGGTGCCCACTGAAGAGTCTCTTTTTGATGAAAACTTTCAGCGCGCGGATTTGTATGATGGGTCACACCCCTTGGCACTTCCAAAGCTGAATTTGCAGTACTTATCAGTCGGTGACTTCATCTGGAGAGCTCTGATACTGTACCGCTGTGAGTCATTTTACGGAATCCGAAAAGACATCGAAGCTGCACTACGTCGACTACGGCCCGAAAGCAGACAACCAGGCGAAACCCACTTTGCTGGGTCTTCAAAAATGGCAATGCCAATCGCCAAACCAACGTGAGCTACCCGAATAAGCATTTCTGGGAGATTGGTGCTAATATAGGGTCTAGAATTCTTGAGGTTATCCCCGCTCTAGTTGGAGATAATAAACCCTCGATGGTCCGAGCGGAGGTCCTGTTTGATGTGCGACGACTAGGAGAGGGTGTCCGTAGAGAGTGGGATTCTCTTCGACCAGGTGATGTGGTTTTTCTGTTGGCAGTTGAGCCTCCCCCTAGCCAGGCGATTACCAATGGAGGACAATCTCAGTCGGAGTCTGAGAAACAAGGCGTTCTGGCTGTGCGCACAGCTGAAGTCGTTCAAATCACAGATGAGAAGGGCCGCCATGTCAGGGAGGGGGCAGAACGTCTTGACTCCAAGCGACGTATTCAACTGAGACTTGATTCGACAACCTACCCACAGGACGCTGAGCGAGCTGCTGCGGGAAAAACAGACGTCTATGGGCATGTCAACCTGCTTCTGAGACGTGGCCGGAGGGAGAACAACTTCAAGCCCGTGTTGGAATCCGCTCGCACCCTTGTGTTATCCGAAATGCCATTGCCCTCGTGGCTTCATGAGGTCTTTCTGGGATATGGTGACCCAGCCGGTGCCCACTACAAAAATTTGGCAAACAGACTCAGGACGGTCGATTACCGGGATACTTTCCTCGGCTGGCAGCACCTTGTGGAAAGCCTCCCAGGTAAGACAGTTGAACCGGGCAATCACGTCTCCAGCAGTTTTGGACCACCATATGTGCTGGAGGCAGTCGACAAGCCAGAGGAACCCCAGGGGGTGAAAGCGTCCAAGAAACGCCGACGGGATGCAGAACCGGCATTGATATCGGAGGTGGAGACTCTCAAGGTTTCCACTTACAAACCTGCCAACAATGGGCCTTACCTAGTCGATGTGCCACGGCAGAACACTGTGCGATTTACATCTGCCCAGGTAGAGGCGATTATGTCTGGGTCCCAGCCTGGCTTAACCGTGATCGTTGGACCACCCGGCACAGGCAAGACTGACGTTGCCACCCAAATTATCAACAACATCTATCACAACTTCCCAGAACAGAAGACGCTACTCATAGCACACAGCAACCAAGCTCTTAACCAACTGTTTGCCAAGATTGTCGCTTTAGACATTGATGAGAGACACTTGCTGCGCCTTGGCCATGGTGAAGAGGACCTGGATACTCAAGCCAGCTTCAGCAAGCATGGTCGTGTCGAGTCGTTTTTGGATAATCGAAACAAATTCCTCTTGGAAGTCAAGAGGCTTGCTGAAAGCCTCGGGGCGCCTGGTGCCCATGAGAACTCGGCCGAAACTGCAGGCTATTTCAACACAGCCTACGTAGAGCCCGCGTGGACCAAGTTCCTACAAGTAGTTGAGTCGGATGAGTACAGCGCGTCCGATATTGTTCAAAACTTCCCATTCCATTCTTACTTTTCCGATGCCCCTCAACCTCTCTTTCCACAAGAAGCAGACCGAGCAAAAGTCGTGGACATTGCCCAGGGTTGCTACCGTCACATCTCTAAGCTCTTCTCCGAACTGGCCGACATTCGGCCATTCGAGATCCTACGGCGCGAGAAGGACAGGGCCAACTATCTTCTTACCAATGAAGCTCGAATCATTGCCATGACCACGACGCACGCAGCCATCAGGAGAGGTGAAATAGCCTCGCTGGGCTTCCATTATGACAATGTTGTGATGGAGGAGGCAGCCCAAATTACCGAGATCGAAACATTTATTCCTCTAGCAATGCAGAGGCCAGTCAACGGTCAGTTGCCACTGCAAAGAGTAGTCTTGTGCGGAGATCACTTCCAGAACTCGCCGGTGATCCAAAGTCTGGCATTCCGGCACTATGCCAACCTGGAACAGTCTCTATTCTCTCGTTTAGTCCGGTTAGGAGTACCAACCGTGACTTTGGATCAACAAGGTCGTGCTCGTCCATCGATTGCCAAACTTTACGAATGGCGGTACCCGAAGCTGGACAACCTGCCTGACGTCCAGAACAACCCTGAGTTCTTGCGGGCCAACGCTGGCTTCAAGTACGATTTCCAGTTTATCAACGTGCCCGACTACAAGGGTCGTGGTGAGGCAGAGCCAACGCCGCATTTCATTCAGAACCTTGGTGAAGCTGAATACGCGGTTGCCATCTACCAATACATGCGGCTCCTTGGATACCCAGCGGATAAGATCAGCATACTCACGACATATGCCGGCCAAAGGGCGTTGGTGCGAGATGTCCTGGCCCATCGATGTGGACGGAATCCTATTTTCGGCCTACCAAAGGCTGTGGCGACGGTGGACAAGTATCAGGGAGAGCAAAACGATTGTAAGTTGACTTATTTGCCTTGCATACTCTTGAGTAGAGACTAACTGGTAGCGTAGACATTATCCTTTCACTCACGCGTACCTCCCGAGTAGGGTACCTTCGTGATGTGAGGCGTATGACTGTGGCATTCTCTCGAGCTAGACTGGGACTTTACGTTCTGGGCCGCCGAGAAGTGTTTGAAGCATGCCCTGAACTTCGACCAGCCTTTGATATCCTCCTGCAGAGGCCGGATAAACTAATGCTGGTTACGGGAGAGCTATGGCCAACCCAAAGGCCAAGTTTAGAAGAGGACGGCGCTGTGGAAGGTGAGGTGGCCATGGAGAGTGTTGAGCACCTGGGACAGTATGTGTTTGAAATGACAAACACCAAGGTTAAACAACTACAGGAGGAGCAAGGCATGTCAATGATGGAATCTACAATTACTGAAGTGGATGAGGATGGGCAGGCAGGATACTACGAGGACGAAAGGATTCAGCCGGATATCTTGGAAGTTCGAGAAGGGGAGGCGAACTAGGTGGCGTGGTCCCTGAAAGTATAAACCAAGGGCCAAGAGGGATCTTTTATGTGAGAGTCTATGAGGAGAAAGAAAGGCTGTAGGAAGCAACTATTTTTACGGGATGACAGGGCGATAGGACATGAAAATCTTTAACAAGGGAGTTGTCGGTGATATGACTGATGGCTTTTTGCACATGATTGCGCGGCATGGAGAGATTGATCAAGACACGGCAAGGGTATGTGTGAGGCGGATGATCTGCAAACTTGCAGATTGGAGAAGATGCAAGGATGATTAGATTTGGAGAAGTGTTGCACAGTATCAATATCCTTCTCATAGTGCGAATTTACCGTTGATGTTGTGGAACTGGCTTTCTCTCTTTAGTTTAGGTAAGGTAGTTTTGATTGCAGTAGTATTCGCAGCCTGCTTGTAAAGTGTCAAAGAGGGTGATTTCAGGGTTGTTGGTAACAGCCTGGACGGGATCAACATGGGAGCCCGGAAGCTGTGGGGATCGGTGTATCGAGATTGGAACCACCAAATCGGATTTATAGATTTATAGTGAATTTAATTAATGTGGTGAGATTTCGATGTCTGGGGGATATTGGCCGGGATAGGGTTTGATGTCTGGCTCGAAAGGATGTATGTCCCCTGGGGTTCTTCTACACAAGCGGGTTTGGCATGCGTTGGCTTTTTATGTATGATTTAAAGCACTGTGTGTAAGTAATTTATACGAGCGAGAACATGAAGCTATTGGATACGGCGATGGGCGAATGAATGGTTATATATCAAGATGACGGCATTGTTAGCTCACCATACAAGCTGAGCTGAGCTGAGTTCATCTCTGAACGTTTACCCTGTAGATAGTTACACACAAAGGTCCGGTGCCTATTACTAGGTAGTTGTTCACGGCAGCGATTTGCGGTATTTCCGGGCGATGGGGTTTTGTGTCGTGGGGCTCAAGATCTGAGCTTGATTTGACATGGGTGTTCGCGAGAAGTGGGCATGTGAAATCCATGCATTCATCCCACGTTTGTGTGTGTGCTTGTTAGGGCTCAGCCAACTGTTAGTGGGAGAGTATGAAGATGTTTTGCTTATGTGTTTGCATCGTTTACGTATATTACTCGTAAATGGTCCTATTGGTGATATCATACTCGTATATGCGAGCGCCTTTTTTGTAAACAACAATGCAGAGCACCTAGATAAGACAAGCAAGACTGACATGCAAGCCTCCACTACGGAGCAGAATAGCCCGCAGGCGAGGAAGTCGACTGACCCTCTGACCCTCTGGTTAGGGTTTCTCAAGCCCTGGAATGCTGAAATTCAGTTGTGCCCTTTATATTGGTTGCATGAACGCTTGCTTGCTTTCTGGGGTATGGTGATTGGTCTCGTCCAATCTCATTGTCCAAAAACGTCACTATACATGTTTGCTAGGTTGGCATCGTGAACAAAGCCAGCTCCTTGCCCTTTTTCATGCTGTCAGACAATGATCACATTACTAGTATAACAGGCACATCCCTCCTAGCAGCAGTCTTTGTTATTATTACCGATACTACGACGTACTAGGTACTATTACCATTATTATTATTGTCTGGCAGCTTTCAATCGCAGATCGGAGCCCCCCCCCAGAAACAAACCCTGTACATATCGTGCAAGTGGACAGTGCTTTTTGACTGGGCCCCCAGGCTGAAATGATCTAAATCTAGCGCAAGGGATGGGCCATTCCGCACGCGCCAGGCCGTTTGGTGGGCGGTCCAGCAAAGTGGTTGCTGTATCTGTGACTTGCGTTTGGTCGTACATGTTCCGGAGCCTTTGACTACATTTCCAAGTGCATCTACTTCGTGCTAGGTGCATTTGTGGTTCGATATGCATGCTCTTAAATGCTCTTGTCGAACTCTGTGTGCAGGAAATACGGCTGGTGGCAGCATGTTAGGTACTTGGTAGTATTAGTATAGAAGTCGACCAAATGGCCATGGCTTTCCGGGGTACAAACGGACTCAAAAGGAACAAAACGAGGGAAGAAGAGAAGGAAAAAGAACCAAAAGACAAGGAACAATATTCTTCCCCGAGGGAGGAAAAAAGCAACAAAATTTCGTATAGTATACGAACATGTGTGTGTTGTTCTTTTTGTTCTTTACCTACTAAGATACGGAGTACATACAACAACGGCATTGGACCCTTTTCATCGTACGAGTAATATGTAATAAGGCACTGGCAGCGACTCAAGAAAAGTACCGGGTACATTTCTGAGAAAGGCTGACGATGTACCTGGTACTATGGCTGCTAGGTACAGCAAGATCCGACAATCACAGGCCTCGAGAAACATGTCCGTTTCTTCGGGGTGGCGATCCGTTGCTATCCTGTCCAATGGAGGAACGTGATTATTCACCAATGGCTCTCACGCAGACTCTGAGTCACGGACACCGAATCGATCGTCGCCGTGTCGGGACGAAGACGAACAACGATGCGGCTGCAGTGTATGCATGTAGTTTGTGGTGGTGATCTGTGTTAGTAGTACCTGCGGCATGTTAGTATGGCCACAGACCATAGCTGAGTTTTTTCCTTTTGCGCGTTAACTGCTGCATCAACTGATACCGCTTTGAGTCAAAACAAAGTTGCTCGCTCTGTGGGTGCTGATATATCTAAGACAAGCTCAGAGTTGGTTTCACCGAAGCGTTCATCCAATTTGGATTTGCCCGTCATTGTCGCACAACGCTTCCAGAAGACGGATACCTGCGTGCCGTACGGAGTACATACAAACAGCTCCCAAGGTTAGGTTAGTACTTGCAAGTGCCTAAGGTTAGGTCCTGTGTCAACTGTCAACTACCGCAGCAGCTGAGAGCAAGCTGCATGCGATACGGTGCGACTTAATTTTGGAAATTTACCAGCACGGTGTAAACAACACCCACACCCCGAGTCAGCTACAGTGTCGTTTACGTTTTCGCACGTGCCGCCGCACACAAAAAAAAAAGTTGAGATGTGCCCTTTTGGTCGTGGCTGGCCCTCACAAACCTTGCCAAGTATCTTCTACTTTCCCACTGGCCCTTCTGCGACTTGCGCCAAAGCCTAACTCAAACCCCCCTGTGTCCTGGGCCACTCCCCTCCCCCCCTTCCCGGCCATATCATAATAATCCTGCTGCCCAAAATTTTTGCAGAACCTCCTCTCAACCCTCACCACTCCAAACACAACGTCACTGGTCGGTGGAATTTTTTTCTCACCAGACCCTTTTTCTCCCCTCATATCCAGCATTGGGTTATCTTCTGAGTCTGCCGGACCAGAAGACCGATTCCTCCTCTGCTACTAATTTCTGACGTCGCCACGCCGGATCGTAGCCAGTCGTGGTCTCCAGGAAGACAGACAGACGCCTACGGTCTCTTCGGTCGGTCGGCCTCATTTTCCACTCCTTCGTTGGCCCTGCCGCTCCCGATTCTCTTCTGATCGAGAGCTTTGCGGTTGACCATCACCCTCGTCACTCTCTGCCGTGTGTGTTCTTGTTTTCTTTCGAGAGCCCCCTCCTGGAGAGCGCTTAGGACCGCTGTTCCGATTCTGAACGATACCCTCGCCGTCTTTTTTTTTTCTCCCACCAAAGCCGCGCCTTTCTCGTCGCCACCGCCAAAGAAAAAAAAAGAGAGACCCTTCGCATCGCGAACGCCCACTCCCCATATGACGTCGCCCGCGAACCAACAGAACCCGATTCCGGCGACTAACACCTCCGCGTCCACGGCAGCTTCTTATGCCTCCGCAGCAGGTGCGCCCAAGAAGTCCGCTCAGGCGCCTGTAGTCGCGCCCGGTTCTCACCCTCCCGTCGTGGTTGGCTCTTCCGCCCCCTCGGCGCAGAATGCCAAAGCTGCCTCTTCGCCATCTCCTGTGAACGGCAAGTCGGCCGTCACCCCCGCAGTCCCTGCTGTCGCTCGTGGCAGCTCCAACCTCAACGGTTCCGCTCCGGACCACTCCCGAAAGAGCTCCGTCACCATGGCCGCCAACGGCCCAAGCGGCTATGTTGCCAACGGTGGCTCCTTGGCTGGAGCCAAGTCGGCCATCCAGTTTGGATACGACTCGCCCGCCATGGCTCATAGCACTCCTCAGACCGGCCACTCTGCGCCCATCCCCATTCCTGGCGGAAACCAGCGTGTGCCTTCTCCAGCCCACTCGCCGTCTCCGATCCCACAGCCTTCAGCCAGTGGCGGTCGACCCCCGTCTAGCCTCCAGCAGCCCACCGCCCAAATGACTTTCGGCAGTCTTGGTAGCGATGGCGAGGTAAGCTTGATTCTCCCCTTGATTAACCGTCTGCCCACATCTGCTTACCCCTTATCCAGCGTCACATGAGACAGGGCTCGGTTCCTTCAAACCCCAACGCCTTGGGATCCCAGCCGAACACACACTTCCGCCGCGAGTCGAGTCACTCCGTACAGAGCGATAACCCCGGTGCTCCCAACCGTGGCAACTTCCCTCCCCAGGGCGGTCGTGGCCGTGGTAACTTCAACCCGCAGGCCACTCATTTCAACAACCAAATGGGCTACCCCCCTAATAACCAGTTCCGCAATGGCCCGGGCCAGGGCCGTGGCATGCCTCCGGCCTTCCAGCCTCAGCCTCGAAACATGCCCTATCCCAACTCGCCGCAACCTGCGCGAAGCCCCGCCCTCGTTCCTTCGATGCCAGGCACCCCCAACATGCCTCCTGCTACCATGCAGCCGAACATGACAATGCAGACTCCTCCTCAATACCATTATCCGCCGCCTATGGCACCTCAGCATCAACAAGTACAGTTCCCCTTTCCTGCTGCGCCAAGCAAGTTTCAGTTTAAGCCCCAGAACAACAACAAAAAGACAAAGGGACGTCGTGAGCACGACAAGCCCTTTCAGACAGCACGTCAGATGGAGTCTGCGCGTGAGCTGTATTCGAGTGACGTCTTCCAGCCTCAGCGCCGTTACAACCAACGCGCAGATCCGCTGTGGCGTGAACAAGATCAGAACAGCATGCGTGCGGTTTCTAGTGGAACCTCTAAGCCTTCATCCGAACCTCGCCCATTCCCTGTCCTAGACAATTCTCCAAATGATCCTGCTCTCCTTGACTTGTCTCCAGAAAATGGAGGTTTTGAACTCTGGCTAACTATGAAAAATCAGAACTTCGGATACCCCCCGCAGCAAATGGACCAATATGGCCGGCCCATGACGGTGCCATACGGCTACGGCAACATACCATACATGGCTCCCCCTCAAGCTAACTCCCCAGGCTACAACCAACAATTTGTCCCGCCCCCTTACCACCAGCAGAGCCACAGCATGTCACGAAGCCCCTCACAAGCTGAGCGACCTGCGAGCACGACCCAGCCAACCCAACCAGTCATCGTCTCCTCTAACCCCCAGGTCCCTAACGCTCAACCCAAGCCCTCTTCAAGCAGCTTTGTTAAGCCCAGGAAGAGCGCGGCCATTCAAATCAAGAATGCTGCTGGCGAAGTTGTTGATACCTCCACTTTCAAGCAGCCTGCTTCCCCTGTGCCGAGCTTTCATCAGACCAAGACTCCCCCTGTTACCTCAACCCCCACTCCGCCAAACAAACCCTCTACTCCCTCCCACGTTCGCTCAGATAGCCAGGCAACACCAAAGACTGCCAAGGAAATTCAAGATGAGCTGAAGGCCAAGATCAAGCAGGCTACCCAAGCTGCCCTCGAGGACAGCAAGGCTAAGGAGGAAGAGAAGAAGAAGGAAGAGGAGAAGCCTGAGGAGAAGCCTGAGGAGAAGCCTGAGGAGAAGCCCGAGGTGAAGCCCGATGAGAAACCCGAGGAGAAACCCGAGGTGAAGCCCGAGGTCGAGGTGAAGGTGGAAGAGAAGAAGGAGGAGCCTGTTGAGGTCAAGGCCGAACCTGAGCCTAAGCCCAGCGAGGAGACCACACCTCCTACTTCCGACAAGCATGAAGCTACCAAGGTTGAGGAGCCCAAGCAAGTGGAAGAGCCCAAGAAGGCTGAAGAGAAGCCTGCGGAGCCAGCCAACAATGCCGACCCAGAAGAGGATGAAATTGAGCGCATGATTCGCGAGATGGAGGAGGCTGATGCCAGGCGTGAGAAGGAAGAAGAGGAGCACCGAAAGAAGAGAGAAGCCGAGAAGGCCGCAGCCAAGGCGCTTGAGGAGAAGAGCCAGAAAGTCAGCCCAGAGGAGGCTGATCGCAAACTGCGTGAGCAGGAGCGAGAAATGGAGAGACTTGAAGAGGAACGAGAGAGGAAGCGCGAGGAGGCTGAATCCTCTGGCAAGACCTTGTCAGTCGCCGAAGCTCTTGCTAAGCTGCGTGGTGGTGAAAAGAAGGAAGAGTCTTCCAACGTGGACTCTGTCGCCGACAAGCTGGCTGGTATGAACATTGGCGGAGACAAGGCTGCTTCGTCTGCCGAGCCTGCGAAGGAGAAGCGAGTCCCCAAGCCTGCTGCTTTGAACCTGGCGCCTATCAACACCAAGCCCGTTGAGCCGCCGCAGCCGAGTGCCGCCCTTCAGTCTCTGAAGTCAGCCCGCTTCCTCCAGATCATGGATCAGGAGATCTACCCCGCTGGCATCAAATCACCTAACCCAGCTCTGAATGCGGCTGTCGCCAAGAAGGGAAAGACTTTCAAATACGATGCTGCCTTCTTGCTCCAGTTCCAGAAGGTCTTCACTGAGCAGCCCTCGCTCCAGTTCCACCAGCAGATCAAGTCATTGATTGGCGATGGTGATGGCGGTCGCTCTGCGTCTAGGGGACAGACTCCCAACTCCGCGAGACAAGGCTCACGTGGTGGAGCTGGTGGATTCCCCGGCGGCCCCTTCGGTGGTCCCCCCGGACGCACGCTGCCTCCAGGAACGACATCCGCCGACCGTATGGCGATTGCCAACGGCGCCCTGCCACGACCACAGGTCAACCCTATGGCATCCTTCCAACGCCCAGGCGCGTCGTTCCCCAGCTCAGCTTCCATGTCCCGCACATCTTCTCAGAATATGCGTAATATGCCCAACTCTCCTCGCCAGTCGAGCCGCAACACTCGTGGCAGCCGACGCAATGACCTCGTTGCCAAAGAAGCACAGGCTGCTAAGACCATGCCTCTTACCGCTGGCCAGGAGGTTAAGCCTATCACTGTATCTGCCTCTGGCTGGAAGGCAAGCAGTTTAAGTGCCAAGGCAGTCCAGCCGGTTCAGCCTGGCCAAGGCTACCTTGACCCAGAACTGGTTCAGCGAAAGGTCAAGGCTGCGCTGAACAAGATGACACCTGAGAAGTTTGACCGAATTTCGGATCAGATTCTTGTCATTGCTTCACAGTCCAAGGATGAGTCTGACGGACGGACTTTGCGCCAAGTTATCCAGCTCACCTTTGAAAAGGCTACCGATGAAGCCCACTGGGCCTCGATGTACGCCAAGTTCTGCAAGCGTATGCTTGAGACCATGAGCGCGGATATCCGTGACGAGAGAATCAAGGACAAGAACGGCCAAGTTGTCAGTGGCGGCAACTTGTTCCGCAAGTACTTGCTCAACAGATGCCAAGAAGAGTTTGAGCGTGGTTGGACGTCCAACTTGCCGGAACCTAAGGAGGCCGATGAGAGCGACCCCAAGGCTGGCGAAGCCGTCATGCTGTCTGATGAGTACTACCAAGCAGCAGCCGCCAAGCGACGAGGCCTTGGTCTGGTCCAGTTCATTGGTGAGCTGTTCAAGCTTGGCATGCTTACAGAGCGCATCATGCACGAATGTGTGCGCAAGCTCGTTGACTACAAGGGAATTCCCGACGAGGCTGAGATTGAATCGCTCTGCAAGCTTCTGCGAACGATTGGTGCCAACCTCGACGACAACGAGAAGGGTCGCCCGATGATGGATGTCTACTTCCAGCGCATCCAGGCTACGATCGATCTCCCTGAGCTTAACAGCCGTATGAAGTTTATGCTCATGGATGTTGTGGATCTTCGCAGGGCCCACTGGGTTTCAAAGGAAGCCAACAAGGGCCCCAAGACTCTGGAAGAAGTCCGAGCAGAGGTAAGTCAACTGACCCATATCCATGGCAATGATGTATTTTTTTACAATGTACTAACTCTGTGACAGGCCGAAGCAGCTCAAGCAGCCAAAGCCCAGGAAGCGGCCAAGACCAGCCAGAGGGGAGGCGGTGGCCGGCCACCGGTTGGTCGGGGCGATGCCCGCAACTTCTCCGGAAACTACACTCAACAGACCAGCAACCAGGTCGGCATGGACGACTTGAGGCGTCTGAAGGGATCTATCAACAGGACCTCGAGCGCCCATGTTACCCTTGGCCCTACATCCATGTTCGCTTCTCGCAGCAACAGCGGCAGGCGTCTTGGACCTGGTGGCTCACTGGGCCGCCCCGGCGATGACTCGAACAGCTCATCTCGGACAGGCACACCTGGCCCTTCGCATTCCAATGCGTTTAGGTACGTTCCCCTGGGGGAATGAAACAAGTCGTATGTATGTATGTATGACGGAATACTAACAATGTGTCATAGCCTGCTGGCAACCATGGATGACCACCCCGGCTCTCCCCCGTCTGCTGGACCCTCGCCTCTAATGTCCAAGGCGGTCCCTGCCAGCGACAAGAAGGACGGCGAATAAGTCATCATTTTCATTCTCGGTGTCTTTGCATTTCGGGGGAAATAGACTAGGCGGGGTTGTGTTTTTCTTGCATTTACAGGCCTTGATGCGACGTGTTCCTAAAAGTTTGCGCACACATTTTACCCGCGATACCTTGCCCCATAGACCATTTGACCAGACGGATGGACAGATGTGGCCTCCCACACAGGAGGAGAGGGAGCACCTTTTATTTTTCGGACTAGGGATTCATGCCTTTTTTCATCATGAATGTGTTCGTTACTTCTTCTTAATGTCCCCTTTGGTGTGCTCCAATTCCTCTAATGCTGAGTGGCTCGGGTATGAGACCATGTTTTGTCGCCTTTTGCCAGCGGCGACGGTTATGCTGGATTTGGACGTGGATGGATGTG
Source organism: Mycogone perniciosa (assembly GCA_025331125.1). NCBI lineage: Eukaryota > Fungi > Ascomycota > Sordariomycetes > Hypocreales > Hypocreaceae > Mycogone > Mycogone perniciosa. The sequence continues at coordinate 80,156 of JAOALB010000116.1, forward strand.
CCCTCTTGTCGATCTTGGGGGGAATCGATGGGTTTGACACATGTGATATGACAGAGATGAGAACCCCAATCGAGACTGGAATGACTTCAATGCCATGAGCGAAATGGACACCGGATTCCCTTGAACCGTACGATTCAAGAAAATACCCCTGGTGAGATGATGAAGTGGGAAAAAGACTCCGAGGTGTTCCAATTCATGGTGATGTCTACTTTTCTTTTATTTCCCCCTTAACCCAAGGGGGTCTCTCGGTCTCTTTGAAAAGCCGGATGGCTAGGAAGGGGAAAGGGGAAAGGTTGGTTTTGGGGGAGGGGGGGCATTGGGACGGGGGTTCCTTTGCTGCTAAAGGATGCGTTTGCTTTATTTATATTTGTTGTTTTGAGTGTACATCATTCAGTCATCTAATTTGTTTTCGTCTTTTTTGAAGGGGGGCGAGAAGCTATTTGGTGAGCTGGGGAGTGAAATATACCTTGTTCATGAACTGCCTTGAAGAAGCCATTTGGGTGGTGTGTACTTTGTACTTTGTAATATGTGATATTTTTCGTACTTGGTTTCATTTTCATTTTCCGTTGTCAAAGTTGATGGGCAGCAAGGGACGTTTTATAACCAGTTATCAGGAGGTAGGTAGGTTGCAATGATCTGATAATACTGGGAGGTGCTTCGTACAAGGAGAGAAAAATCTTGGTTTATATGATATGATGATGCTCTTGATAAAATTCAAACGCAGGAGAGATATCAACATGCGTGTGATCACAATCATATATACCTAGGCGAACAAATCCGTTTGTAGTAACATACAGTCCCATGACGACAACTCCAAAAAACGCCTTTGTATCTTCCAAATGCCTAAGTAACCCTTTCATTATAAGCTCAAACCTCAGCACGCGCCATGCAATGATCCCTGATCCAACCCGATTTCCATTCCAAGTGCCACACCTGTCTCTCCCCGCGTCGTTAAGAGGCAGCAGCAGCAGCAAGCATCTTGTTGAACCCAAGCTTAGCAAACAGAGAATCCATGGCTACCCATTGTCTACCGCACTTGTCCAGGTACTTGTCCACAACGGACTTAACAGTGCCAAAGCGCACGCGGTTGTGTTCTGCTAACGCAAGGATCTTATCCCGATCCTGACTCGACAGTTCATTTGTCTTATCGCCTGCCTTTGCCCGAGCCTTGTCCACGTCCCATAAGCTTGCAAAGTAGACGAACTGGTTGTAGATGGCCTTCTCGGTATACTCGTAGCGCATCTTGCCGGCGCAGTCGCGTGCGAGACCCCTAGGCCCTAAGCAACACGTGCCGTAGACGCTCATCTGACGGGTGCGGTTGCCACATTGTGAGTCGTCGCAGACAAGCCAGCCTTCGTAGTATCGCGACGTCTGAGTGCGTACGGCGTGCTCAACCTGGGCGATGACAGAGAGCGTGGGGGTGACAACACCACAGCTGGGACAGACGATGCCAGACGCAGTAACACGTTCATGGGACACGGTAAGGCCTTCGAAAGTGGATGTGGCCTTGCACTTGCGGCAGCGCAGGGAGAGCCGCGCACACTCGCCAAAGCGCACCTCGTCAGGGATCTGAGACTCGAGAGGGTGAATCTCGAGATCGTCGCTTGAGCTGTTCTGTTGCGCTTGAATCGAGCTGTAGCGCCGTACATCAAGTCCTAACTGCTCAGCGAGCTGAGACGTTGAAGTACCGGCGATGTTGGCGCAGAGACGTTCCACAGGAGGGAAAATCTGCTTGCCAATGTACCACTCTACGTCAGGCACGAGGTTGGGGTCAGACTTCAGATCGGCCGGAGCATAGGCACGTTTCGGTGCGGGCTCAGAGCTCTTGCTGCTGCCAGTGATGATGTAGGAGATGACGTCGCCTTTGCGGACTGTCTTGCCTCGGGCCAAGTCACGCAGAGCAACTTGAACCTGTGGCATAGAGTCGGCATTGGGATACTCCTTTGGTCCTTTACCAAGCTGCGTGTAGATGATGTATTTGGGCACCGGAATTGTGTACTCGCGCATCTTGGTAGCGATGTCGCGAAGATACTCATGAATGCGTGCCACGGAGACCTCGGTGTCATCTCCTGATAGAATCTCATCGAGCAGATGCTTGGATACCTCTTTGGACAGAGCGCAGTACTCACGACGTCGCATATCTAAGCCTTTAACCTCCATTTTCTCGATGAATTTGCCGTCCTTCTCGACAAGGTTGATGGCTGCGTACTTCTTCTTGGCCTGCAACAGGATGCGTCTGAAAATATTATCAATGTCGATTTCAAGCAGCTTGTATTGATCATTGACGGCCTTCTTGAACTCATTGCCAACTCTAAAGGCATCCGCAACATTGTCCACATTGGCATTGATCATGACCGAATCAGTATCACCATAGATAACTTGCAGGGATTTGCTCTCGGCAAGCTCTTTGGTGCTTCGGAGAATCTCACGACCTTTGGATGTAGTCAAAATAGCCAGAGGCCGGGCATAGAAACGGGATTTGGTGTATCCCAGACAACCGTACATAGAGTTGGCAGTCAACTTCAAGGCCAACTGTTTGATATCCCAGGTTGCCAGTTGCTCGGGGGTTGCCTTCTTGTCTTTCATTAGACTCTTGACTTGGCGACGGCGACCGACAAGAGTAGCAATGAGTCTAGGCAAGATGCCTTGGTCCTGGTTTTCCGGAACCTCAGGTACTGAATCCCCATCTTCGATCTAAGTACATTTTGGTCAGTAATCATGTTCTGCATTATATCATTAAGATGGCGGTATCTTACCGATCCTGTCCTGTCGACCGTAGTAAAGCAGATGTTAAACTCTTGGATAATGGATGGGTACAGAGAATTAAAGTCCATGACAAGAACAAACTTGTCATAGAGGCCCTTCTCTGGTTCGAAGACGAGACCACCCTTGTATTTATCCTTTTTCTTGCCTTCTCCTGCTTCCTCTTCGGCTGCTTGCTCTTCAGCCTTCTGCCGCCCCTTGAATGTCTGCTTGTCGGGGCAGATATACTTGTTGCGGTGAAACTCATGCAGAAGAATGAATTCGTTCCGCTCAGCTCTGGTACCAGTCAAAGTACGAGCCCAAGAGTTGCCAGCCAGGTTTGTTAGGACTTTGGTAAGGGGTAATAGTTGTACGCTGATGGCCAAGGCCGCTATGTAGTGGGTGTCTGCTTCCATGTGGGTTACATAGTCCACGAGGCCTTTGCTCTCCTTGGCCCAGGTGTTTAGCGCGACCTCGTTGTCGATCTCGCGACGGCGATTGTCGCCAGTCAAGTAGAGGCTGCACATTTCAGTCAAGCTCCATGTCTGACACTTGAACATGGCGGACTTTCCGGCATCGTTGGCAAGATCGCAGAGCAATCGACCAGCCATAATCTGACGTTCTGCAAACACATTGCCTCCGACTTTACCGATGGAGGATGGCCATTGGGTCCGTCGAAGCCTGCCAAGTCGCGACCACTGATGCACTTTCTTCTCATACAGACGATTCAAGAGCACGCTGTAATCGACACCTTCCAGCTGGTGTCCGAGAATGACATCGGGATCCGCAACATCCACCTGAGCCAAGAAGAAACTTAGAATGTCAGACTCTTGCTTCTTCAAGACAATAAGACCCCTGTTCCTCTTCTTGACTAATGTGTCAAATCCCATGGGGAATGTCTGCCCATGTGGGCGGATGACTGTGAATGTTCGACAGGGCAGCTTTTCGGCAGGAGTCGTGTCACTGAGCATCATCTTATCGTAGATTCTGGCGCTGATGGCGAGGATCTCCTGCTTGTTCTCCTTCGCGTTGAAGGCTGTCCTCAAAGAAATGCTCATAAGAGTCAAGGGTGGTGCGTCCAGGTTATCTGATTCACTCAGAGTGGACACCATGTTAGGCTGTTCGGCTAAAACCTCGAGCTTGCAATGGGAAGCATTTTTGATGGCACCAAAGTCGGCATCTTGGATCTTGAGCCAGCATGGGCCCATGATGTTCTTCCAGAGAACAAATTGCTCAAACAGGGCAGTATTGGTGCCAAAGACGTGGGAGAACGTTTCTCCCTTGGTGTTGGCGTCGATTTGTGACTCTGTGGAAGCAATTAGCATCTCCAAACGATGTGAAGTGAAGAATTGACCAAGACTTACTTGCGTATGGGTACAGGAGCTTCATGTACTGAGCCTCCTTGGGGATACCCGGAAGCTCAAATGCATATTTGCGAGTGCAGGCTTTGATCTTGTACATGCCGACATTCATCTTGGTCATAATATCGTCAACTTCGTTATAGACGTCCATCATCCCAACGTCCTCGCCAGTCTCTTCACCATCCCGAACCCGCTGCGGGCGTTGTAGAAAATAGAGTTTCCGGAGGATGTTGTCGACCTTGACAAAGCAACTGACGTAAGAGTTCGTTTTCTTGTTCAACACCTTGCCAAATAGACACAGACTGCCGTTTACCTCGGTATAGTCCATCCAGAAGAAATTCAGGGACCCATCAGCTTCGATGGCATCCTTATGGTCCATCTTGCCGATGCCCTTGTACTCTGGGAGCGGGCTGTTCACCACATTGAGCTTCTCCGTGAGCTCGTTCCAGGACGAAGCGTCGACCGAGGCGTCAACAGCAGGCTTCACAGGGGAAGAACTGGGCGGTATGGGTTCTTGTTTCAAGATCTTCTTGACTACGCGAGAAGCAGTCATGTTAACGCTTGCCGCTGTAACGGCACCGGCGTGTGCAATCTCCATGTCGTCCTCGTCGTCGTCCTGGGGTTCCTGCTTTATCTGAGCCTTCCGTTGGGCAACCTTGGCGGCAGGGGATGATGGCGCTGGGTCGCTCATGGGGATGTCTGCCGTGCTCATAGGTTCATCGTCGATTGGAGGCACAAAGCCATCGTCGTCACTGTCAAAGTGCGTTGGCGCAGGTGCTCGCACGGGCGAGGGTAATCGGATATTGACACGCTTTTGTTTTTTATAACTGGGCTCTGGAGCTGGTGACAGAGCTCTCGCCTTGCGGCGTTCGCCTCCAGACCTCTCAATCTTGGATATGCGTATTGCGGGTTCGGGAATGTTGGCATCAACCTCGCCTAGAAGATCGGTCAAGAAGTCATCGTCCTCCTGAGTCTTGATAATCTGCATGTGCATCCCAAGTCAGTCGACTGGACCTCGAGCTGTAGTCATGGTGGTTGTTGTTATGGTACCTTTGGTTTGGGCTGGGCTTTGCCGGCACCCTTTGTAAAGTATTCGCTGATACTGCGGTCGTTGGCATCGCGCTTTTCCTGTTCATCCTGGTTCTTCTTCTTGGCTACAGTGCGACTGAGTGTCAGAACGCCAAAGAGGAGGCGAACGATGTGGTATTGGTCAAGATACAGGACTACTCACCCGCCTTGCTAGGTCGCCCACGGATGGGCAATTCTTCAGTTTCGCTATCTGAATCGTAGTGCTGAACTCGATCCCAATCTTCACGGCCATCGTCGGCGTAACCCTCTCCATTGTCGTCGACAACAAAGTCGTCTTGATTCAGTCGTTCGCGCACAATCTTCTTGTATCCATCCTCGTCCACCTCATCGTAGAGATTATCCGCATCCTCGACTTGGTAGTTTTCAAAGGCCTTTTTGCCAGACTGGCGGAGGGCTTTAAGCTCTGCGAGCTTCGCCCTATGATTGACCTTTGGCATGGCGAGGGCGGACTGTTATTCGAGAATCATCAATCAAAGGGTCGTCGTTGCTCTGGTGAAGATGCTGAGGGGAGTTTAGAGGACCCAGTTTGGAGGTACATGCCACATGCCCTGGCTCACATAGAGTAAGAGTACAGAGCACTTGTACTTCGTATGTACGTCTCCAAAAAGCGCGTCTTAACGCGTAAGGCGCGTTTTCGTGAGCGCGCCATACCTTAATTGATTTTTAGTGGGTTTTGTTAAAGTGGTGCTGTGTCGCTAACGAGCATATGCACTTATCGCGGTCAATGCTCATCAACTTCCCTCATGTTGAACTACTACTACTACTACTACTACTACGGAAGAGCCTCCCCCGGTTTCATGAAAATATCTTCTTGTTTCCAAGGCAACTTGAAGTGATTCGAGAAAAAATTTGCGGGAGCCGTGTTTCTCATGAAAACGCCCAGGCAAATACTTGCCAATGATCAGCTGCTAACCATCTGCGGAGTATGCTACTGGGACTTACACACCGGCCTGAACAGACTCTACTTAAAATTGCCTACAATTCGGTTGAGGCTCCTTGAAATTGCAAAAATGTCTACACTTAGTTTGGATTTCAGAGATGACCCCTTCCCTTCAAATGTACACGTGTAGTTGAGTTGTATAGAACATTTGGGCCCAAGTTGACAACCATTCAGGGGCTACGCTGCATCTGTCCATACCCTTCAAGTGAAGGAGTTGCAGCTCTTCTTGCTGATAGATAGTCAGAAGAGGGTGAGATGCAGGTGAAATCGTCTCATTGCAGTGAAAAGAAACAGGAACAACTCAGAGGATGCTTCCGATCAGCTCAGAGATGAAACCCCCTGGAAGTCACACTCTCTCCTTCTCTACATTCCATCTCTTCAAAAAGCTTCCACTCCAACACCCTTCCCAGGAAAAATCACGCGTATTTATTCTTCGCTCTTTTATCCAACGTTTTTTTGGTGCCCATACTTCTTTTTTGGTCAGCCAGATAAACAGTTTCACATCTACGTTGCTTCAAATAACCTCTTCTGCGTCTTGTCTCGCGCATGACTGGCAGCATGTTGTTCACTAAAAACCGCTCTCAGGCTGAGGCAAGCCGACGAAATCACTCTGGTGCTCTCCGCTTCATAAGCTGGCGGCTGTGGAAGACGCGATCTGGCACTGTTCGCTCGTCCAGCCGCCAGAGCAGCTCAGTTGAGCCCGTTCCAGATTTCCGCATCCGCAACTGGTTCTCATCGCTTCGTCCAGAAAAGGGAGTCATCCATACCTCGCTTCCAAAAAAGCCCATTCCTGGAACTTGGAACCACGGCGCATCAGACTCGAAAGATCGAAGCTCAACCGCTACTGAGGAGAATATCCCATCTGTTGGACCGTGGAGTGGTGAGTGGCATTTCATTTTCCCGCAGTTGCTCTGAAAAATGTCGTACAACTGACCTGATAGCACTAGCAGCTCATCATGAAGTGGTTGGCCGTCGACGAAGCCTGGGTACCTTGTTTCAAACTGTCAAGGCCAAGTGTTCTCGAGACAAGCTAGCTAGCAGCGAGGACCCATTAGAATCGACAAGCATCCACAACCATCCAAGACGACTTCCCAAGAAGGTCACCAAAGACATCATATCCGGTCCTATAAACACTACTCCAGTTTCCATCCCCCCACGTCTCGACATCCTTGCCGAACTGCCCAAGGATGGAGGGCTCCATAGGTCCTCGACCTTTCGTGCTTGTCTCGAGAAAGCTGTCGATGATATCAACGACAAGTATGGCACACCTCCTACATGTGGTTCTGAAACACATGACACCTGCAACAACACAAAGACCCTCCATCATATGGAGAGGATGGCAATAGTGCCTCCAAGGAGGTTGAGGCCTCTGCTACCGGGTATCAAATCTAGCCCGAAAGATGCTCTGACTCCCCAGTCTGTCAATCCCCAGGACTTGCCAATGGCTGAAGAGAGTCCTTCCAAGATAGACCCTACCCATGTGTCGACTGAGCAATCTGCTGAGAAGCCTGCCGAGGAGCCGACTGAGGAACCCATTCAGGAACCTGCTCAGGAGCCCACCAAGGAACCTACTGATGAACCCAATGACGAGCATACTCATAAGGCAAACTACACCGAGGATTTGTTCAATGAGGAGTCCAACGCTCTAGACAGCTTGTTCAACGAAGAGACAACTACCCCCAAGAGCCTGCGGAACCAGGAGACAACTACTACCGAGAGCTTTCCGTACCAGGGGCCATTTGTGGATACCATCAAAAAAGAGGGTAGCATATCTTCACCATCTGTTGAAGATGGAGAAATTGATATCATTGAAATGATTGTCAGTTCATACGACTCAAATGACAGCATGTCTCCCTTAGTCCTTCCCGAAGCGATCTTATCAATCGATTTCCCTCCACTTTCGATTAAAAATGTACCAGATGAAGTCTTTCCAGGTCCTCCGGTGGATGGCTTGCTCTCATCTAGCCATGACAGCTATGAGCCAACGATCCAACACGAAGACACCCTGGCTTCTGAACTTGGCCACATTGAACAGTGCGCTGAACACGCATCGACTCACGCAAATGACGACGACAAGCCAACGACTAAGATTCCAAAAGAGGCTACGAAGTCACCCTCACCAGCGGTTGAAGTAGTTGATTCTGATTCCTCTGGTATTTCCACCCTTGTACTAAACATGCCTGGACGCGGTACACCCAGGCAAGACGAGGTTATTCAAGTGCATGAGAATGAAGTCTCAGACTCTGACGCGACAAGTCCCAACACAACCAGCTGTCGTTCTCTATGCCAAAAGGAAAACGTTCTTGTCAAGGAATCTATTTCATCATCTTCAATCGTAACCGTTGGACAAGCCCTCAAAACACGAATCGAAACCCCGATTAACAAGAAGTCAAAACGCCACTCCTCACTTACGGAGCGTGAGGTACCTGACAGGAAAGTCTCTACTGGGTCTTGCGATACCAGTATTCTTTCGGTCTCCGAGCTCGTCAACAAGTTTCGACGCATGGAATCGACTTCAGATAGGCTACGGGTTGTTGCACCCAACAGGGTGCGAGATAGATGCGCCGACACGATCACGACTCAGCCTTGTCGGATTCGTTACTCCAATGGCTCTGAGGACGATTCCGGCATTCTCTCCAACATCGATGATAGCGCGATTGAGCCCAACGTATTAATCCCCTTGAGAGGGCAGAGGGTCAATGTGGAAAACGCCGAAGAGGTTCGCCGGGCCAACTGGGATAGGGATTGATATGACATGGAAAAAAGTTATAAATTTCATTTTTCGACATGCCCAACATGGGGGGCTAGAGAGGAGCTTCTTTATCTGGTAGCTATTCACGGCTTGCAGCCTTGCAATGATGCAATAGTTTGTTTTACGCAGGATAGTCAAAAGTTCTGCACATATTGATGCGAAACACGACTCGTGGCATTGGCCAGGATGACAAGGTAGTAGTTATAGTACATCTAGGTAGCTAATCAACACTTTAGTAAAGCCCTTTGATGATTGTTGTCGTGGTGTTATAGAAGAGAAGCAGTGAAGCGACTGTCCACCACGTTGACAACCAAACAAACAAAACTGATATACCTGCCATTCATGCTAGACAACGACCTACCTTTCCAGTTTAAAAGAGAGAGCAGACGACTTTTGTGAAAATGGATGTGTACGAGACGTGCTGGTGGTGCAGTAGTCATAGATATCATCAAGTTACTACGTGTGGCAATCTTGAATAGCTCTGTTGTCTCGCCCATCGTACAGGATTAAGAGGAGTTTTATTCTGGTTTCTTCCGAGTCTATCTCCACAACCTGTCTGGCCTTTCCTCGCGCTCCTTATACTCCTTGCGGTCCCCGTTCGCTTTGTACTCCTTGTTCCCCTTGTACTGCTTGTTCCCTTTGTACTCCTTATACTCCCTACGCTCATTATACTCCCTACGCTCATTATACTCCCTGTTCCTCCTAGACTCTCTGCTCTCCATGGACTTTATAGTGTTCCAGACAAAGGGGCCTCCCGGGCGGAATCCAGCATCTGTATTTTCCAATTCATCCATACCATCGCCTTCAACTGCCTCACTCCCATTGGCTTCAGAAGAGGACTTTCGTAATTTGGGCTCTAGCTCTTCACGATTGGAGTAGAATTTTTGGATTTCACGGTTAATTTTGGCGCCGACGGGGCGGAGTTCACGGAGATCCTTGTGGGGAAGCATTTTCTCGTTGATTACTTTGTTGAAGGCGCTGAACATGAGGCGTGCGAGGGCGATAACTTCGCGCTTGTTGTTGTAGAGTGTACCAAGGGTGTTGTCCTTGGCGTTTGCTGAGAATTCTTTGAAGTAGTGGTAGTGGACTTTCTTGTATGGCTGCCAGAGACGGGCGAGGGCGGCGGTGATTTGTACGCCGTAGTCACGCTTGGCGCCGTCCACGTCGCCGTTCTGGGCCCTTGTGCGGAGGTGGAAGTGGCTGACGAGAGCAACACGCAGATACAAGCGCAAGACATGCAGATCTGGAACGGGTATGCGTTTGAGCATAGAGTCGAGGATGCGATTGGAGGTTTCTATCGCATTCTGGTTGATATTGTCACGGATACAGGTCTCCATGGCAATGCGGTAGTGCTTCCCGTCGACGTACTCATCGGGCATGAGGTCGAGGATGGAGGCAGAGTGTGTACTGGCCTTGGCGACTTTGAGCATGCCGAGCATACGAAGCCAGTTGTCATTGTCGGGAACAATGCCGTAGTGGCGGACCATGAGGTTCCAGTACTTGACGCCGCAGCTGGTGAGTTTGGAGGAGGCTAGGGTGGTGAGAACCAAGGCAAGCGTGTTGCGACCAGGGATGGCGTAGAAGGCTCTTGTCACGGCGGGCACCGGTTTGGCCGTGCCGGATACGGCTATGTTCTGCATATCAGGGTCGTCGATGGCATTGGGGTCAGAAGACTTTGCTAGGTTGGGGATGCTCATGGTCTGTTGGAGGAGGTCGAGCACTTCCCGCTTGTCCTCTCGCTGGGGGGCCAGGAGAAGCATGCGACCCATTGCACACACCAACTCCTCGTCAATGATCAGCTGTGCCCTCCTCCACTTGTCGATGACTTCTGTCCAGATGCTCTTGGCGCGATCTACAGTCTTTTGCAGGTTGGCAGCCTGCTGTTCTTCCGAGAGATCATCCAGGTTTTTGAGAACGTGGTGACGCAGGGCATTAATGATGGTGGTGTAAGTGTACGGCGTAGGTGCCCGCGTTGACTCGTTGATCGTGTTGGTGATGAGGAACATGGAATCGAGGTCTCCTGCTCTGGCACAGACATTGAGGACCGCATTGAGGTGTATGGAGTTGGGTTGGAGGCGCTTGTCGCTAAGGAGGATGTTGTAGAACTTGACGGCCTCAGCAACGGCGATTTTGGGATGTTGAGACTTGGCGCATCCGCGGAAGAAGATGGTAAAGGTCTGGGCGCTAGGCAATTGGCCTCGTTTCTTCATCTGAACGAATGGTCGCGTTAGCTTAGCTTCATTGTCACCGGGGATAGATGTCGGCTTCCGCATACATCGTTGTAGAGCTTGATGGCGCTCTTCAGCTGCTGCTTGCCCAGTTGGTAGTCGATCAGATGGTTCCACGCAACGACGACCTGTCGATCCTTGCTCGCTCTTTGCGTCAAGAGCAAAGCCTCATCGAAGCGGTCCTTGGCGAGGGTCTGCTCAACATACTGCGCAATCTTCCAAGGGTCGCTCATATGATCCAAATGCTTCTTCACTATTCTGTGCAGTCTCTCCTGGTTCTTCTTTTCCGCCACCGAAGGGTCGAGTTGCGGGACATCGAGACTCTGAGGCGCATCAACGATGGCTACAGTAACGGCCGCGGCAGTTGTATATTGCCTGTTCGTTGGTTGTAGCAGACTGAAGTTGCTTGTGCCGACCCATAGGGCGCTCGCCTCGACAAGAGGTTTGCCCCCGCGAGAGGTGGTCTGAACAGCTCTGCGCAAGCACGCCGAGCAGGACAATAAACTTCCAGTCATTGCAAATGTGTATATGCCTATAGATAAGGTGGTCAGTGTGATTTTATCTTGCGGCTTCAATGACAGCCATCACGAAGACATATCTGATATCATTATCATGGATACTAATACTAAATATCATGGCAGTTCCAGAAAATTGACTTAGCGGGTGTCGTCCTTATCTTATCAGCAGAGAAACAAGGGTCTCACTCCCCGAAACGCCGCTATTCCATTCATAGCACAGCGCAGCAGATCCATGCTAGATGTCACTTTTTAGTGAGCTGGGGGGCGATCCTCGTTCTCATTCTGCAGCCACCTCAGCCAACCACAGCCACATTTCAGCTTCAACTAACGAAACGCGACAAAGAAGGGCGCATTTCTTCCTGCATACTCCGTACTCGTGCTCCGTTACTCCGTTACTCCGTACCATCACCCCTTAAGGGCGACTCGCCGTCTCGCATCAGCCAACTGAGACCAAAGAGGAATTGCACGAGGAAAGAATCACGATGACGGCCGTCGCCACTGAATTCGACAAAATCATCCGCACCGGTACGCATACTCCGTACATCTCCACGATCAGGCGCGCGCAGCACTTCCGTCAGATCGTCTCGCGCGCCACCTAGAAAGTCCAGAACTGACAGAACTTTAGCTCGAGAGCGCAAGAAGAATGAAGCCCTCGCCGACAAGATCTTCTCCAAGGGCCGCCGACAAAGCGCGCCGTCACAGGTGAAGGCCACTCCAGGAGGATCACTCGCCAGCCGCGTGGGTATCAGAAAGGTATGTCTACAACTTCTTCGTTAATATTTCATGTCCGAGTGCCCTATTTTGCATCCACTTCGCCGTTTTGGATGAACGCTTACGTTCCAATAGCCCCAGCAACAGCAGCAACAGCAGCAGCAACAGCGCACCTCCCAGCGTCGCAGAAGCGTTCCCTCCGGCAATATCGACGGAGAATGGACTCACGACCTACACACCTCCATCAACGGCTCCTCCAGCGGCTCCCTCAGCTCGCGCATAACTCTCCCCAACGGCAACAGCACAACTGCCAACACCGCCTCCACCAAGCGAGCCGCAAAGAAGAAGGTCGCTAAGCTGACCGCAGTGCTAGACCTCTTAGACACCGAGTCTGTCAAGCAGCAGGTCAACATCATCAAGCCCGCCACCAGGTCGCAGAAACGAGATGCAGGCATGACTATCCGTGGCTTGGCAGGACCGTTCGCCGTCATGGGCCAGAACTTTGCGCCGGGGACGACAGCCGCGGATGTCGAGAGCGCCATGACGCCTGTGGGTGGCGAGATGGTGAGCTGCAAGGTCGTCAAGACACAGCCCTTCATGATTATCGAGATGGTCTTTGCATCAAGGGAAGGGGGCGAGAGGGTAATCGAGACGTTTAACAACAAGACTGTAAGTTCCCAACAACTCTCTCTCTTTACACCAAACTCCATCTGACTTGCATTTTCCTCCCCAGGCCGACGGCAGAGTCATCAAAGTATATCCCAAGCCCAGTGGATACCAACCCTCATCTTCCGCCTCCGTCGCCTCCACACGCTCTTCCCGAGACCAAATCGTCGACGGCACCATGGGCTTCAACTCCGACGACCTGATGAACACGGATAAGGCAGCGTCCTCATCAAACGACAACCGACTACACTACAGCGATAAGCCCAACGGCACCGGCGCTCCAACCAACCGGCGAGGTCGCGGATTCCAACGGGGCCGAGGAGGCAGGTAAGAAAAGACGGTATCGAACAAGAGATGTCAAAAAAAAAGAGAGAAAAACAATACTAATCATGGATTTCTATGTTTGGGAATATGGTTCTTGCTGAAACCGGCTCCAAAGAAATACGCAGCTTGGCGCCAAGGGGTTTGGTCGTCATTTTCTTCCATCTTTGTACTACCTATATGCTACATACTCCGTACTTGTTTATTCTTGCTCCTCCAAGAGTCTTCCTTATGATGATACGAAGGAGGCAAGTACCAAAATCAGAATAGAAGAAATCTAGTATTTGGGCCATGTATCTATTCATCATGTTCTGAATTACACCTGAGGCGATGTTCAGAATGGCTACAACCCAGAAATCGTAAACCGCAGCCCCATGGACAAAAGCATTCTCATTTGGGTTTGATACATCATGAAACATTCCTACACTACATACATATGTCGCCATTTTGCTACTTCTGATGCAACCTGTTCCACCGTAACATGTATCCCAAGCAGTAGTTACAGGACAACACTCAACAACAGCCCAGGACGTTCCAGAACGTCCGATATGCCAAAAAAGAAAGAAAAAAGAAAAAGAGAAGCGTTACGCGTTCATCCTCATGCACTGACAAAAGGAGGTTCGGTTCGGTTCGGTTCGGGGAGCGTTAAGACAAAAAAGGAGACAGCCCAAAACAAACAGAACATCAAGACAAGCGTTATCTACACAGGTTTTCCTTTCATAGACCCAACAGTTTTCCTTCGTAGACCCGTCCCTTTCCCCCCCTTTCCACCTTTCCAGACATGTGCCGCCCGAAGCAGAATGCCTTTCCAAGACCCAGTCCCGTCCACCTCAGTCTCGCGACGCGGAATAGAACAACCTTCCATGCGTGGTAGAACAATGCAAAAAAGAAAGTGATGCCGATATCGAGCCAGACGGATGAAATGTGGCTCCTTGACAGAAATGCCATTGACGAGGAAGCTAAACGCGTTGCGTGTCAAGTCTCACCCACACACAGACCAATCGCCGTCACCCCAGGGTAGTGTAGTTGGCATCCATTTCCTCGACAGACTTATATACACATCGCCAAGACGGGGTTCCTCCTGGCCTTGAATATAGTGGCAACCAGTCCGCTTCTCCCGCATGCAGAAGTTGCTAGCCCGGGGGGTTCGTCAGAGGTAACCTTCTTCTCTTGAAATATTAGGGCAGTAGTATCGCTTTGAGGGTGTCAAGTCGAACAAGGTGCGCATCCAGTCCAGGTTATTTCGACTTGTAATCAAAGTCATGACACAATGTAAGCCAGCGCTTCGACGTTAACTCGCGGTCGTATTCTTCGCCGTCTGAGAATCTGCTAGGTTCTCTCCATTGGTATGAGCCAGGTATCCTCAAACAGGTTAGCACTAGCAGATCGGCATGCCTGTCTTGGTTAGGGTTTCAATGCCAAGGGTTCTGGCTGCTACCCATAAATCCTTCTTCCAGGGTACGCTCTTCGAGGTTGCGGATGAAGTCTCGGTTGCTTCGACCAGGTTGAGCTCGGCTCCCCCTTCTTCCACCACGACCGGGCGTATTGTCCATACCACCGTCAGCGGTTGGCGGATAGTATGCTGGACTGGGCTGAAGCCGAATTGGTTGACTAGGATCAAGATGGCTAGCAACGCGCTGAAGAGCGGGGGGGATGCCGCTTTGCTGTTGCTCCATGGTCGATGCCCGTTGCCGATTTGTCCGCATACCACTCTGTTGATACATGTTAGGCTGAGGAGGGTTAGAGTATTGTGTCGACGGCAGTTGCTGTGGGGGCTGCGGCATGACTATTTGGCCATATTGATTGGTCTGGGGTGGCCCGTACTGAGGCTGAACACTTCCATGGCTTGCCCCAGGATTATAGACCCCGCTGTTGCTATACATTGGTGGTTGTACATGACCAGACGGTTGATACTGACCAGCCATGGAAGCTGCGTATGCTCCTTGCGCTGCTGAATTCGCTTGAGCTTGTGCCTGTGCTTGAGCCTGCGCTGCCTGAGCCTGCGCTTGTGCTTGTTGGGCTCGTTGCTTGCTCAAAGCTTCAGCCTGCTGCTGCTGTTGAGTTCCAGGAGCCGGTGATCTGTTGAGCGAGCTAGACTTCAAATTCATGGGTGGGACGAATGGCCCCGTATACTTCTGTTGAGTGATGAAGGGGTGTAGTTTCGCCTGTTGTGGGGACCATCTCTCCAAGGGGTTGATGTTGAGCAGGCCTCTAACAAAGTCAATGAAAGCGATGCGGTTGTTCATTTCTGTGTCAAAATTAGTACCAAGATCTGCGAAATTCTCATCTCAGAATTATTTACCTCGGTCAATCTCGCTTTGCTTCATATTCTTTCGAGGCATGGGATATGACTTGATAATCTCGGGTAGTGTGTTGGCCTGGAAATACTTCTTGCTGGGCTGCTCCTTAGTGTTGTGCTCTCGAGAATACTGCTCCATACTCTTAAGATGATACGTCCGTCTGCCGAACTCGTCCTGTCTCCTCTCGAAGAATTCGAGTCCTTGTTTGCCCATTTCAATCATCCAGTTTGGCGGGTTGCCAAGCATCTCTACGATTCGCGCGATTTGATTATACTCGGACGAACCGGGGAATAAAGGTAGTCCCAGGAAGAGCTCCACCACAATACAGCCCAGGGACCACATATCAATGGCAGACGAGTAAGGCAACCCTAACAAGACTTCGGGCGAACGATAAAACCGAGATTGGATATAGGTATATACCGTCTGGCGTTCGTCACATGCCGAGCCGAAATCGATAATCTTAATGATGGGACTCTCCAGGTTCTTTAGAAGAATATTTTCTGGCTTCAGATCACAATGAATCAACCGGGCCTTGTTAAGAAGGGCCAGACCGTTGAGGAGCTGTTGAGCAAAGACGCGAACGAGAGTGGTGCTGAGACCTCGGAACTGGTTCTGCTTGATCAGCTCATACAGATTGACACTCAGTAATTCGAATACGAGGCAAAGATGCTGTCGGTGGATAAAGGTGTCCTTGAGGCGTAGCAAGTGGTGGTCATCATTCTTGTCCAGTTTTGTGTTGAGCTGTGATCATTCTGTCAGCCACAAGAGTAAAAATTAGACCTTTTAAGGAATTGCAGACGGACCAGATCGAGAACTGAAACCTCCATCATACTTTGGTTAAAGTAGGCTGTTCGATTCTTGATAACCTTGACAGCCACGACCTCCTGCGTCTTAAGGTTCTGGCATTTAACGACCTGACCAAAGGTGCCCTGACCCAGCACGTCTAAAATGAGGTAACGGTTCCTAAGCAAAGTGGTCAGCAAAGCGCCATTGGCGCAATCGAATTATGAATAGCTCGGGAATCATGTCCATACTTGTGGCCGGCCTCTTCAGATCCCAAGATGTCATTGACATAGAGAATATAATCACTATCCTCGTTGTCGTAGCCATCATTTTTCGTGCCTTTGCTTGGTTTCGTCAAGACTCTTCGGGGGTTACGTGACGACTCGTACTTGAAGTTCGGGTTGCATATACGATATGTTGCAGGCAGATGTAGCGTCAAAGCTTGGAGGGGCTGCAGGTACGGGTCAGGCTAAAGCAAAGCAACACAGAGGCAACAATCACTTACGCTGATAAAACCGCCTTCAGGGTTCGCTCGTCGGAACCGCGGCTGTCTGCTGTTCTTGGGCTGGAGGTCTGCGGCCGTCCTCACCGTCTTGAACTCAGGCACAGGCTTCATCATGGGGGGATTCGATCGACGCGGAGACTTTGGGTCGTTGGCAAAGGCGGCGTCCATATTCGCCAAGACAGAAGAGGGATAGCCATCATGGGCTGAAGCATAGGGAGAAATAGGCGGCAGCTGCTGGCTTTGACGACTACTAAAGTAAGCACTTTGTTGATAGTCGCCCTGGACCTGCGGGGGCTGCGTTTGATGCGAGGAGGAGCTCGTGTATTGAGACGTCGTCTTAGGACCATAGGGAGAGGTAGGCGCCAAAGTGTCCATTGGAGAGTACCGCTGTGCGGCAGCGGAAGGTTGGTCCTGGGGTGAGTGGAGTGTCGAAGGGCGACTGCCAGAGAGATGAGACTGATGGTGAGGCCTCATAGGATACTTGATGCCGGCGTGGGCATCATTTGCGTCGTGCATGGCAACGTCGCCGTTGTTGTCGCGCAGCTGAGACGCCGCGATGGACGAGGCGGCCGGGTTGGTGCTATGGAGGACAGGAGCGCCGCCGTGGTACTGGTCGTAGCTATAAGCGGCTTGGGCTGAGGCAGAAGCTGAAGGGCCTTGGCCGGGACCTGGGATTTGCGTCGAGAGGGACGGTGGCGCCTGGGAGGAGTAGTCTCTGGGGATCTGGCCGTTGCCGTTGTGTCGTCGCGAAGCGCCCACCGAGTCGGGGTAGGACTGCCACGAGGAATCCATAATAATAGGCGGGATGGGGGGAGCGGAGGGGCCGCGGCGGCGATGTCGACAAAGGTTGGCGACAGCGCTATTTGTCGGCGGAGCCGCAGGTCAACAACGGTGGAGGACGATGCGGAAAGCGGTCAAAACAGGACAGAACACGAGCGAGCGAGCGAAGGGCTGCTAAAGTGCTCGTTGGTCGGGGCTGGGGACGATGTGCTGTCTGTCCGTCGCCTTGCTTGGAGCGTACGAATTGGGACCGTGCCGCTGGACAATTGGGCACCTCGGTGGAGGCCCAAGGTCCCGGGGGGACAGAGATGATGTGGAGATGAAGTCGTGGCGGGCTGGCGGGTGCCTATGTGCTCATGGTGAAATGGGCCTCTGGGACGCGTAGTCGGGAGAGGAGGGCGATGGGCGAGTCTGGCAAACAAACGCTTTGTCTGGCTATCAATGTCTGTGGTGTCGCAGGACGCATGTGCGTGCTTGTGTGAGTCGAGGCTGGGGGACGCACACACGGAGCAAGGCAAGCCTGCTTCTTGCTTCTTGCTGCTGCTGCTGCTGCTAACTGATAATTGCTAACTGCTGCTAGTCAAACGCACGTTAGTACTCCGTACCTCGTAGTAGTATTACGAGTCGCAGGCAGTCATCGGTCGGCAATAGCCAGCTGGCTGATTGATGCGAGCGGTTGGGTGGTGGAGGCGCCAGCTCAGGCGGTCCAGGTTTGCTGCTGCTAGACTGAGGACGTACTAGCTTCTTTGCCTCTGTAACAGCGCTCGTACAAGCTCTTGGGTGTCGAGCTGGTGGGCAGGATGCCTGGTTGCAATTGGGCGTTGACGCAGGTGAAGGTGATGGATGCGCTCCAAAGTGTGGGCGAAGACCAAGAGTATTGTTAGTGCAGTCTGGTGGGGGGACTGGGATACAGTGGCTCTCGCCTAAGGCGGAGGCGGGCAGTCAGCGATACACAGCCTCATAGTCTCCAGGCGGTTGACCACTAAAACAGCCGTCTACCCTGTGCGTACGAGTACTGCGGGCCACTGAACCAGGGTAGTATCAGAATGCTCCGTAGCAGCCGCCTATGGAATGGGGGGAAAGCTGCGACGAGTCAGCGGTGCCAATTGCACACGTTAACCATCACCATCACCATCACAAACACGCTTTCGCATATTCACGCATTGTGCATAGCGTTTATTAGTATTTCCTACAAAATAGTTCCAAAATACGCTCTCGTACAGGGTTGACGCGGACAGGCTCGGGTGACAATGGCAAAGAATGGGTACTCCTGATTTTCAGCTCGGCAGATCATCATTCATTGACAGGCAAGCTCTTACGTGTGTCAAGTTAAGTTTTGTCAAAACGCATCCAGACCATGGCAAACTCTATGCAAGGTTCCGACGGCAGCCTACGGGTGCTCTATAGGCTACTGGTCCGCTGCCTTGGCTGCTTCAGAATACCTCTTATTACTTTATACTTGTTCTATCAATGGCTGTCTGTATTACCTCGTAAACCGTCAGATATCAAATGAACTGCATAATATTAGTACGAGTACATAAGCACATAACTAGCTACCTACTTCGTACATAAAGGATAGAGAGCAGGGGAGCAGCTTCAGCCCAATAAGCATCCGATAAGACGCCCCGCAACCGGCCGCCGAGACATATCATTTCCTCTCATATATGTATTGATATATATTACCTCATACTTGTGTTTTCATACAAGGAAGCCCCAGGAACAGCATACTAGCCAGTCAAGTAGATCATTCATCATTCATCCATAAAACTGCGTTACTTTCTCACAGCCATTACTCGAGTCATTGAAGAAAAATGAGGGTATAAAGCAAGCCAGTTGCCTTCCTCCTCACTCAGCCAGCGTCGCCCAGTCAGCCCCCTCTGAAATGCGCGTCCACCAATTAGTAATACCTATTCCCCATGTGCTGCGCAGGTCTCAATTTCTTCTGTCTCTTAAAAAAAGAAACAACACTAGTGACTACAAATGCGTTCTTCTCGGGTTATCCAGCCCTGTTCTGACATGATACGGAAATACCACGCTCCTCTTTCTTTGACAACAGAAAACAACTGAAATTCGTCATCGTCGTCATATGGAATAGATAAATATGAGAGAGCGCGAAGGAGAAGAACAAAAGGAAACAAAGCATTTGCCATGGTGCCTCAAAAAGGTATCCTAAGAGCAGCACTTATCAAAGACGCATCCCAACTTTTGTTTTCGTCCGTGTAAGAAAATAAACTGCACGGTCAATGAAGACTGGAGCAATATAGAAACTCCAAAGAGAGAAAAGAAAAATGACAGATGGGAATCACTGGACAAATGGCTGAAATAAGGAGAAAAGCCCACACGAAGGAAGAGAATAGCAGTAGAATAGAGAGAGAGAGAAAACATAATGAAGAGAGAGGAAAACAAGGTCAACAAGATAGGGGATATGTGAAAATATGGATATCTCAGATGACAAAACTTGCATTCAAGCCCTCCCGGCGATGACGTCGTTCTTCCTCGGCCTCCACTCCCACCAACCCGCAGTTCGTCGTGTTTGGCGGCTAAGACTGGTAACCGCCAAATCCATTGTTAAAGTTCTGGCCCTGGGGAGCCTGGGCCCATTGAGCGTTGGGCCCCTGGTGGCCACGACCGTAACCGCCGGCGCTCTGTGGGCCACCATATCCCATGGGGGATCCACCATAGCCTGCGGGAGATTGAGCTTGGGGGCCGCCATAGTTGCCCTGCTGGCCGCCATATTGAGTCGCTACATCGAGCGTTAGTTAAGCTGCCTTGTTCCAACCGTGCGGGTGTCATGATACTCACCTCCATACTGTGGGTAATAAGTAGGAGTGCCCGGATATGTCGGGGCCTGGGCGCTCTGCGGGCTATACGGTTGCTGCGGCTCAAACGACTGAGCATTTGGTGTCTTGTCCTTACCCCACTGTATACGTGGTCAATAACTCCCAACATTTATTCTATGGGTACAGGGGGGAAAACTTGCGCTGCACTTAAGTGGTCGGCCATTGACGTTGTATCCATTCATCTGGCAGATGGCCATGGCTGCATTCTCGTGCGAGTCCATCTTGATAAAGGCGAAGCCTCGGTCAGCCTGGAACCGCGATTCGACCACAAATCCAAAGTTTTGGAAGAGAGGAACAACGTCATTGGGTGTCGTGTAAGGCGTTAGGTTTCCAACGTAGCAAGTGGTTTGCCAGGAGGGCGTCTGTGCGAGGATCACTTCGTAACTGGCAATTCCGTGCGCGGGGAATTGGTGATGGCCGTATGGCGTGGTTGGTGTCATGCCCAAGGCCTGCATGGCCTGCTGTTGAGCCATGGATGGCTGGCCCTTTTGGTTAGCCCAGTTGCAGCGAATAGCTCGCGATCCGAGCCACTCGCCGTCCATGGAGCTCAGGGCTTTCTCGGCATCGGGTCGATCCCGGAATGCGACAAAGCCGTAGCCTCGAGACCTGCCCGTTTTCATGTCCCACATGACCCGGGCCTCCGAAACCGAACCGAAGGCCGAGAAGGCCTGAAGAAGGACTTCGTCATTGACCTCGTTTGACAAATCACCGACAAAGATGTGGAAGTGGTTGGAGGTATCCTCCTTGTTGGTGGTGTTGGACTGGTAGGCCCAGTTGACCCGAATTTCCTATGGGGTCAGGAGTCAGCAATAAAACCCATATCTTCAATATGCAGACCATGCATCAGAGTCAGAGAGGGGAGCATACCGATTGATGAACCCGTCGGCCATTCAGTGTTTGCATGGCCCTCTCGGCAGCACCAGGGTCGTCATATTCAACAAAGCCATAGTTGTAGCCCTTGGCCTAACACATCAGCATGGTTCACTCCAACAGCTGGACTGCGGCACACGAAGAGACTCACATTCTTGTCGGGGATGATTTTCACGTTCTGGACATGACCGGTTGTCTCGAAAATCTGACGCAGCACATCCTCAGTGACTCGCTGGTCCAATCCACCAACGTACAGCGCCCGCTTGTTAGGCTCGGGCGCGGCTCGTCGGTAGTTTGCAGCACTGGTAGGCGACAAAATACCGCCGTTGTCGACTCCCGATCGAGGCGAGGTGATGGCCGTCGGGATCGGGTTCGTGTTCTGTGGGATATGGAGGGGAGGCGGGGGGAGGTGGGTTGGGTTGCCTTGGCCATTTTGGGCGCCAGCACTAGGCTGCACAGAGTTTGCGGCAGACTCGGCCATTGTCGCGACGATGGAAGACGAGTGTTGATGATTTATCGAGGGCGCGAAGAGATTGAAACGGCGGCGCGCGGTACGTTGCAGTCGCCACTGGAGAGGGTGAGGAGAAGCGGGAGGGGTGGCCAAGGATGCTTGACAGCCAAGCTGTTGTTGGTCTGGTCAGGTTGGGAGGGCGTCGACAGCAAAACGGCGCGCGGCGTGAGAATCGCGAAGACGGAAACGTCGAGAAGAGGAGTGTCGGCGGCGAGATGGAGATTGAAGCTGGATGTGGGAGACAGAAACGGCCGAAGTTGAAGAAGCTGCAACAGTTCGACAGACGAGCAAGCAAGCCGAAGAAGCGGGACTGGACAGGGGATCGATCAAGGCGACAACCGAAAGAACTTGTACAGGAGACAGACGACGGGGAAAACACGGAGAAAAGGGGCTTCAAAGCAGAAGGAAACGATGAAAAGGAAACGAGTCCCGAAAATCGCAACAACCGCTCCGCTACGTGCGTGCACACACAGCCTCTGCCTGCGCAAGAACCGTTGTTGTATGTATTAGTTGACAGGTTGATAGTAAGGTGAGGATTGTGTCGGAGAGAGTCGAGGTTAATTATTCGCCAAAGGACTACCCTGGAAATGGTTAGGCTGCGGTTTTTGGTGGGAGGAGAGAAGAGGGGCGTGGCCGCTGCGCTTCGACAGCTAAACTTGGATTGTCTTAGTCACCACTACTACTTGAGTGATTGATTCTTTTATACAACTTCCATTTTCTTCTATTAATTGTCGGGCATTTCAGTATTCATAAAGCAAATGAGCTCTCTATACAAGTAGGCTGTGGCAACCAAAGACATACGCACGCAACAGTGTAGGATTATGCCCCACGTAATACTACTGCGCCGCCCTGGTGAGCCTAGTCTGACTGTTGGTGATGGTGTTGAGAAATGATCACATCAGGCTGAGTCTGTAAAAGCATCGGGAGAATTGCAAAGGTTTTCTTTTTCCAATATTGCTAAAAGAATTAAAAAAAATTGTATGTTGTTGAAAATACGATACCATCTACGGAGTCTACGGAGTAGTAAGTGGAATGCATTCCAAGTTGTCCAAGTCGGCAATTCATGATACAGCTACCATGGGACGGCACATAATAGTATTACTACTTCGTACGGAGTACGGAGTACACTTAGTCGCTTTCCCAGCGGCGCCACCCGCCTTCGGAGGCTTAATTCTACTAAAAAAAATACGGATTATATAAATATGAATTGTTGTGAAGAGAGCCTGAGATGCACCCCAAGAGATTGATTGCTGGAAGAGCAAAATTTTCTCCATCATCAAAGAACTGAAACTCGAGCATATGGGTTCTGCCATCAGCTGCGCCATGAAAGAGGCTGATTGGAAAAAGGCACCCAACTCTGCATATTGGCCAAAAGTGACAGCTCTAGGCAGACATCATACGGAGTACCATTGTTAGTGTTTGATGGAGAATACCTACAGTAATATGACATGACCAGCTGTGTGCTTTTGTAGAGCCTAACGGAAGTGCTCATCTCTGCCAGGCTAATGCTAGTGGCGTTGCAACGAGGTGATGTTAAAGATTGGCCTGCTGCAGGAGACAAGTTTCACCTAACCCAATACCGCAGTACGGAGTACCTAAGGTACTTAATAGTACGGAGTAGCTGTGCTCCGTATGAAGTACAAGGGAGAAGGGCTGTGTGCTTCGTACCAATGTATCCATGCTCACTCCCTCCTCCGGGATAATCGTATCTACTCCGTATTCTTTTCCGAATTCCATGTGAAAGGTCGATCCTCAAAGGCACAATTCCGTTTGCGGGGAATTATTATCCATGGCATGGGGGCACAAGAGCCACTAGCCACAGTGACACCCAAAGGAACAATGGCAAACAGCCCAAAAGCAAGCTTGAGCTTTGTCACCCCTTTCAGCAGCGCCACAGCAGCCCACGTTCAGGTCCGACCAAGCAAGCCACACAACCTACAGGCTCCAGCCCCAGTCGCCACCATGTTCGTCTCACCCTCTTCATGCCATTGGCCGCCGCGGCTTTCAAACTTGACCCCGAACCCATCGCCAATTGCCAACCGCCATTCATCAGTCAGCCTTGTCGCGCACCATTCTGGCCTGGCCGCGTTGGGCCGCTCAGATACGTGAAATATCTTAACTGAGTAATTCCTCCTGCAACTGCGCTTTTTGTCTTCGCCCGAGAGTCCCGGGAGAACCGCCCTTTTATTCTCGCCGTCGGCCTTTTGTTGGTTGGTCCGCCGCTGCTATCAAAATGGATCCCAAGGCTAGGGAGTCTCTGGACGCCCTTCAGTCGTTGATCAACGATGTAGTGAGTGTGAAACCCCCCATATTTGCGCTGTTGTGATGGCACCTTTCATTTTGACTGCTAACAGGGCTTCTCAATCAGCTTGTACAAACGGGAAAGGCCCTGCGGGCGTCCCGAAGGGATGCTCAGGGGAATCTCACCCAGGCGCCTGGCACCATGCAGTCCAAGTTGCCAGACACTATTAACTCATTCCATAATGCCCTGCATGATGTAGAATACAACATTGTAAGTTGTCCATTTTTTGCTCTTCTGAGATGGTGCTCATTGCTTGCTCATTGCTTGCTCACTGCTTGCTCATTGCTAACACATCGGTAGATCAATGCCAAGTCGGCCTTGCTGAGAGACCTCAACGAGGTGTGGGCGAGGAAGAAGCAGCTTGCGCAACCTGCGCCTCCGCCCATTGAGCATCAGTCAAAACAACCCTTGGCCATCAATCTGGACTCATCTCCAACCATGGGTATTAGGGACGAGCCTATGGTGGACGAGGCCCCTATGAAGCCGATGGCACCGTTCCCCAACATGAGTATTGACCTCACAGATACCAACCCAATGGATTTAACCATGGACGAGCCAAACCCCCAGCCACAGCCCCCACCACCTGGAGGCATGGATGGACCCAAGAGCAAAGCAAAGCCTAGCATCCTCTCAGGTCCCATTGCTCAGATGTCCAACGCAGAGCGCAAGCCAGTAGCGGATATGAAGCTTGACATTTCGGGTCCGAATCACACATCAGGACTAACCGATACGTCTGGGATGAACTTCACCGACATGGAGTTTACACTTGCGCCGCCAGCAAACAACGAACCACAGGGCACAAACGAGCCATCCTTTGACCTCGCGACCTTTGCGCCGACTGATGGCGGTGACGACATGCTCAACCTCAACAACCTTCTTCCCACAAACCACACTGACCAACCTGGGTCATCATCGTCCGGCTTGGTCAACCAAGGCGCTCCTTCCAACACCCAGGAAAAGGTAGAGGAAAAGACGGGCCAAACAGCCGATTCTACTGTCAACAACGGTTTCTTTAGCAATGACTCTGGGGCCGCTGACGGAATGGATTTTGACTTTAGTCTTGGTACGGACGATACCTTTGACGACTTGATGAACAACCGAGACAGCAATTTTGAATTGATGGATGCCGGCGGGGACTTTGACACGGCATTCTTTGGACTCGACAAGGCAGACGAGACCTGATGCACATATCCCTCTTCCCCCTTCCTAGGCTGGGACCTAAATTGAACGTCTTTGCTCAGGAGGAGGTAAGTGACCATGGGTGGGCTATGGAGGAACTGTAACCATATGGACATGACATGGCTTTGGGGAGGCAAAATTTCGGGGGTTCAAACATAATTATGCACAACGCTGGCTTGCTTACAATCAGGAACGGGTGGGACGGTGTTTTGGAATGTGGGATTAAAAGATATACCCGTGTTTAATTTGGTCTAGTATTATCATCAACGTCGCTCTCATGGCCCTTGCGTGACATTCCACATTTTCCCAAGCAACTCCCCGAAATCGGGCTTTCTCCAATCCGTCCACGTATGATCCAAGGCGCCCCAAGTTTCGTCATGGTCAATGATCGAATCGCGCACATAATACGACCCCTGGATCGCCCACAGAGCCCAGTCCGCATCGTTACCCTCCATGTACGAGACAAAGCAGGTCAGGTAGTCATAATCCTCCTGACTGAGCCCCCCTTTTGGTCCGCCAGTCATACCGACGCCAAACTCGGACATCCACAACGGTCCTGTCCATGCCCTTTCCTGCTCGAGCACGAAGCCGAATAGCGCACCATACTCGAGTTTTTCAAGGTCGCAACTGCCAAAGCTAGGAGTGGTGACAGTGAAGCTGTACTGGTGTGCTTCCCAGACGTTTTTGCCCTTCCAGGGGGTGGTGTCGATGGTGTTGATGCGCAGTGGACTTAGGTCCGTGCCGCCGAAGATGCCGCCGACGATGATGAGGGCGTCTGGGTTTTCTGTGTGTATCATCTTGGCTGCGCGAGGCATGTATAAGCGCCATATATCTGGTGAGGTGTGAAGTTGAAACCATGAAGCACGGAGCTCGTTCCGCAAGGAGAGGCCGACAATACCGGGACGACCAGCGGACCACCTGGCCATGGCAGTCAGACCATCGTGCCACTTCTCAGTGTCGAAGTAGCGGCTGTTGGACTCCATATAACCGGGGGCATCTTTCCACCAGCCATTGCCGTCAGACATGTTGCAGCACCAGCCAGCCTTGCTGATGTGGTTATCGAGAATGGTCATGATACCCTTGTCCCATAGGGCAGCCTGCACGGCGTCAAATACATCAATGACAGTAGCGTCTTTGAGAAAGGGGTTCTTCTTCACAGCTTCGTCGTATAGTGCCGTGAGGTTCTTTTCCGGGACACCAGCAGCAGGGGCGGCGATGCGGAAAGAGTCTGAGACTTTGAGGCTTGGGTTGAGGGCCATATCGATGGAGTAGGTGAGGCGCACACAGTTGAATTCCTGCCTGACGATCCAGTCGGCGATATAGTTGATGGATTGCTTGTGAAGACCCTCTGGGATGTTAACTTCCATGTGGCCGGCCCAGTTGATGCAGCGAAGCTTGACACGTTTGCCGTCCTGGTCGACAATCCAGCGGCTCGTAGAGTTGAGAGGCACCTTGGGCTTTTGCACTGCCAGAGATGGCAGCACGAGGCATGCCAGACCCAAGAATTGGGCGAGAAGCCTCATGATGACCGGCTTGTAGCCCTGATCAAATGAGTCCGATCGAGTGTACTTATAAGGAAGTAAGTAGTCGAAGACGAAGTTGGGGTTGATACTAGCATCGACTATAAGGTTTGTAAGTAACTTCAACCGCCTGCAGTATTAAAAACGGAACCAAAGAAGAGAAAGTAGTAGAGTTTGAGTTCGTAGCCTGTGAATTTGACCATTGTAGAGTTCATCAAATTCACAAAGCAGTTTCTTCAGAGCCTTTATATTGGTTAGCCCTCCTTCGTTGCAACTGGAAGTACTGGCTGAAGCCACAAACACGCGCCAGGCGCAGGCGACAGCCATTAAGACATATCTACAGAGTACAGAGTACTCCATAGGGAGTATATTATCTCGTATCCAAACTCCCAGCTTGACACAGCACCAAGGCGGATGCGGGCGCATGTCTCGACTCTCATGTCATCAGATGGCGGGCTTCTCGGGCGTCGGCGATAGGGCCTGTCTGTCCCCAGTGATCCTTCGGTGATACCAACAGCGCCAGAAGCTTTAGAGTTAATGAGTGGGCAGTGGCTTTTACAAGCTGTGCAGGGTACAAATCAGGAGAGAGACACATTTAGGACTATGTAACCCTTGCTGTTCGGGTGATGTATAAGTGGGTGTTGATCAGTCGGGACTTGGAAACCGTGCATGATGCGCGGGGATATTTGTTATCTAAGATCTGAGGTGTAGTAGCCTAAAACCTGTCATGTTCTTCAGATCCATGAGATTTACAGTGTCCATGTGCAACGGAATTAATTTCAGGAAATTTTATTCAAAAGGCCTAGAATTGGGTTATTAATCTCAGACATTGATTCTCACAGATCAGGCGACTGATTCCAGTGGACAAGATGTGAGACGAGATTTGGTTCCTGATCTAGGCACATGGTTTTGCTCAGATCTCATGATGTCACCAGTTGACACCTCTGAGACGGGACTAAGCAGGTCTAGTCGTCCCGCTCATGCATGAGCATGCAGTACTATTACACTTCCGATTACTATAGTGGTCAAAATGCCCACGAACTTGATGCAAATCTATTCCGTGTGCTGCGAATTCGACAATACTCAGGAAGCATGGATATTGAGTAAAGAAAGGAAGGGTAGGTTATGTTGGAGGGTTCTATAACCGACCGACTATCACTCTTGGAATCTTCTGAGGAGACGATTCAAAAAGTCAAAAATATTAAACCATATTTTGAATGAGCTTTCCAGTCTCTATAGTATACTCTGTAAGACAAACAGGGTTTTAACATGGTTCATTCAGCTTTGACTTGCTGTAGTACGAAGTAGTTCGTATTAATTCCCCGACGCTCCGTACCACCCGAAGCTATCGATAACGATGGAGGGGAAGAAACCTTGATATGTTCCGTGTCCCCGCCATCACACGTATTATTAGGAGGCACTGGATGTAAGCGAAGTCCTAAAGATCAAACGGCGCATAGGGACAGAGATGTTAAACTCCAGACCGTACAGCTCTGAGCTAGCGAGTTGCGTATTTCGTAAGAGCTAACTTTCCATGATCTTCGCACATTCTCAAGGAGCACCAAAACAAGGCTTGCATGTTCTCAAAGTGATTACGCTGAGGTTTCTTTCCCCGCGGGCTGTCAATTACAAGACTAGATAGAAAAGCATCTGCTTTGGATATTCGATAGCAAAAAAAAACAGAGAGTAAAAACACAAATGAGCTGAGACTCGGTCAGGTCAGGTTACAAAATTGGCAAAAGTAAAGAAGCGCCTCCAACTCCCCTTTTCGTTCGTCTGAACCCACACAGAACTTCCAAGACTTTTGTGTAGTCTGTATGTTGGGGAGCAGTGGTGAAACGAAAAAAAAAAAAATACACTAAAATAGGTATAATGGCATGTTCATGTCATAAATTCGTAAAAACAGAAGAAAGATGGGAAAGGAGAGGTTGTACAGCGTGGTAGAATGTGATGATGGTGAAGGGGAAATGCGGTATGGGAGGAAAAAGGTCCAATGCATAATGACGGAAATGCATCTTGGCTTAACGTCATAATGAAGTCTTGGCTGCAGCCGCACGAGCTTCTAGACCCTTACGCTTGGCCAACAGGCTCTTGAAGGCGCCAAGGAACTGAACCAACGATTCCTCATCATGGGTGCAGAAGCGGAAGCTCTTCTCTTCCGTGATGATCTGGAGGCAATTTGTCTTGCTCTTGCTAAGAGGATCAATGTCGACAACGTCAACGACATCAGAGACCTCAGTAATCCACTGGGCTGCGTATTCAGATTCGTCTTTGTAAAGGACGAGCTTTCGCGACCGGAGGACTCCCCACATGTCCTTCCACTGCCGCACGCCGCCTTTACTGCGCAGCAGCCAGATCCAGCCTTGCCAGATGACACGCTCGGATTCCTGCTCGGCATTCACAGCGCTGACTTGACTAGCTTTCCGACCGGATGTGGATGGCTGCTGGCCTGGTAATGCAGGTTGCCGAGGTACAGAGCCGGCAACACCTGGTTCGATGGGGGATTGGACGGCAAGATTCTCAAAGGATGCGCCGTGTATCCTCTGCGCCTCGTTGTCGGACAAGTCGGAATACATCTCATTGCC
The DNA here is from genome assembly GCA_025331125.1 of Mycogone perniciosa. Lineage (NCBI taxonomy): Eukaryota > Fungi > Ascomycota > Sordariomycetes > Hypocreales > Hypocreaceae > Mycogone > Mycogone perniciosa. The sequence continues at coordinate 109,659 of JAOALB010000116.1, forward strand.
GGACCAACCGGATGAGTCCAAGGTAGAGGACACGCGGCGCCTGCCACCACCGCCAATGAAATTCGAGATTGGGGGGCCAAAGATGCCCAGGTTCTCGGGCGAGCTTGACAAGATATTTTCATGATTGCCAAGCGGATTTGTCCAACTGCCTGGCGTGACGGTCCTTGGCCCAGCAGGTGACAGGCTGCGCCCCAATGAGCCAACCAGAAACATTTCATCTTCATTCTCATCAAGTCTAGCATCCTTGCGTATTATATCGACCCATTCCTGGGCATCTTGCGATGTAGGCGCTTCGAAGTGGTAGTTTCGTGACGGAGAGAAGAGCCCGAATACATTCTTGCGCTTGTGTTTGGGGTCTTTGAGAAATGCTACTGCAGAGAGGTCTGAGAGGTAGACTTGGTGGCGGAGCTTGGCTTCTTTGTCGTTCTTGTATACCGACAAGGTATTGGGTCGTAGGACGAGATAGACTTTCTTCCAGTTCTGTTGTGAAGTCAAGCACGTTAGTAAAGGGAAGTACTGGGTGGAAAGGGGGAGAGCAAAGAAGACTGCGACATACAAGACCGTGACATACCTTTGTTTTTGTTCGCTTCTGAACATAACCGCATTTTATGACGCGATCATTTTCAAGGAATCCGTTTTGGCTGACGGGAGTGGTGGTATCCAGAGCGATGCGACTCAGTCGGTTGAGTGCTGTGTTATAGTCGGTTGTGGCAGCAAGAAGATCCTCTTGCGGTGCCCTTTCTACCACCTGAGCAGCAGCCATGATTGCCAAGGGAAACCCAGCTCTTGGAGCTGAAATTGACTGATCTTATGTATATTCAGAGGAGCCAGCTCCTCGAAAGCTCGAATTATGTGTGTCTCGGCTGATGACGGTGTGGAGTTGAGGGGCTGCAGGAACGTCGATCGATTAATAGGCTACTCGACAGGAATCTGCGACAGCGTTTCCGTGGGGATGGGGTCGTATATAGTCGGAGGAGAAAAAAAAGGTGGCCTACGACGAGGCGTAGTAGCAAAGAGTGATCACGGCCAGCAAGGGCAGAATGAGCGACGCTTGGTCGTGTGATTCGATGACACTTGGAGGAGGCTCCGTATTCGTATACTCGCCCGCAAGGGAGAGATGTGCAATTATATGATTGTTGTTATTGTGGCGGCCAGGGATGGGAGAAGAGGAAAATAGTCGACGAATCGGCAGATCGGGCAGACGGTCAACAGCTCATCACACAGAGAGGCTGCTTGAGACCATACTGTGTCCGTTTGGGCGTAGCAGTCGTGCGTGTCGAAGTGGAAAACGCTGGGGGTTATTGCGGTTTCAGTGTTGCAGTGTGGTATCGCATGAATCGCTTGCCAGTTGCGTAGCTGACACACAACAGATGCGGATTAGCTCCTGGATGCGCCTGCGGATGATTAATGATTGGATGAGATGCTTTCAAAATAGAAGAGTGAACGAGCGTTAACAAAAATGATACGGAGTAGTAATCAGGAGAGGGCGATGGATGAGACAGGGTCGCAGCGACTGGCCGGCGTCTGTTGCTAGTACTATTGCTCGTAGGTAGGTAGCAGGCAAAGGATCCAAATTAGCTGAGGCTGTTGTGTTGGCCAGCGCCTCTCAGTTGCTATGCGATTTCGATCATCGACGCCACAGTGTGGCCAATGTGCAGCTTTGACGTCACAAGACTGCCGGGGTTATTTATAGGTGGCTTTGCTGACGTGCTCAGTGCTGGTTGCCAGGCAAGCAAACAAGCAAGCAAGTAAGCAAGCAAAAAGCCAGGGTGTCCGTCTCCTGTCGGCGTCTTTGACGCTTTGATGATGTCTGATGGAGGTCTGAAGTCCCAGTGCCCTCTGAGCTGAGCAATCGTGGCAACCGGAGGGTTTAAGGACTACTCGTATGATTCGCTATGGCAGTTCGTCATCTGTTGTTGTTATCAAGTTCAGATGAGCAACAGTGTGTCGTGTGTTGAATGTAAACATGACCTGTCTCGGCAGATGTCTGAAGGCGACTGGCAATTGCCGAAATGACCAACAAACCCGCGCACCACATTGTACATGGCTTTCCCTTTTTGTGACTCTGGGAGAGAGGAGTTGAAGAAAAAAAAAGTGCAGGATCAATTGCAACAAAGCCGAAGCAGTAGTTGAATATCAGGGGAAATATAAAGAGGAGAGAAATGCGGTATAGCAGGTGGAGGATCATGTGTCGTGCGTGCTTGCCTTGCCTTGCCTTTTGTGTTGGTTGCTGCTTGGCAGAGACACTGCAAAAATTCTCGCCGCTATTATTACTCACCCCCATAACACGGATTCTACCAACACACATTCTATGGAGTCCTCTGTACGGAGTACTAGTACTGCATTCACCAGCCCAGAATCATTTCGATCCATACCCTCACTTGAGCGAGAAGACATAGGATACTACTTCGTACGTGCCAGATAGATCAAGTCCCTTCACATGGCTGCCCCGCAAGACTCGCCTCCGCAATGCAGGCGCTGCAAAGCGCCAGATGCACCCTTTCAACTGCGCAACCTCCCGACATGCAAGTAAGTATATGCAGGTGTAGTGTAAAGTGCCGGTGCTTACTTACGCCTCACAGGGATTGCTTTGTCGACTATGTGGACTCCAAGGCCAGAAAGCGTCTGGGGACCTTGCAGAAGGAGTCAAGAACATCTAGCAAGCCCGAGCCGCGAAGATATGTTGCTGGGCTCTCCTTTGGTCCCTCTTCAACAGTTTTGACGCAGATACTCGACCATAGCGCCAAGTATCATGCATCGAGAAAGGCGTCATCCCCCTTTGAGCCCCTCGTGGTCCATGTCGATACAGACTTGTCGCACCCCGCTGACACCAACGATACCCCTGCGCATCGACTCCTGGCCAAGTACCGCGAGAGGTTTCCAAACATCTCGTTTGAGTGCATTCACCTGAGCAAGGTGCTTGGTGTAAGGTCTGTGGACTGGTCAACGCTGCCGGCACTTGAAAACGGCGATGATGTCGAGCGGCTACGGCGCTTTTTTGACACCTTGCCGTCCGTGACATCGAGGGCAGACATTCTCAGGTTGTTCATCCGTCACCTCCTTCTTCACGTGGCCTTGGAAAAGTCGTATTCGGCTCTGCTTTTGGGTCATAACACCACTTCACTGGCTAGCCTAACTTTATCCGAAGTTGCCAACGGCAGGGGCTTTTCAGTTCCCTGGCAGGTGAATGATGGACTGTTCACAGTATGCACATACGAGCAGAACACGGGTTCGCTCAGTTCCGGGAAGTCCAGCAAGGAAACCTCCAGAACCCAATTCCCCATTTACCACCCTTTGCGAGAAGTTCTCAAAGCCGAAGTCATGATCTACATGGACATCATTCCATCTTTGCATGGCCTCATCCCTTCTTCTGATAAAGCACCCGGGAGCAGTGTCGTCTCTCACAAGGACTTGAGCATCGAGGAAGTCATGGCTCGTTACTTTGATGGCGTCGAGGGTCCTTACTCAGGCATCGTAACGAATGTTGTCCGCACCACGGGCAAGCTGGACCGGGTTGCTGCGTCGGCGTTCTGCCGTTTGTGTGGCATTACACTAGATGAGGATGGCGATTCAACATGGGCAGGAGAGCTAGGAGATGATCCCAGCGAGAGTTCCGCAGTACATCAAGCGGGAACGCTCTGTTATGGCTGCAAGCGCTCCATCAGCGGATAAGAAAAGCAGAAATAAAAAATATGAAAGAAAAGACACGCTGCCCAAAACTGGCAGCGTCCTCAGGTCTATATGTGAGACTACCAACTCCCGTGCAAATGTCAGGCCGCCTCTTTTGTTTAATTTTACCCGCTGCCCTTCTCTTCCCAAACCCAGGGGCCGCCCCAAAATATTCCCGTGTCTATAAACATGAGCCCTCACTCCTCAAGATATATGCATAGTCAAAAAACCGCCCATCCGAAATAGCAAGAATCATCAGTCTGAGACCTTACAAACGCCAACCTCATGTCTGAATACGTTCGTTCTGCTTATCTAACATCGGCAAGATGTGGCCCTCAACCTTTCTGACAAGCTTGGCGGTCTGCTCCGCGAGAGAGAGTGTCAGGATAGTGTGTGGCAAGATTCGGGCTAGATGAGGGATGAAACCCTTGTAGATGGCCAACAAGCCTTCGGTCCGGATTGTCTTCCCGAGACAGTCGAAGATGCCACTGTACAGGTTTCCGTGCTGGTTATACAGACGAGACATGATGGTGTCTAGTGGAGTCATGTTAGCTAGATCGGTGGATGATACCGACGGCTCAGTGCGCAGAAAGACTGACCTGGTGGGTGCATGACGCAGCAGACAACAAAACCACTGACGGAACTGCTAGCAAGGTGCAGAGCCGGGCCCTCCTCCATGCCGGCGCGTTGAACTAATTGTCTCTTGGCAAGAAAATAAGTGGGCAGTTGCACGGAACTACCGAAGCCGGTCCGGATCATGGCGGCCCCGATACCGCGGTACAGTCCGGAGAAGCCCTCGCCGCGGTAGATTTGCCTGAGTCCATCCCAGGCATTGCGATACTGATGCTGCGTGCCCACGGGCCGGACAGGCGAGTAGCTTTGCAGACGCGTCTTGACGAGGAAGAAGGGGCTACCGGCGGCAGCGCCGAGCATGCCGGAGGAGGCGCCGCAGAAGACATTGATGGCCAGATTCTGGGCTTTCTCGTCCTTTAAGAACAACGTCGCCATAGTCTTCCTCATGGGCTCGTAAAAGCCGAGTCGGCATCCGTTGAGCAGGACCTGGTAGATGTATGCGGCGCCGAGACCGCGGTATACTCCCCGGATTCCTTCATTCTTGACGATGACGGTGATGCCGTGGATCGGGCCGCGATAGTACTGAGGCTGGGCTCCCTTGATCTGCAGCTCGCCCTGCAATTGCTGTCGGATCTTGAGGACTTCGGCTGGGTGCGTGACAGTGACAGCGCCACACGCGGCGATGGCGCCTGCGACGAAACCCCTGTTCAAAGCTCTAGGTTAGCAAACCTGACTGGCTGGCGGTCGCTGGCGCAATGGGGGAAAAAAACGACAGGAGGAGCATGCTTACTCACCCTACGGTCGTCGACATGGCTGGCGGCTAGCCTTCCGCGCAGTTGCGAAGCGAAGCAGGCGACTGGCGAAAGGCGGCTTCAGAAAGAGAGAAGGCGAATGCGACAGCGTTTGTGATGGACAGGAAGAACAGGGCAGAGTGTCTCTGCAGCGGCAGTTCCTCGTATTTGGTGAAACCCGATGACGGCGGTTGTCAATCGGCTAGCAATGGCAGCGGCGGGTGGAGACTAATAAATTTGGCAGAAAATTGCCCGCCAACGCCGACCGAAGAACGGAGGACTAATAATAATTATACTACGGAGTACAAGACGTTCGATCGACTTAGTAATATTATACCAGGCCGATATTCAGCAATTCAAGCGAGTCGGCCGGGCTGGCATGGTCTCGTGTTATTATGCTATTATTATAATAGTGTATCAAGACTGCGGGCGCGAGCAGACAAGTAAGCGCGGCTACCTCGCTGAAGGATTCAGGTCCCCCAATGGGTTTTCAGCCTGATTCCTCATCCTGCTCCATATCGGTATTCCGATTCGAGCGCAGGCTATTAACTCCGATCCCCGGGATTGTCGAGTTGATTCAAATATCGAGAATTGATGCCCAATGCGATACTCCGGATTGATTTCATGATACTACTAGTACGAGTGGTATTATTAGTAGTACGGAGTACTATCTATTATGGAGTATGCATCAGGAGCGCCGATGAAAGCCGCAGCAGAAAACGGTTCAGACTCCATGCTGCTACTACTTCATATCACTACTATCAAAGCACATGTGGAAGCCAAGCCACAACCAACTGCACAGTTTCTATCCCGTTGGAGTGTTTTATTTACGAGCTAGTCATGATACCTATATACAGGCGCGTTATGTCGTTGAAAATCGTGATCAATCAGGCGCATCAACATCGTCTTGTCTTGTCTCATAAGCCGTTCAGCATCGCATCGCCATGCTGGTATTCATTTTAGTTGGGCACCCTGGGCCCGACCGATCGCCAAACCGCACAGCGAGCGCCACGACCGCCCTCCCAAGTGAGAGCATTGGCAAGGCTGAAAGTATTGACAATGCCAGCTCCCGTGCGGACGTAGAAGCTCAGGTCGTCAGTGACGGTCACCAGGGACACGTCTCCGCCAGTAGTGTTGAGGTTCATATGGATCGGTGTCTGTACCGAGTACTGCGGCCAGGAAATCTGACTCGGGCTCCCGGAATCCTTCGGGATAGTCGCGTTCTTCTCGCTGGCACTGGCATCGGCGACAGAGATGACGGGAGTGTTGCGGGTGATGAAGCTGCCCCAGATCTTCTGGAAGGCAGCGCGGAAGTCCGCGCTGGGCGTCGTGGCGCCCACGGACCAGTACGCAGAAAGATCAGCACCGTGATATGATGGCTGGACAGAGTACTGGTACTTCCAGGCCTGACGGGACATGGTTGCGAACGCCTCGGCGAGCCACTGGGCCGGGCAGTGGAACAAAGACTCGGCGGCGACGTTGAACGCCGTTTGCTGGATGCCCGTTGCCATGCTGGACTGGTTGTTGGCGTTAGGGCCAGAGACGCCGAGGGTGTCGAAGCGCGGTCCGTTGTTGCCTGGTTGGGCGTCGGCAGTGTCGTAGATGCGGTTAAGGGTGGTGACATCGTCGTTGCTGAGTAGGGGGAAGGTCGCGGCGATGAAGTCATCAAACTGGGACTTGGTACGGATCTTTGGGTTGGTCAGGGGGACACCTTCGTTTGCGTTGGTCTGTTTGCGTCAGCAAGGGGGTTGATTCATAGGGGGTTCATAGGTTCAGTGCTCACTCCGACGAGAAGTCGCTTGCCGCTGACTTTGTTGTTCAGCAGCTGCGATGATGGCCGATCCCGGATGAAGTCGCCATCGAGGACAGGGAGCCAGGCAAAGCTTCCCCAGTAGCCACGGGTGGTGGACACAAGGCCACTGGCAGTCTGCAGCGCAGTGGTGTTGGCGGCAACAAGGCAGTCAAACACGCTTCCGTACTTGTTCAGAGCAACGACGTCATCACCACAGCCAGCCAGTTCAGCGAAGGCCTCGTAGTTCTCCGTGGGGACGTCATCGTCGGGCTTGTAGATGCCGGGCACATATGGGCTGGCGAGGATGATCTGGGACAAGGTAAGCTAAGCAGTCCACGCTTTCGCAGGCATTGAACACTACATACATTATTGAAGAGGTGGGAGTCTTGGCCGCCATATGCCAGGGCCTGGTACATGCCAGATCCAGCGCCGGATGATTCTCCTCCCAGGGTCACGCGGGTAGGGTCACCACCGAACTTGGAGATGTACTTCTGCACCCACTGGAGGGCGAAGCGCTGGTCCAAAAGGCCGGCGTTGAGCTTACCGTGCTTCTTGACATCAGGCGAGGCGAGGTATCCAAAGGCACCGAGACGGTATTGAATCTCAACGGTGATGAAAGCATTGTCGTTGGTGTTCATGAGGACGCTGGGGTCATAGTTTGCACCGAAGAGTGAGTAACCACCGCCATCTGAACGAACGCAGCACTTAGCATTTGCGATTTTCATATAAAGCCGAAGCTTGGTTTGTTTCAACGAGTTTAGACTTACGAATCCAAACAAACACGGGCAGGTTCTTGGCACCTGGTGGCGCATAGACGTTGAGATACAAGCAATCCTCATTCCCTGGCCCGGAGTTGAAGCCATAGGCGGCCGGGAGCCCGAAGCCGCCGGACTGAGGACATATCGGCGGCTGGTTCACAGCGCTGATGACGCGACCTCTGCAGCGGGAGGAGGGGGGAGCTTGAGGAGCTTGCCATCGAAGCTTGCCGACTGGAGCAGCAGCGTATTGGACGCTGTAAGGTGTAAGTACAATGATGTTCGTCGTATGAGTGAGTGAGTGAGTGAGTGGGAAAGGACGGAAGCTCATACCCCTTCCAGATGTTCAAGCCATAGGTGCCGCTGTATGCTCCTTCATAGATGGCATAACCCACATCGACTCGAGGGTTATTGGAGTAGGTCGTGTTGGCACATGGCCCCGATAGCGTGTCAGCAGAAGTGGAAGCTGAGAACGCTAGCAGCAGTGGTAGCAAGACGCCAAGAGCCATGATGCAGCGCTTCGGAGATCCGATTCACGATCGCCAAGTAGGTATGCAACGCAGTACTCGTGGAGATACGAAAAGGGGAGGGAGAGAAGCGCGTTCACGGCTATGAAGAGCAGGGTGGGTGAGGGAGAGGAAATGAAAGGACGAGGAGGGAGGCAATCGAATTGGTTTTTCAATAAACGTGAAACGTACGCGACGGGAAATTATTGCTCGTGCCGTCTTTGGTTTCTCGCAATATTGATTGCTGTGGAGCTCAATTGCATCTGACATGGACTGTTTCGTTTGTAAGTGTACTCGTAATATTGGAAGAGTGCTTTAGTGTACGGAGTTACTACGAGTAGTGGGTGGGGGACAAGGGATCGAGATGCGATACGGTGAAGGCCAATATCCAATATTCTCCACAGAATAGGCATCAGTATTTGTTCTAGAAAAACAAAGAGATCTCTCTTATTACCCTATCCCAGTGTCTCATGGCATTAGTAATGGTGGTTGTCTGTCTTACATGTACGAGTATTCACGATGCGTTCTCCTGGTGGTCAATAATCGTGGTGGAATATGCAGGCGGCCACATGGAGGCAGCGATCTATGCACTAATATGGAACACACGGAATATAGATAATAGTAACAAACTCATACGAAGTACTCCGTACGGAAGAGTTCATTTGATATTGGCAGTACTACGGAGTACTCCGTACTCTGTACTCGTGGATATACCGAAAGATCCTCGTATTAATTAGCAGTACTAATGCTACTAGTAGTACTCGTCGTACTACTACTCGTACTACAAGGAACGGACTGCGGAGGTGATGATTTACTCCGCCCCGTACGAAGTACACCGAACAAACACGGTTAAAAAGAAGGCATTTTGATGAGCACTAATAGATAAGCGGAATAATAATAGTACTAGCACATATTGGTACTACTACGACTAAGTTTTTTTCGGTTTCGGTAGGAGAAAGCGATGTGACGGGGGCAAAAAGCCTTTTACCCGGAGCCTGTAACTCGTATACTGACATCTGCTCATTAAACACCAAACACCAGACTCCTCGTACTATTCCCATTGTTCTCTGAATCATGGCATAAACTCTGCGAGTCAGGGAAGTGTTTTACCCTTATTCAGTTATTCGGTCAGCTGAACACCACCAATTTCCAGTCTGCGGCTTCTTGCAACAAGCCCTTGACCGTCTGGATGGAATCAATCATCACTCGAAACGTCTCCTGAACGAAGACTCCATAAATACTACATGTCAGATATCAATAGTAGACGCACGTTTCTCCGGAGCTTACCGTGACACATGCCGACTCTCTCTTCTCGCACTTGATGGATGCAGAGTTTTGCATGAACTCCATGTGGCACCCCCGCGTAAGCCCTTTAGCCATTAATGTGTATGGTTCTGTGTTATATGCAGGGGCAGGAAGAAGGATTGGGATACGCTAATACGAATATGCCTGCCTGCTCTGGATCACTGTCTTCAGCCTCCTCTGGAGCAGTGAACGAATTAGACCCAGGGAAATGTCTCTAGTCTGTCCGATCTTCCCAGCTCCAAGCTCCTGGATCTCGTAATCCTGGCAATGGAGCGGTTGCCAAATAGGACTAGGCATGGGCATGCGGATGTTCACATCAACAAAGGGATCAGTCCCGTCAACTCTAATCCGCTCAAGATCCACGGATCGTTGAATATCCGTATACTACAAGCAGTGCGGAAGCTTGCTTAGGAGAAGGGGCATGTATCCTCCGAGACCACTGAGGATAAGCGACTACTTCTCGTACTACGAGTGCTGGTAGCCGTACTATTTCCTCTATCTAGTGCAAAGTCTTGCGCCATCACAAGTTCGTTTGACTAGTGCTGACATGATGTTACCAACTCCCGAGCCTATTTGGGATCCCGGTATTCGTGCCGCTATCAACCAATGCTAGCGGAATGGGCCAGCAGTCTTCATCGGAAGCTAGACGAAGACGTGGGACGGCTCTCTCCATTGGTAGAATACCTGCTCTCACTCTCGCGTGCTTTACAAACAAGTTGGTAACATGACATGATGGAGCACACACACTTTCCATCTTAGAGGCGACCCGACGAAAAAGGGGTCCACTGGTTGTTACCGGTTAATCGCCCTTTTGTATATGACTAGCATAGTGGCACTTGATCAAGTGTCAAAGTTGATTGATATCCGTGATGGACAGCGCCCTCGCCAAGTTTTAATAGTGCATAGAGCGATGGGCTAGCTGTCTGGTCGTTCTTTACTTTGCTTACTCGTACTTCTTTCTTGCTCGTTCGCTGGATTGTATTCTTGCCTTGTTGTTGCTTCATTCTTTATCGAAAACAGCCATGGCGAACAATGGCACACACAGCGCGGCCTACTTGGCCGAGGACAAGACGGCCTTGATCAACACCATGTACGCTATTCCAATCCCTCTCGAGATAATTAGCACGGTGCTTCGGGTATGGGTGAGGGCGCGGTCGCAGCCGGGGCGGTATATTCCTCCTTACGACGATTACCTGATGATATTTGCAACGGTATGTCGTCGAGTTTGTCGAGGAGGTTATTGAGAGAGATGGGGATTAATGGTTGTTATTCAGATTGCTGCGGTTTGCGAATGTATCACTGGCTTGATATATGGTACGTTTGAGACAACTTGCAAGTGTGTATGGAGTGGTACTCCGTATTAACAGTGCCCTCCATAGGAGCACCATATGGACTTGGTCGACATAGAGCGGCTGTGAGTCCTGAAGACATAGCCACGTTGCTAAGGGTAAGTGTTGTCGTTCCCATCATCCGTCTGTCAAAGCCATCATGATGCCAATACGTCCGTCTACTCAAACAGGGCGACTACATCTTCAGCCACTTCTACAACATCGCCATCGCCACCACCAAACTCTCCGTCCTGGCGCTGTACTATCGTGTCTTCGCCACCCGCGCGTTTCGCCTCGTTGTCATCCCCACCGCCATCTTCATCTGCGCCTGGGTCGTCGTCATGGAGCTCATCATGGGCTTCGGGTGCCGTCCTTTGGAAGCCTGGTGGTATGCCGCGGAGGGGAGGTGCATCGACAAGGTCGCTCTGACGTACTTCACCAATGTGACGAACCTGGTGGCCGATCTGTGGATCTTTAACCTCCCTATCCCTGTGATTCTGAAGCTGCAGACAAGCAAGGATAAGAGGATGAGTTTGATCTTCTTGTTCTCCATTGGGTTGGGGACATGCGCTATTAGTGCGGCGAGACTGTCGTTTGTGTTTGGCGTTGGTTCTTCAGACTTTACATGTAAGAGGCCGTCTCTCTTCTCCCATACCCCCACAACGCATCACTAACACGGATCGTCTATCAAGGGGACGAGGCTGGATTGGGTATCCTCTCCATCTGGGAGCCTTGCGGTGCCATTCTCTGCGCAAACCTGCCTCTCATCTACCGAATGTTCGTCAGCATGGCCAGCAAAGTCCGAGCCACAGTCAAGAGCTCAGAATCGCGAGGCCGCACGACCAAGGGCGGTGCTTCCGGACGCCACAAGTCGAGCCTGAGGCCCTACGAAGACTGGACAAGGCTGACGAATAGCGGAGCCCTGTGTGACGAGAACGGCCGAACGGTGGAGGTTTCAGCGCATCAGAGTCCGTCTGTGTCGACCGAGACAGAGTTGGAAGTGCTGAAGAGTGGCGGGATTGTGGTGCAGACGGCGTTTACACAGGATAGCCATCAGGAGCTGGTGTGGCATGCGGCGTCTGTGAAGGAGGAGAAGTGAGGGTGGCCTGCTGGCACAATTAATTCCATGTATTATATAATAGTGTGTATATTACCGCTCCTCAGTATGGGCCGAGAGCAGCCCAGCATTTCTTTATTTAACACATATATCACTATATACATTTATAAATGCTACTAGTAGTATTATATAAAATTCCCAATCGATCAAATGTGAAGCTATCCAGACTCCATAAATTTCCCAATTGAGCATCTGCCGTCTGTGCGCTTTGTAACACACGAAAATCCAAAGCGTGACGTCGTTGGTTCGCTTTCCGCTACTATGCATTTTGTCCTTTCAACCTCGGACCTTTTCAACCTCCACCTCAGCATTGCGAAAGCCCACGCACGCAAAACAGCTCCACGAGAGGCACTGAAATCGATCAAAAGGCCTTCTTGGCCTCCTATTCCATTATCCGCACAGCAGCTCGAATTGGCAGACGCACGCAATCGATCGCAATGGCATCAACGCCAATGGACATCGACCGCCCTGAACGCGGAGGAGCCGCTGCGACAGCGAATGGCTCTGCTTTGTCTTCGTCGCTTAATATCCAGAGAACACTCGGCGCAGCAGCGACCGCGTCTGTATCGAACCTCAGCGATGTCATGTCCAACTTTCGCCCAACCAAGGTTCGTCCATAGGCCCCATCTCCGAGAGACACACAGACTCTGACCAGCTTGTTGAAACAGCTCCTCCGCCGTGACGATGTCAAGGAGGGGAAACCTACTCCTCATGTCCTCTCAATTGACTACGATGACGAGGGCGAACTGCTCATGACCTCCGCTAGCGACGAGACGATTCAGATCTACAATGTGCGAGAGGGTCGACACGACAAGAGCTTGTTGAGCAAGAAATACGGCGTCAAGCTCGCCAAGTTTACCCATACTCGCTCGAGCATCATCTACGCCAGCACCAAGCAAAACCGTACTTGCACCCGATCACCTCCTCTTGCAGGCTCTTCGCCGCAATACTGACTTTGTTCCGTCCACCAGATGCTATAAGATACCTCGCTACGCACGACAACTCCTTCATCCGCTACTTTGAAGGCCACGACGCTACCGTCACGTCCCTCGCCGTCCACCCTGGAAGCGACAACTTCATCTCCTGCTCGCAAGACAACACCGTCCGCCTATGGGATACGCAAACGAAACACTGGCAGGGCCAACTCTTCCTTCGCTCGCCTTGCCTCGCCGCGTACGATCCTTCAGGCACAGTCTTCGCAGTTGGTTGTCCTAGCAGCGGGTCTGTGCTGCTGTATGATGTGCGCAACTACGATAAGGCGCCCTTTGCGACTGTTGATGTGGTGGAGCAGTGCAGGAGGGTGGATGCCCAGCACGTTGTCCGCGGGTGGACGAAGCTTGAGTTTTCAAATGATGGAAAGTCCCTCCTCGTGGGCACAAAGGGCAACGGGCATTTCTTACTCGATGCCTTTGAAGGCACGCTAAAGGCGTATCTCCGTCGCCCTGCTGGCGGTACACGTCGTCTCGCTGTGGGAGAGGCAGCAGCATCTAACGGCGCTGCGCCTACTGATTCAACTGCCTTCGAAAGTAGCGGGGACTGCTGTTTCGCACCAGACGGGCGGTTCGTGCTTAGCGGGTCCGCGAGGCAAGATGTCTTGGTGTGGGATACGTTGAAGCAGCCGCCAGACAACAAAGTCCTGGACCCGACCTGGACGCTCCCCGATAAGCGAGAAGCGGCGGTGTTGGCATTTAACCCGCGGTTTAATTTCTTTGCTACGGCGGATCAGGATTTGATATTCTGGTTGCCGGATCCGCATGCTTGAAAAAGAGGGCTTGGAGTTTTTAGATATAGGGAGGCAATGACATTATGACGAGTTTGTACAGTACATATTGATTTAGAGAGGAGAGGGAGGACTGTAGATACCCAAAGTCATCGTGATGGCTGCTTCAATTGCGATAGAATTACACAGTTAGGCACTCAGCTTTGCAGAATGGTTTGGCTTCATAAAGCATACTGAGGTGATGTTGGCTGCTGAAGTCGAGCATCTATCTGTACCTAAGCATCAACACTGCGGAGGTGGAGGTGGGTTTGGAGAGCAGCATGCCTTGTTTGGCCAACTCAACTTGACACCACCCATCTGAGCCCAAACACCATCCCAAAACTCACACTCGTCAAAGTCTAGCTCCGAAGTCGCAATCATGCTATCCTGGATGTACACGCCCGTGTTCGAGCAAGTCTCGAACCTAGGCCACTTGACATCCCTTGTCGATGGGTTCCCCCTGACAGCCATGCCTGTCCACGAGGCGATCATGGACTTGCTTAACTCGCGGTCTCCCTGGGTGGCGTTGCAACTGCCGTTTCCCCAGGTTTGTTTGTCCATGTTGCCAAACACAAACGGAAGCTCTGCCGTGTGCGTAGCTCCGAGGAGTTTTCTCCTGTACCAGGAAGGGAACGGTGTGTCAGCACCCCCCAGCCACGGACAGAAGAACGCATTGTTGAAGCGATACGTGTAGGCTGGCGTTCCGGCAGAGATGGCGGCGCGGAGAGTCTTGTAGGCGGGGCAGTTGTAGCCAGAGATGATGACGATGCGCGAGATGGCGGCTAGGACGGCGCTGGGGTGGATTTGGTGTGGTTGAAGGCGGATAGGGGGTACATCAGGTTGATGGCTTCCCCGAAGCGGCCCCATTGGGAGAGGAAGCTTTGGTAGGTCTTTTCGGTTAGGGGTTTGGCTTCAACGTCGGGGATGTAGTAGGGAATGACGGCGAGGGTGCTGTCATCTTCGTCTGTGGGAGTATGTTTAGAAGGGGGGTTCAGGTTCAGTGTACGTCAAGTTTGTGTGTGGTATGCGATGCTTACTTTGTCCAATGATGATGGGCACCTGAGAGCCGACTTTCAGGGGCTCGTGCTTAATAAACTGACCATCGAGGACAGGAGAGTTGATCTTGGTGGTGTTGGGCAAGTTGATTCCAAGAGGAGATCTGAGAATTCCGCCATTGAGCTTGGGATCTAAGAGGGCGGGCGTTTTTATATAGGCATCAAGGAGTTGTTTCAGGGGCTTTACTTGTAGACAGACCGGCTAATACAACATGAACACGGGTACGTTAGTGTTTCGTTTGCAAAGACTTAGTACCGACAACTTACAGCCTTGATGTCGCAACCGAGCGCTTTTGCAAAACTCTGGCCGGCATATCGCGCTGTGCGGAACGGAGTCAAATCCACTCCACCGCCAGACTGCATAATGGCTGCGGATATCAAGCCCTTGGCCTGGGGAAGTGTCGAGACCACAAAGGTGTTGTCTGCACCGGCACCCTGACCAAAGAGCAAGACCTTGGTTGCATCACCACCAAAAGCGCCAACGTTCTCCTTCACCCAGGTGAGGGCAGCAAGATAGTCCTGGATAGCCATGTTGCCCAGGATGCCAGCGTCAGGCAAGAATAGGAAGCCCAGGGGTCCGAGGCGGTAGTTGAAGGCGACGATGATGGCATCGGTGGCGAGGTTGCATGCGTTGTAAATGGGGAGGTTGAGGGCGCCTCCGTCATTGTCTCCGCCATGGGCCCATACCTTGACAGGTAGTGATGAGTTGGCAGTGGCATTAGCTGGCACATAGATATCAAGATACAGGCTGTTTGTTTCTTACACTCAGTATGTATACATTCTCATAGCTTTGGGCTTGACATCTTACCAGTCCTCTGAAGTTGGCGTCTGCACGTCGTGTGCACTCGGCCACTGAATGCAGCCGGGAGGCGATTGGAGGGCGTAGAGAATGCCTCCAGCATATGAACCATTGAATGGCTTTGGTGGCCTAAATCTCAAGTGTCCAATTGGAGGTTGAGCGTAGGGGATGCTTTGGAACACCTTTACACCTGAGTCTGGGCATCGTTCTCCCTGGATCGTGCCAGCAGAGATGTGTACGGCAGGAGGAGTTTCACTGAGTGTAGTGCTCCCGGTCGCCATCAATGGGGCCGTCAGAAGAACTGCTTGGTGGAGCATGATCTCATGTGAGGCCTAGGAGCCGTCTGTGGTAATGAATTGGTGACGATGAATCGAACTGGTGAAGGAGATTGTTGGAGCATGATTTTGACTTTGATCTAGCCACACGGAAACGAGCGTCTTGATAGAAAAGATTTGCATAAACCGAATTATATAACACCGCCATGGCTTTGGTTTGAACTTTTGGTTTCGGCGGATCGCGATGTCGAGGCGAAGTTAAATCAAACGCAGATGCAGATGCGGATGCAGATGCAGATGCAAGACGGATACTTAATAATACTAAATAGCTATTTTAATACAAATAAATTGCTTTGGATAACAGATCTATTATTATATATATTCCCATTAAGTCGACTATATTTTCGATTTAAGATCCTCCTGCGGCAGAGATATAACTTTATTGGCTACATGTTTTCGCAACCTGTAAGCTATACTCGTATGTTCCACGAAGTGCTCCGTACTTCGTAGGCCCCTGCAATGTCGATTATGACTAGTCTTCAATTTTGCTAAAAAAAAAACAGCAGCTTAGAGTTATCTGCGGCATCACTATACTGGGCCAACAATATGTTTAAAGGGAAATCTATTAGAATGTATAGAATTGGTGTTGTTGTTGTGATTGAAAGTGTTATGGAAGATCAAGAAATTGAAAGCTAGGAAGATTTCTGTGTATATGTATATGTGTACGAAGTACGGACCATGTATTCCAATAGTATTACTCGAATTAATAAATGTTCTTTATTGCGATGTCGCAAGCTGTACGGAGTACTAGTAACTCCAATTGCCCTATAGTATCCTGGTTGCAATAGATTACCCTCATTGCAATAGATTACTCTCATTGCAATAGATTACGACTATTACGATAAATAGCCCCTACCCCTAATGCTCTTTTTTTGTTACCCGCTTGCTCGCCTTAGGGCCAATTCCAAAGATCGCCCACTAAAATGATGGTTTTCTTACAACATCCCCACATTATTTCCAGTATGGCCGATTTGTGGAATTGGGACGTGGATACCGACCCTCTGGGAGTTCTTGGCCCCCTTCTAGAACATCCAACCTGACACTCGTCAATATCTAGTGATGCATTCTCATCAGTATTATCTGATGTCGATTCATTCATTGCCCTGCGTGAAGAGGGTCGCCAGCGATTGAGCGAATACGTCGCAGTTTCAGAGAACGATAAGACAAAAGAACTTTTAACCATCTTCCTCCAGAAACTCCCAAAGGCAGGACAAGCAGCCTTCTTATACGATATCCGCGATTTGGGAAATGATGACCAAAAGCTTCGCGAGCTTCAAGACCATTTAATTGGTGCAATCCTCAGGCCAAGTGCGTTACATGTGATTTCCTCTCCGTGCTAATATCTAATATCCTTTCGCTACAGTGAAAATTGCTGGAGAAAATGCTTCTAGGCTCATCCCTCCACCGACAAACATAGATGCTGATGCGGATATCAATGCCTTGATGGCTGGCCAGAGGCATCTCAAGGCCGCATGCCTCAGACGCGATGGCTTCCGATGTGTTTTCACCGGCAAATATGACAGGGCCAGCGCTACAAAAAGGCATGTAGAAGTGCCTCGAGGCACAATGGCCGTCCACACTGAATGAGCACATATCCTACATTTCGCGCTTAGGAAGTTTGACGAAAGCAGTGCCACTGAGACGCGCAACAAGGCCATAATCTGGAGGGCACTTCACAGATACTTTCCTGCCTTGGCGGGCCAAATCGACACCTCCACTATCAACCAGCATTGGAATGCAATCACGCTGATGAATGCAGTACATACGGCGTTTGGGTTCTTTGAAATAGGATTCTGGCCAACTGAGGAGGTATGCTCTATATTACCATTATCTTCGCTAATACTTCTAACATTTAACCAGCCAAATAAGTTTCACCTCCGTCGATTTGGGCCTTACTGTCTCCCTGTCCCAACCAAGTCCGGCCGCGAAACTATCGAGCTGGTATCTGAAGACCCCTCTGTACCGCTGCCAAGTACCGAGTATCTAAAAGTTCATTGTCTTGTTGCAGAGATACTTGAGGTAAGAGTTTTTTCTTCTTTTTTTAAAAGGCGTTTTGTAATTATATTAGCTTGTACAGAGTACTAATAAAGATATAGATGGCTGAGAACGCTAATATATATATTTAATTTTTTTTAATAAGTAATACTATTGGAACAGATAGTCTACATATATACGGAGTATATAGAAATCTTCCTATCTTGCAGCCGACATTGCAGGGGCCTAAAATATCCAGTCAACGTTCTAGAGGTCATAGTAGATCGCTGGTTATATAAACTTCTAGCCGACAGAACCGTGTCTCTGCTATTCCAGTAGCAGTAGCATTATACCTGATCAAGGGGCTTTCGCAGCTCAGAGCTCAGCCATTTGATAGGGTAGCATGAATATCAGCGTGGTGGCTTATACATCTATTTATTTGGTGGCTTCAGACCTTCCAAACTCCCTGCAAATGAAGTCTTGAAAACCGGTGGCGTTTGAAAATTCAATTGAAATAGAAAAATAAAATACAAAATTTAAACGGAGACAGAAGTATTGATCCTGCGGTTAGACATTACTTATATAGCTGTCAAGGACTTCGTACTTCAGATACTGTGCCAAAAGCCCCGCTCGACGCACAGTGCCCGTTGCTCCTCTTATCAGCAGCCGCCATCAACCCCACCAAAAATTACCATCAGCCTCGTCCGCGCACCACCAATTCAGTCGCTGTCTGTCACCCGCCAGAGCGACACATCGCAGCCTCATCTTCACCTCCTCAGATACATGGCGCGCACAGTCTCATAGCACAATGCCCTACTTCAAGACGAGCCAGGAATGGCTTGACCAATCCGTCCAGCTCCTCGAGGCCCGACCAGCCACGGTACGACAAAACACATCCCTCCCTCCCTCATCTCCATCCCACCAAGCATGGTTCTCTTTTTTCAAATCTCAAGACGATGATGCATGCGATGCTACACACACAAGGGCTAACCTAGCCTTCGCACACCTCTAGACCCGCGTAACAACAACATACTCCATCAAACCCGTCAAACCCCGCAAAAAGCGCTCAACCGACGCCGAAGACTCCTCCACCACCGCATCTGACCCCAAACCCCCGCGCGCCAGCCTCGTTATCAAGACGTACGACCCCGTCAGCGGCGTCGCGCTCAAGTATCGCACCACCAAAGCCGCAGAGGTATCATGGCTGGTCTCCGCCTCGTTGCAGCGCCTGGGCCGCGCTATGGCTGGTGTGCCGGATGTTCCTGAGGAGACGATGCAGGATGCTGATGCTACGGCGGCGGCGGCGGGTGGTGAGACGGCGACGGAGACACAGGGTGCGGGGGCTGCTGCGGGAGAAGGGCAGCAGCAACAGCAGCAAGGTGGTGGTGGTGGCGGCAAGAAAAAGAAGAAGGGCAAGAAATGAAGCAAAGGGGCATCATCCACTGGATGACAACCACGAACGGTAGGCGATATGGCTTCACGAGGGATAAGAGAACAACTCGATGAATTTGGAGGCATCAAAATATCTCCGACACAAGGCAGAAGAAACCAAGACCAGTAAACATATTTGCTTCATCATTCAATCCAGTTCTTTATTGCTGGGTATTTATTCAAAGGCGTGTTACGTACACCATACCGTATATCATGATCCATCCAACACGTCCATGCCAATTACCAACCACCCCTCATTTCAGTTGA
Organism: Mycogone perniciosa; assembly: GCA_025331125.1. Taxonomy (NCBI): domain Eukaryota; kingdom Fungi; phylum Ascomycota; class Sordariomycetes; order Hypocreales; family Hypocreaceae; genus Mycogone; species Mycogone perniciosa. The sequence goes on from JAOALB010000116.1 coordinate 129,115, forward strand.
CCGGAAATCCCAATACCTGAACGCCTGCAGCATGACCTCCACCTAACCAGTACGCGTGGTCGACACAGTTCTCCGTTCCTCTGTGATATCTGAACGCCGCCTCGCCAAGTCCAATCCATGGACAGCTCTTTTTATTTGTAGATGTACATGCAGGAAACAATAAAAAAATAAGGAAGTGGGGGTATATATGCTTGATGGTTTGTTAAGGACTTAGAACTCCTCGTCGAAGGCGAAGTCGCCACCGTTCTCGCCCTTGGACTCATCAGAGGCACTGTCGTCGCTGGTGACCTTCTTAGTGCTGGCCATGACACCAGCCTTCTGGTAGTCACCGACACGCTTCTCAAAGAAGTTGGTCTTGCCACCGAGGGAGATGTTCTCCATGAAATCGAAGGGGTTGGTTGACTTGTAGATCTTCTCGTTACCAAGAGCAACCAGCAGACGATCAGCCACAAACTCAATGTACTGCTTCATGAGGTTGGCGTTCATGCCCAGCAGAGCACAAGGCAGGGCCTCTGTGAGGAACTCCTGCTCAATGTTGACGGCGTCAACGATGATGTCTCGGATGACCTCCTTGCTGGCACGGTTCTTCAGGTGAGAGTGCAGCAGACAGGCGAAGTCAGTGTGGAGACCCTCATCTCGGGAGATGAGCTCGTTGGAGAAGGTCAGACCAGGCATGAGACCACGCTTCTTCAACCAGAAGATGGAAGCAAAAGCACCGCTGAAGAAGATACCTTCGACGGCGGCAAATGCAACCAGGCGCTGAGCGAAGGACGAGTTCTTGTCCTGGATCCATCGGATAGCCCAATCGGCCTTCTTGCGGATGCAGGGGATAGTGTCAATGGCATTGAAGAGATAGGTGCGCTGGCTGTGCTCCTTGATGTAGCTGTCAATGAGCAGAGAGTATGTCTCGGAGTGGATATTCTCCATCATGATCTGGAAGCCGTAGAAGCATCGAGCTTCGGGAATCTGAACCTCACCACTGAAGCGCTCAACAAGGTTCTCGTTGACGATACCGTCAGAGGCGGCGAAGAAAGCCAGGATGTGAGAGATGAAGTATTTCTCGTCATCATTCAGGCGGTTGTTCCAGTCGTGAAGATCCTTGGAGAGATCAATCTCCTCGGCAGTCCAGAAAGACGCCTCGGCCTTCTTGTACATTTGCCAGATCTATCAAGCTATTAGCCACCATGTAGAGTTGCATTGTGGTGGGGCGCCACTTTACGCGACCAAGACGCGTCGGGACACATACCTCGTGGTACTTAATGGGAAACAGGACGAACCGCTGAGGGTTCTCCTGGAGGATGGGTTCGTCGACTTCATCAGCCTTGATGGGAGCGACGATGGTCTTAGAATCCTCCTCAACGACCTTCTTGGTCTCTGTCACAGGCTCGTGGTTGTCGTCCATCTGCTTGGCTAGGGTCTCGAGGGTAGACTCGTCAAGGAGCTGGTTCTCCTTGTCGGCAGTATTGAAGTTGAGCTTCTTGATGGGGGATTCCATCTTCAAGGAGTCAATGGCAGCGGCAGCCTGGTGGGTTGAGGTTAGTTTAAGACGTTGATTGAGGGGTGAAGACACCCATATGTGATGGTGCGCTCTGGGGAGGCCCGTGAGGACAATGAACTCACCTGCTTGGAAGGGGTGACTTCGACAGCCATTGCGGTGGATTTAGAGGTCGGGATGAAACGGTGACGGGGTAAAGAGCGCGTGAAACAAAGATTAATCGTAATTGACGTGGGCTCAGCCTGTGATGATGTGCAGACGCGATGGGTTGAATGGAAATGCGTGTCAAGCGAAGGGGTGGCGCCAGAGGTTTTTGTACAGGCAGAGATGCGCTGTCACGTGAAGTGAGACGCGTCGAAGTCGTGTTTTCTGCGGGCCTTCTTAGTGGGCCTCTTAAAGGCACTGGGGCCCGATTTGGGTCCTTGGGGGGCTGGGGAACCACTGTGAGACCGTTTTTGGCAGGGAGACAGAGCTGAGGTACCGGCGAGGTACCCCTGCAAACCACTGGCCGACACGCTTGGCGGCACAACTTTAGGTGCTGCACAAGCTTAAGACGCGTGAAGGCATTTAGTCGCGTCAAGGTATCGCTCTCGTCAAGGCCCTGCATCAAACGCACTGACCTCAAGGAGTCGGCATGCGTAACGTCATGAAACCGCCGTGTTATCAATCAGTAACTAAGCCGAAATGTCGTGTCTGTGGGGCAGAGAAACATTTTTTCTTTGCATCATCATCAGTCATACAGTCCACTCACAGCTCGGAACGAAGGGCGGACGAGCGAGCAGCTCCGAGAGTACCGGTCTGTACGAAGTACACGAGAAAGTCTGAGCTGTGGAACGGAACAATTTGAATCATGGGCATAAATAAAGGAGCACAATTTCACTGTGCGTTGGCTGGACTACTACGAGTTAGTAGTAGTAGTAGTAATATCTTTTGCTTGCTTCCAGGGCAGTTTGCTACAGCAACCGCCGCCACAGCCGCCCACAAACCCACGGGGTTCCATGGCTCGTAGATTTGCGGATGCCAGATGAATGAGCAGGGAATCCGTAAGCATGACATGCCGTATCACCAACGGCAACGTCTTGGCTGCGAGACATTGTCTTGCTCCCTGGTCGCTGGCTGTGGCCCATGCTTGAACATTGCCACTTTACTCGTACGCTTTACGCGGGTATGGAGTATCCAGTATTGTGCAGTATTGTGCATGTCTTAATTGAGATCCAGCTAACACAATTTTTTCTCACTGTCGCCCTGGTTTTCTCATGTCCGACTCCCTGAAATGCAAACGCGATTACACACATTCCAACCTAACAAACAACCTGATTATGCCATCCGAAACATCCGCCCGTTTTGCCTACAAGAACAAAGGAAATACCAAACTGAACTCATTACGGCGTATAAGTGAGTGCTTTCATGACCTCCCCTGGCTCATCGTCGTCCACGCTGTTGCTTGCCATTATGCCGAGAGTTGTGATGTCGGCCACGGTCATCTTGCCCCATCTCAACGTCGTGCGGTCGAGTCTTGTTGCGCCCAAAGTATCCCCCGGCACGATCATCACGCACCCGGGCCGCATCGGGTTGCCGTGGTGGTGTGGGGTCCTGGTGGTATCTCCGGTCACCGAGCCGGGGGGGCGATACTCCGGTCTGATGGCGGGATGGGGAGGAGTCGGACTGATACTCCGGAGGGTCTTCTCGCTGCGTCCTATCGTACTCTTCCGCACTGCTGGGATCGACGGCGGGGATAGGCAGTCCACTTTGACGCAGCTCCTTTTTGCCTTTCTCACGTAGATGGTCTTCGAGTAACATGGCGTTGCGAGTGTTGGCGCGGAATAGGGCATCGGCGAGGTCGCCAATGAAGGGGACCAGCCCGATGGCGAAATCAAAGATGATGTTAAACATCATTTTCAATTTGAGCGACGTCGGGAGGCCACCCTCTATCTGACAGCAGGTTCGGAAAACCATCAAAGCCATGAAGGCATCCAGCGCATCGCCGGCACTGTCATCAAGACCCGTGTTAGCGATGTGACCCTGGCTCGGGAACGGGGACGGTGACTTACGCAGGGATTAATCCAATGACGCTGCTCCAACCGAAGCGAATCCCCAGAAAGTTGAAAAGGGACATGTCAAGTCGATAAGCCCGTCTCTTGACCTTTGTCAAGACTTGTCCATCGTGCTCTGAAATCCCTGGAGGGACAGCCTTCTTGCGCTTCTTGAGCTTGCCGGTGGGCCTTCCATCAAGTCTTGTCGCGGGGACTTGCTCAAAGTAGGGGTCCTGTGACGAAACATGTTAGACTTGCTGGCTCATTGAGGAGTAAAAATCGCCCATGTCCACCACGTACCTCTTTTCCAAACTTGTTCTGGAGCGTTTCGCCCAGGATCTTTTTGCTGATCGCCTTTGCCAGTAGACCACTCATGACTGCTTCTATCGTATATGGATTGTTGTAAAGATGATGACTTCTAAATTTCGGCTTCGCTGAGAACACTCCTTATTTATGTCTCTTTTTTCAAAGTGAAAGGACTTGTGAAAGACGGCGGTCGGTTTGGTCGATTGGAGATGCGTTTGTTGTCGCCTGTTTCAGGAGCCGCCCTTCAGCGGGAGTTGTTTTTAGAACAAGAGCCCTGACAGCCAACCAAACCTGGGCGTTTGTCAAAGGAGGAAAAAAGAATCTAGGTCTTATTGTTTGAACCCGCAAAAAAAGACGGATATATGACTGTGATTTATGTTGAATACTCTTTTTTAAGAATGAATGAGGCAGCCAACGCTCCATGAATATGTGCTTGTCGATATTGTTGAATACCGGTTTTTTTCGGCAGAGCTCTATGGCGATGATGTAATGTATCTGTGGCATTTGGCCGCATTTGACGTGTATCAGAATGAGATGCGCTAGCCTTAGCGGAGGACATACGCCGGAAATGCTCTGATCAACCAATAAAACTGCGCGGCAACCACCTAGCATTCCCCCAACAATTCTCCTCTGTGCTGCATTTACAGGGGATTTACTGGTGTTGATGCGGGCGGCCTCTGACGCTTACCGCCAGCAGATCAAACAGAAATCAAAGCGGCGCACGCCACCACGATGGGCTGCCGTCAGCACCGCCACCTTCGTTGCGCTGGCAAGCTGCATCGTGGCTGTGCTGTGGCTGGAGCTATGGCCACTGCATACGCACTGTGTGGCAAATGCAGCTTTTTGAACCGCATGTGCCCGAGATGGCACAGTGCGAGAGCGCCCCTCACCACGCGCCCACAGAGGTGCACTGACCTAGCAGCAAAAGCGGGCAACCTTGTCGATTGATGCCCGTGTTCTGACGTCGCGCCAAACTTCACCACAAACCTTCCTCACCTTACGCCCAACACACTGTCGCCCTACTCAGCTATCAAATTCCCGAAGAGTCTGCGCTTGGTACCGAAAGACACGTCAGGTGGCCAAACCGTCTTGTCGTGGCTGCAACGCGCGTCGAAATTTATTCCTCTGCCACAGAGCCTCGGGAAAAGCGAGGTCGACAATGCCCAGCATTCTTGCACGTCTACTCACCAAACATAGCCTGGCCAAGTCGTGAAGATATAGATCTTAGCTTTCACATGATTACGACCCTTTCTATCTCGCCAGAGTATGGACTAAGCTGAAAAAAGGATCAACAAGAGAAGCGATAATGGCAGGGAAACAGATGCAGTTGGAAGATTGTATGTGACAACGTCAAAAACAACAACTCTCCTTCTACCACCGATCATGCTAACTTGCCATAGGGTTGGACGACCTTTGCGTCCGCTTCATTATCAATCTTCCCGAGGAAGATCTCTCCTCAGTTGCCCGCATATGCTTCCAAGTCGAAGAAGCACAATGGTTCTACGAAGACTTCATCCGACCTCTGGACCCAACGCTCCCGTCTATGACACTTCGCACGTTTTGTCTGCGGATATTTCAGCATTGCCCACTTCTCGCGTCCTTCTCAGTCGAGAATCATGTCAAGGCCTTCGAAGAATTTCTGCAATACAAGACGCGAGTGCCTGTTCGAGGTGCCATCCTGCTCAACCATGCCATGGACTCAGTGGTCCTCGTCAAGGGCTGGAAAAAGGGCGCTAACTGGAGTTTCCCGCGGGGAAAGATCAACAAGGATGAAGATGATTTGGATTGCGCAATCCGTGAGGTATACGAGGAGACGGGCCTAGACCTCCGAGAGGCTGGCCTGGTACCTACAGAGGGAAAGCTCAAGTACATCGAGATCCCCATGCGAGAGCAGCATCTCCGCCTCTACGTTTTCCGTGACGTCCCCATGGACACCAATTTCCAGCCACGCACTAGGAAGGAGATCAGCAAGATTCAGTGGTACAAGTTTTCTGAGCTGCCCACCCTTCGCAAGAAAGGCGCCCAGAACCACCACCAGTACGATTCTGGCCCTGGCAATAACAACAAATTCTATATGGTCGCGCCATTCCTAGTTCCCTTGAAAAAATGGATAGTCTCGCAGAAGAAGATTGACGATAGGAGAGTTTTCAGTACTGGGTCTCAAATCAACGCTGCTCCTCAACACGTACTGATTGAAGAAGCACCTACTGAGGATGAGACGTGGTCGACCAATCCCGTATCCGCGGTGCCGCCAATTGAGTCACTTGATGGAGCTACGCGCGAGCTGCAACGTCTGTTGAATATGCAGCCGCAGACCCAGACTGCACAGCCAGTTCCTGTAGCCGTCTCGAAGGACAAAGGGAGCGCTTTACTCTCTCTTCTCAAGTCATCGAATCATGTAAGTGCCGCGGCAGCCCAGCATTCGCCTCAGCCGGGTTCGCAAATGCCACACACTCCTGTGTCCCTCTCTATCACGGAAGCAGGACAACCGCGTAACTCACACCATCATACCAATAATATTCATCGCGGTCCTCCAGACATGCAGCAGTCACCGCCATCCTTTACACTACCTGCAAACCAACAGGCGGCAGGATGGAACTCCCTTTTGAATCAAAATCAACGCCAACCGGGTGGAGCACCGCCAAACGACTATGCTGGATACTCTGGCTATACTAATCCATCCTCGTATCCTGGGTACGCTGGAGGACAACAACAAACTTATGCTACCAATCCCATCAACTTGGTGCATCCTCAGCCCTTGCCCCCTCAAGTTCAAAGACAAGTCTTCAATAATAGTGTATTCCAAGAAAGGGCCGCCCAATCGAGTGATGCGACAGGACTAGCATCCAACTATCAAGTCCAGGGATCTCAGCCGGTTGATGGCCAACCAGGCCAGATACCCCCACAGGCACACTTGCCCCCAGCTAACCCAACGCAGATGCCACTGAATGGACAATCGTTGGCGCTACTCAATGCTCTCAAGCAAGACATCGCACCTCCTGTCTCTACTGCGCCCAAGGAGATACCCGAGGCTCAGCATATCCCCAAAAGCCCCTATTTCCAATATGCATCGTCATATGGCAATAACCCGACAGAGGCTATGGTTCCAAACACAAACAACAATGCGATGGGCCAGCCGCCACAGCCGAAGAGCCCCCTAGAGCTGGCAGGATCTGCTGTCGGCCCACCGGCATCAGATCAACACCGATCTGCCCTTCTTGACATTTTCAAGAAACCGGGCGCAGACACAACGGCAAACCAGGCGCAGGACGCTTCGAAGCAAAGTGTTGGTAAAGGGGTGACTGGAGTTGCTTCTGAGCCGGGTAAGGAGTTGCTGGCGCAGCTTCAGAACAGCCTTCTCACCAACACAAAACCTGTGCCCCCTAGTGGACAACCGGCACACACGTACCAGAACGTGCAACCTGATACGCTTCCCATGGACCGTCTGTCGATTCAGAAGAAGCCCAACCAACCTGGCAAGCCAACGAACGCTGCTTCAGGGGATGCAAAGGCCACTCGCAAGGGATCGGCCAATACAAGACGTGCTGTTAAGGCTAGTCCGATGCAGCCAACTCGCATCCTCCAACGAGGTCAGACTCTTAGTCCCACTGGGAAGTCCAAATCTCCTTTACCCCCAAGCACATTGCCATATGATGTGGCGGGTCAGCCACGCACTGGCCAGGCTGTTAGCTCATCTACTACTCCATCATCTGGGATGTCAGGCTACCGACCGGATGTATCCCAAGAACAGAAGCGACAGCTTCTCTCCCTTTTTGGAGCATCGAGTAGTGGTCCTAGCCACAGCGGATCAGCCTCTGGTGAAACACCCAGGTCCCGTGTGGCTTCTCTGGCGTCTGGGAGTGCCGAAGTTCAAGGGGGATACCGCAATGCTTCCCCTTCGAGGGCGGGTAACGAGACGCCGATTTCGCAGGCAGATCAGAGTTTCCTGCTGGGCTATCTGCAGTCTGTGACGAACAATGCCGGGCGCTGATGAAGATGAGTTTTCATGAAAACTGGGTCACATTGATCATTGGTCTTTTTTTGTTTTTGGGATGCAAGATGAAATCAATGGATTGCTAACGAACATCATCTGGGAGGGAGTGAGGGGGACAATGAGGGAAGCCCAATGAAGTATGTTGGCAGGTATTGTCATCGCGTGTGGGATAATGTATGGTAGTCATCTGGTCACAGTCGTAAATATAAACAGTCGAAAACGATAGGCTCCATGTCAGCTGTAGGTCTCCTTCGAGCCATATGATGGGGAACAAACAACCTCTATTTTCCTCAGGGGGGGATATATCCCTTTTATGAGCCTCTGTTCAGTATGTGAGGTCGAAATATTAACAAATTAGCGCGCCATGGATATAGCTTCAATGTGCTCTTTCCCGAGAGGCAGCAAGGAGCAAGAAAAAGAAAAAAAAAGACAACACACAACTATCAACCGGTGATGAAACATGGCATATGCGATGCAGTCAGTGACCAATGATGGTATCCGCCCAACTCCCAGACACCCTTCTCCCCAGCAATGAAATGCTGATGACACATTGAACCATGGCGAAAAACAGAAACAAGATATGAGGCTAGTCATCCAGGTGGAGAAGCTGGAAGCGGTTGGCCATTGGATTCAGAGGCTGCTTGGTTGGAGCAGATGGGGCAGCAGCACGACGGTGATGATGAACGGGCATGCGGTCCAGAGACTGGGCGCATTCGTCGACATCCCACTCAATACGAGAGCCCTTGTATTTACTGTGTTGAAACGAGTTAGCAATCTCGGTTATGTAGAAGGGGGGAGGGGAGGGGGGGTCAGAGTGGGATTGGCACGTACAGGCGGCTCATCATGCATGTGCGGGCAAACATGGCGTTGGCGACAGAGTTGGTGCTGATGTAGCAATCACCAGCGTTGAAGTTGATCTTGACAACGATGAGGTTGTGGATGTGCTCAAGGTCCTCGCGGATGCTGGCCTCGGTGTGGTTGGAATCGCAGTGACGAATGACAAAGTTTCGAGTTGCTCCAGAGCCAATCTTTTGGGAGAGGTGGCCAGGGAGGACATACTGGCGATCGTTCCATTTGACTTCAACCTATATCGGGTTAGAATTGCCACAGAATGAAGCAGTTGGCGGATGAGGTGCGTGGCTTACTCTCTTGTTGTTGATGTACAAATCATTTTTGCGAACATGATCATAAAAGGCCTGGGCATCATGACTGCTCAAGAAGGAGACAGAGGCAGTTCCATCCTTCCGTCTCAAGTAGATGTCCAAGAGGAGGCCTCCACGGATTACCGAAGTGAGGTCGGCATGGGTTGTTTCATCAGGGAGGTTAGTTAGGAGAACGGACCTGGTGGCAAGGCGCTCATGGCGCAGGCGGGAGTGTCCGTTGTCTTGATCTGTCGTAGAGTTGCTAGATTCTCTAGGAACATTTCCGGGAATGTCTGTGGACAGAGAGGCATCCTCTGAAGGAGAGTCGGCCCAGTCTTCCGAGTCCTGTGACTGACCGTGGTAGTGGTTGAAGGCATGATTGCCATGGTGAGTCAGATGAGCATGCGAAGATATGTCTGGCGCTGTGTCCGAGCCATGTGAGCTGTTGACCTCGACATAGTGAGTCTGAGCTGGAGCTTGGACAGACAGGTCCTCGGATGCCTGAGGTTGTTGAGGGGGGGACACATTGTCACTGAGGAGCTGAGGATATGTTAGAAAAAGTCCAATAGACAAGGAGCATTAGGCATAAAGGATTATATTTGCTCTAATAAGAAAATAGACCGGTGAATTCAAGGCATCGACAATAGAAGTCGGAAGAAGGAAGTATTGGCCTGGGGTGGGTGAATGAGGAAGTAAGGAAACGTTACCTGGATAGTCGCCTCATTGACGCCGCCATTAATCAGGTTCTGGCACAGGTTCGCTAGAAGTGGTCATTTGTTAGCTGGGGAGATAGATAAAAAAATCTCTGAACGGGGCAATCAAGATTGCGTACCATATTGGCTGGCGATGCGGATGAGGTGTTCGTAGTCAGCCTGGGGAATATACACTACTGCAGGGTCTTGGGCAGAGTTAGACCCAGAAATCTCCAGACAGAGCCATGAGTTAGCAGACTGATTGGGCGTACAAGGGCCTCCGTAAGCGCGGCAAGGACCAGGGGGAGCACACGTACGAACTGAGGACTGCGGAACAGAGTCAGCATAAGATGGATCGATCTTGATGAGATAATAGAGAGAGAGAGAGAGAGAGAGAGAGAGAGAGGGAGAGGGAGCGAGGCAGATGGATAGTCAGATGGAATCATAGGCTGAGCTTGATTGAGGAAGAGACTGAAAGACTCTGAGAGCTGGGGAAAGACTCACTTGATAGATTGCATCTTGAGAACTGGAAAATGCCCGAAATGAGGACAATATGCGAAATGGCAAAGATGATGAAAGAGCAGAAACAAAAATGTCGAGGCGTCGAAGAAAATGGGACAGTGACAACCCGCCAACTGTCAACCGCCACCACGCCTCACGTGCAGGGGTGGTGCTCTATCAGATATCAGAGCGCCCGCTGTAAGATGGCTATTATATCACTGATAGCGGGTGCTATAGGCGATAGGCGATAGGCTATGGGGGGCAGGGCTATGGAGGTGCAGAGGAGAAGACGGGCACCTAGCCAGGCCAGCAGCTTGGCAGAAGCCTCGCAGACCGCCCAGCAAATAAATGTGTTTGCCGTCCCATTCATACAAAGCAAAAACAAAAAAGAAAAAAGAAAAAAAGAGGTTGTTGTGTGCTGGCCCCTGAATGGTTGATTGCGAACGGCCAGGCCAGCCAATAATAGTGGCAGGGGAATTAATATGGCTGGTGACATGCTTGTTTATGGCCCAAGCTCCCTCTATTCTTCAAAATTCGACACGATCTGTTGGTGCGCTAAATAATAAGCAGGTTAGTGTGAGGCGGCTAAGAGGAGAAGATCTACTAGATTAGGCAGTATTAGTACTACTAATAGATACGGGGTATTATTCTGGAGTAGCACTATCTTGGTGGTTCTGTGGGGTTGTCAAACCACTATTTTCAACGTCGACACTGCTTTATAGACAACTGTGTTACTCGGGGTATATATATCTATATATGTAATGCATCTCTTGTTCTGTCAGTTATCCATAATTTCCACAATGTGTCGGACAGGCTTGAGCTTGGATTACATGGTTATTGGTCTTTATTCTGCCGCCAAGACACTTTGAGTAGCATCGCATCAAATCTGCCTTGGGCCACAGATCCAACACGAAAAAAGCTGGCTTTCATGCCCATAATGTCACTCTGGATTTCATCCCGAATTACAGGTTGACGATGAAGATGCTGCTTTTCATACTCCGCGTAGAGTAATGCTTCACCATGAGTGTCCAGATACTTCACAATTGCCAACGCAGCACTTGTTTTTGCACAAAAGTTGCCCCATAACAACAGAAACCCAAGTGGCCAATTGGTAGCGGCCCAAAGCAAGAGGAGCCTACTCCGTACTGGGGTATTGATGCCTGATTGCTACCTCCGGACCGCAAACATATTTCCCCGCAAATAACGGTTCAACGGACTTATTATAATAGCAACAGCAAGCTATAAGAATAAACTCTGAGACTAATAATAAACCCAGCTTAAAATAATATAAATATATATAAATGTAAATATTTTTAAGCCCAATATGTGGCGCTTTTTGGAGGCATATCCCTTTTTGCAGTCCCGCGTTTTCTTTCTCTTTCTTTTTTTTGCAAACCAGTTGGTATTATTATCAGGACATTGCAGGTCCCGTGATCTATCCGTTCTGAATGTGTTAAGCCTTGAATCTCGATACATCGTGCCCAACACCATCATAACCGCAATCGTAAGGATGGCATCGTCTCGCGGCATTTCACATCACAAACGCATTGCTGCTTTTATCTATACTAGCTCAGCCACTAGTTATAGACTTTTAACGAATCTGTATAGACAAGAGTGCCAGAAACACGGATGTTATTAGATGGAGTCACTTTAGTGTTGTGCTCTTTGCCGCTGTCTCTGCAGGTCTCACGGTATTGTTTCACTATGCTGGTATGGACATGGGCTGGACTCTTTATATGATTGGCAAATAACGGTTGAACGCTCCTCACAATGGATGACTCTGCTTTGGAACCAAGTCTCTGCGATGCTAATATGGGCCTTGCTAATTCTTCAGAGCCTAGGTTGTCATCTTGCTACCTGTCCATTGATTTAATAACCATCTTACTAGATGTGTGCTGAGAATTACGATGTGGCTGATTGGATGTGGACATCTCTTGCACGAACATTTGCTTTAAACGGAAATGATATACAAAGAGAATTGATAAGCTCTATTATACTATAAAGTCCATCTCTCAATTTGCGTTGTCGTCCAGCCTAAGAGCCGGTATATTTCAAAATCGCACCCCGATCTAATATCTCTACGATATCCTGATACCCAGCCATGACGGCCCATGACCTTGCTGTCTGGCCGCATTTATCTTTCAATGTGATATCCGCGCCTGACCGAATGAGAAGTCGCACATTTTCTTTGCACCTAGAAATGGCAGCAAGGATGAGTGGACTCTGCCCAGCCTCATTAGTTGAGTTTATATCCGCACCCGCCTTAATGAGCATAGGAATGACATCTATACACCAAGATGAACATGCTGCCCATAGTAGTGGCGTCGCTCCACTCACATCTGCAGATTCGATTATTGGGCCAACTTGGCTTCTACAGCGAGAATGGAGCTCTCCCTGACGAGGCAGGATTGCCAATACCGACTCTTTTTTTGTGTCTCTCGCCTCAATATTCGCGCCCGCCCCAATAAGCAGCTCTGCGGTATTCAGACGCCCACCTTTTGCGGCAAGTAATAGTGGTGTCCGTCCATCTTGATCTCTGGCCTCAATGTTCGCATCTGCTTTAATAAGCTGCTCTGCAACATCCCGAAACCCATATTTTGCAGCAATTGATAGTGGCGTCTTTCCATCTTCATCTCTGGTAGCAACATCCGAGCCCGCTCTGATAAGCTGATCCACAACAACACTATGCCCTTTCCCTGCCGCTATGAATAGTGGTGTCCCTCCGCCACAATCTTCGGTCTCAATATCTGCGCCAGCCTCAATAAGAAGTTGTATAACACCCTCTTTCCCATGAGATGCGGCGAGAAATAGTGCCGTTTGTCCATTTTCATTTTTGGTCTCAATATCTGCGCCTGCCTGAATAAGCTGTTGCACAATACCTTCATGCCCACGAACTGAGGCAAGTGATAGTGGCGTCGAGGTAAGTGATTGCGGCACCCGTTCATCTCCATACTTCTCATTAAAATCCGCCCCTGCCTCGATGAGCATCGTTATATTGACTGGACAGTCCTTCCCAAGGGCATAATAGAGCGGTGTCCGTCCACCTACATCACAAAGCTTCACATCTGCCTTAGCATCAATGAGCAGTCTTATTATAGCCTCATTTCCTTTCTCAGCAGCCCATGATAATGCTGTCCGACCCCTTAGATCGTGCACATTGATGTCAATGGGATATTTGCATCTGTCGATGTCGTCTCGGTGAGGATCCGTAGTCTCACGTGCCAAAAACATTCGAGTGATTTCTTCATGTCTGTTTGCCACAGCAGCAAATAATGGATAGGGATATCGTTCCCATTGACGACCGACAATGCGTGTATCATGACAAAGCCACACCTTGATAAGGTTTGAAAACCCCTTGTCCGCCAAAACATACAGAAGAGTTGCCGTTGGCGTGTAGCGACGAATTCTATATCTTTCAAGGATGTTGTTGAGATCAATCCAATTCACAATGCCGAAGTGGCTAAGAAAACCATCTTGAAGAATTTTGTTAGCAGCAACATCGGCATGATAAAGCACGTGCTTCGTCGCATATTCCAAGAAAGGGATCTCATCTTGGGCCTTTTGCCTAGCAGTGTCCAATTCCAGCTCCCCTAGTCGTTTTTCACGTATTATGCGATTCAAAATGCTGCTGGTGATGTATGCATGACAGCACTGCTTCAACTTTTCATGACTGAAGCTGTCGAAGTCTTCTGCGACTCCTGGCCACAATTGCTGAAGACCATTGTCTTTGATCAAGAAATCACGTACAGACTCATGGATAAATTGAACTGTTTGGTGCTTAGACTTTGTGATCTCAGCGAGCCCCTTTGAAGAACTGGTGACGAATCTGTTGATGATATCCTGAGTAATGTCGCCGATATCGCAATCGCTGAGATCCTCGGTAGATAGCCCAGACCAAACAGCGATATAGAACTCCTGTGGCTTTAGTGGCCGTTTCGCATAGAGGATCCACTGAATGCAAAGCAAAAGGTCTTCCATATTTTCCCGATCCCGTGTCAAGATATCTTTAAAGAGATCGCTGAGTTGCGATGGGAGTTCTTGCAACCTCTTCCGAACTGCTGGAATACGGCCCCTCTTGAACTCTTTGTTCAGAATATCGACAACTAGGACAACCCACATGAACACCCCGGATGCTTTTTGTAGAATCTGTGCTTCGATCTCGTCAAGAAGAGGACCCGGATCGTCCTTAAGGCAGCTATGCACGTATTTCTTCAGGTCCTCTTCATGACCTTGCTGATTCTCCAACGTAAGTCTTGATCCGTATCGAATGCGGATATATGGATAGTGGCGGCTAGAAAAACAGATTCGAAAGCCGACACCCGCTGTTGTGGCTTCTTGCCCGAGTTCCTCAAAATATTCTACCATATCTTGGACCTGTTGTTCATCACACTCATCAAGAGCATCGATGAAACAGGTAAAACAACGTTGACCAAGGGCTAATATTGCATTGCGGAATAGTTCCCGGAGAATTTCAAGATCGAGATGCGCATTCTGACTCGGGGCCGGATTATCGATAACATGTTGAAGGTCGGGAAAGCTCTCCAGAAGTTGCCAAAGTAGAGATCGGTGCATTCCAACCGTCGACTTTTCCAGATAGTCGCCCCGAGCGTTGAAGAAGAAAGAGGCGGTAGCAGAATTAGCTATTCGTTTGTTCTTTGAATGTATGTAGGCGAATTTCATTATTGTTGATTTCCCGGCACCAGGCTTCCCGCTAATCCAGAGGAACCCGCAATGTTGAGATAGACCTTGAGGCCTCTGCCAATCTAAACAAATGGGATTGTCAAGCAGCCATTTGCATGTTTTCTTATGAGCCGCTTTGATAGTCAATCGACGGGAGTCGATTTGCTCAAATCGGAGGGAGGCTAACAAAGATTTCCGACGATCTTGGGTTGAATTAGAATCTGCAATACACACATTAGTAGATAAAGAGAATTTGCAGGAGGAGTCGACTTGACATACCAGTACGTGTGGTTCCATGCGATGTTGTCGTCTCATCTTTCATGACTACTGGAATAGCCATAAGCAGTAGCTCCTTTGCATACGCTGCTGCTGTTGCTGCTGCATATTTCTGCCAGTGTTTGTTCTTGTGGGAATCCGAATAGTCACAAATTCCACGGATCACCAGAAACGGCAGGACACCCATTAATCCAGCTGCTTCCATCTCGAAGCATATGATGTCCAGTTCCTGGGCCATGTTATCCCTGGAGACACCGTCTTTCATCACCTGATTCCCCGACGCAATGGCACCATAATGGATCTTTGGGTGACTGTCCGGTCGAGGAACTCGCGGCACTAACATAGATGGGTCGCAACTATTGCAATCATCTCCAGATGTGCTATGGCGGAATTTGGTGAGGAATAGCTGATCTTTCAATGATCCCGGCGACAAATAATCAGTCATCCCAGGGTGAATTTGATGCATTTCCTGAAGAATTGAGGGTATTTTGCTTGGCGGCGTCGATTCGTGAATTGCCCGTAGCTTGGACACGGCAGTGAAGAGGTCTGTTTGGGGAATCATGGGGAATCCGGTTCGCTGGATTTCGCCGTTCTCAAGCACCTTACCTAGATCATATGGCATCACTCGGTTGCCGACCACAACATCACCAAGTCGGAGATCAACCTTGTTCGAGTTTGGCACTCCACCACCAATGCCTACCATCAAGCCCGTGCGAATGCATGGAAAGCTCCAGCGGAGATTGTTGGCGACAATGGCAGCATTGGTTGTGCCATATTGATGAGCCGGCAGGCACGCAATAACGATGTTATGTTGCCCAATATGCCCCAGAATATATGTGTTGTTATCGTTGCTTTCCACAGGCAGGTCCTCGTGCACATCGTCTAACATTGCTCTCGCAACAGCCATCTCTATAGGAAGCGCGCAGATCCAAGCCACAGTGTAGTCATTCTTTTGGAGTGTGAGGGGCTGTACATGTTCGGGCTGGCTGTCATTGGAATCATTGGTTTGGCCGTTCTTTTGTCGTTTCACGAGCTCGGATGAAGCAGCTTCGTTGCGATGGTCATGGCCGCTCCAAGTTCCCTGTCTTTTCAAGTTCATCCCATATGACTCCGTGGGGAGTGTGGATGACATTCCGAATGCGTGAGACACGCAAATTTGGTGATCTTACTGAAGAAGCTTGTCAAAGGAGATGGCGTGGTCCTTACATTGCAATTGAAGGTCAGGATATGGTGAGAGTAGGAGATGGCATCAATTGAGGCTCAAGCACAGCCACGTAGGGCACAAACACACCGCAGCGCCACATTCATGCAGGTACCTCGCTACTGCTGCCTGCTCATCATTATTAGAGACATTGACCTTGTACGTCTGGAACTTGCAGGCGGATGTGCTTGAGTGTCTCCGGATAGCGAAATAATGCCTAAGAGTACCACTATATAACGCCATTAAATTCAAGATAATCATGGAGCTAGGATATTTATTTCTTGGTGTTTTCTTAATGAAATAAATGTCGGTCGGAGGTACGAGTAGCGGTGAGATAGGAAAGCATCTTGGTGTCAACTTCTACTCCGTCAGCTATCACTATAGACAAGAAGTTGAGGGTCCATTCGTCACCTATATTGATCTCACTTCTCATGCTTGGTTGGCGCGAAGCTGTTTCATTTATCCTCGTTCGGCATTACGTGGTCATTCTGATACCATAGTTAGTCTCCTGATACATTATCGATCGAGGCTTTGTGTGCGTTTTGTTGGGCGCCGTCCTTTATATCAATGACGAGGGTGAAAGTTTCTTGGTACTGTTAGATACTCAAGGGGAGGCGTGTGCGGCACGATGGGGTCAATCTATTGGTTGCCAGCAGAATCGCTGATCTGTACTCCGTACTCCGTATTCGTGTGTGTTCCCTCTATCTTCTAACGTTGCGGCTGAGTGCTTTTCTCCCTTGACCCCTTCCTCGTGTGGGGCACGCCTTTACCATTTCCACCCTAGTTTGAGGATAGAGGCGGCTTACGCCCCTGTCACATAAAGCTCTATTCAACAGGTACCTATAGGCTTATGACATAGTACCTGGTAACTGGCAGCACTCAGCTTCAAATTTGGCTCTGCCTCGGAGTTTATATCCGGCAACTAGGTAACGAGGGACAAGTAAACCCTAACACCCAGTACATCAAATAATAAGGGCTATACCTTGCAGCTTGGCGCAATAGTCGACTGAAAAGTTTGGCTATGGCTGGTCCTTTTAGAGAGTATGGTAATGTCAGACCGATGACTTGGATACTGAGGTCTGATTTAGACCACGGTAATAACGGGGATAGCGTATCTCCGATAATAACATAAAGTCTTACGGGTAATCGGCTTCAGCAAAATAAACCAGTTTTAGCAGGGATACTCTATAAAAATATCTAGGCCTTGCATAGTATCTAGCAAACCTATTTCTACTGGACGCCTTAAAGTATCTTGTTTCGGAGATAGAAGTTATTGGGTCATTCAAACCCGAGCATCAAGAAATGTTGAGACTTTGCTAGGAACCTGACTAATAATTATTTCCTATTCCCCGAAGAATGTATTGAAATGGTGTGATCTAGACATGTATTTCTCGGGTAATGACTGGCAATTACAACATTGCGACGCAACTGTTCCGGGCCTATATCCTTAATTCCGCGATACGTCATTGAAAAATTCAACAGTATTCTATCCATCTGATCCTCGAGTAGGTTCTTCCAAATTTGTGTATATTCGTATTGATAGCTGCTGTCTGACACTCGATTCGATCATCAACATAACACCAAACAAAGCTACATAAATAAGACTTCATTACTCACCAATACCTCCCTCAATTACACGAATTACAAGAGACTAAATCTCTAAGAAATGGCTAAAGTTCTCATTATTGGTGCTACCGGATATCTTGGCAAGAGGCTTGCCGCGACGCTGGTTCGCAGTGGCCAGTACAGGGTATATGGTATTGCCCGCAGCGAGGCCAAAGCCAAGTCTCTAGCTCTGGCTGAAATCATCCCAATCGTCTGTGCCGACCCTGTCAATGAGCCCACAGCCTACCTAAAGGCTATCCGGGATCATCATATCGATACTGTCGTTGATGTTGCCGCAGCATATCTGGATTCAGCCAAGATACTCAGCGATATTAAGAAGATTGGCGAGGAACGGCTGGAAAGCTACAAGGCCGCAGGCATCTCCAAGGGCCCTAAGCTTGGTTTCATTTATAGCTCGGGCACCTGGGTCCATGGATCTAGCAAAGAACCAGTGAATGATCTCAACATTGTCGGCCCTGGCGCCGCCACTCCACCAATGCCCCTCGTTGAGTGGCGGGTCGGTCTGGAGAACTCAGTCCTCGCCTCTTCCGATGTTCTTGATGTCGCGATCGTGCGACCGGCATTGATCTACGGCTATGAAAACACCATTTGGACTACGTTTATCCTCCCGCTTCTTCAGGCAGCCAGAAGCGGTAGCTCAGACACCGTCCAGATTCCATTAAGTGTCGATGCCAGGCCAGGCCTCATTCACGTCGATGATGCTGCGACAGGTTTCCAAAAAGCCATTGAGAAACTGTCGCTGATCAACAGTGGCTCTATCCATCCTGTTTTCGATCTGGTTACCAGTCAAGAGAGCATGTCTGGCATTTTCGAGGCTTTGGCCGCGACCTGGAATTTCCAAGGCCAGTATGAGCTGGTCGGGCCTGGTGATAATCTATTTGCGGAGGCGATGGGTACGACGATGCGTGGATCGTCATCTCGTGCAAAGCAGTTGTTGGGCTGGGAGCCAACGAAGCTGAATGGCTACATTGCGGATATGGACCTGTATGCTTCTGCATTTGCGTCTCAGTATTAAGTTAATGCCGCCAAGAAGGGTTTATAAACCTATCCAGTCTCACAAGATTGCTTCTAGGACTTTGTAGTTTCGAGCCAATATGACAATCCCTGAAAAGTCTAAAATGCCCGAGAACCGTGGCTTAGCAGCTAGGGTCACAAGGACTTGTAACCTTGCATAATGACATGAGGTGGCTCTGTGTCTACTCTTTGTGGCTTCCGTAGATCCACTGACTGAGTCGTTGTGAATAGCAAACCCGACTTACTCCGTACATACATGTGAAACCCCCGTTTGCCGGACCCGCGAATCCCCGCGATCACTGATCAACCCCGTCTAGGGCCACATCCAATCAAAGTGTCTACATAGGACTAACTTGCTTTTTGGTATTGTCTCCCCCAGAATTCTTCGATAGAGCATGCATCTATGGACGGATAGATAGAAAAGTCTAATCACCAAGTATAAGCGATTGGACCTGACATATAGCTAATCCGAGAGTGGCAGCTGAAAGCTCCGAAAAGAGTATGGCGAGGAGAGTCTTTAGCAGTATGAGCCGCATTACCGAGCACCTACCAAGCTATGTCTTAGTGCAAAAAAGCCTCTTCTCCCCTCGTGGATAAGAAACAACACTACAAATCGACTGTAAAGCTAGACCCTAGACTTTAAAGGGGAGGTCAGATTCCACAGAAGAAATTATAAAGGAGCCATTCAGTGATGCCACCTTCCATTCGTGATTGACGATTTATAGTCACCTTCCATTGCATCTGTGCATTGGCAGAAGCGGCATCTATGGGTTGTCAAAGCCATCACTGCCATGTGCGAGCGGTTGATATGGACTGCAGCCTTGTTCGGCCGTTTGAGGTTTCCCCTTTCTGTGCTTTTTCTCCTGGCTCCCATTTCCCAGCTTGGATTGGTGGTTGCGCTTCTGTTGGAAATTGGTAGTCCGGCTATATCACGTTGCATCGATAGGGCAATCGTAAGATATTGCCCTTTGCAGTCCACGTTCCAGGTGCAACTGCATGTGAAAGTAATTTTGAAGGGTACTGTCACTGTCGTAGTTGTCGTAGTCGAAGCAATGTTTCAATCTTTCATGTGACCCAACACCGATCTTGATATTTGTATTTAAGATGGCCTTCTCTTCTGTTTCTTCGTAAGATCACAATCACAATCTGTCATCAGTCAGTCTTCTATCACAACAGTACCTATCAAAATGCCTTCTACCTTCCTTTCAGTATTTCTTGCCGGCTTGCTGGCCTTTCTTCCTGCTGCGCGGGCTGGTTTCAACCCCGATGCTGAAGATAACATCTCTGTCTACTGGGGTATGCATAAGACATGCATATCTAGATGTCTCAGAATGCTAACCCAGTTCCTACTTTGAAGGTCAGAACTCTTTCAACAAAGTCGGTTCGCAAAAGGGACTGGCATTTTATTGCAAAAGTGAGTCCTCTTCTCAAAACCACGACCCGAGAGCCTCACTAACGTACATGCTCTTCCACAGATAACCCTAGCATCAACGTAAGCCTTACAAATCCAGCTGCATACCTCTCTGGCCATGGGAGAAACTAGTTGCTGACGATAGTAATCTTGAGATATAGATTTACCAGATAGCGTTTTTGACCTCGATTGCGAACCCCTCTCTGAACTTGGCTAATATCGGAGATAACTGCACCACCTTCGATGGCACTGGACTGCTCCGCTGTCCTGAGGTTGAGTAAGTTTCAGCAACGGTAGCAGATCTCGGCACATGTGAATTAGTAACTAATAGATGAGATCATAGGGCTGATATCAAAGCATGCCAGTCGAGTGGCAAGACAATCATGCTGTCTATCGGAGGCGCTACTTACTCCGAGGGAGGCTTCAGCTCAACGTCAGCAGCAGTAGCAGCTGCGAAGAACATCTGGGCCATGTTTGGCCCCGTCCAGAGCGGCAGCAATGTTCCTCGACCCTTTGGCACAGCTGTTGTGGATGGCTTTGACTTTGACTTTGAGTCGCCGGTGCAGAACATGGCACCGTTCGTGTCTCAACTGCGTACTCTCACCGATGCTGCTAAGGGCAAGAAATACTACCTATCGGCGGCTCCTCAGTGCCCCTACCCTGACCTGGCAGATCAGTCCTTCATCAACGGTCAGGTCGCCATGGACTTTCTCCAGGTACAGTTCTACAACAACTTCTGCGGTGTCGGCCAGTACCCCCAAAACTGGAACTTTGGAACCTGGGACAAGTGGGCCAAGACTGTCAGTGCCAACCCCAAGGCAAAGGTTCTCATCGGTATTCCAGGAAACGTGGGTGGTGCTGGTGCTGGCTCTTATGTCAGCGGTCCGAAACTGGCCCAGGCCATTGCAAACGGCAAGTCGTACTCTAGCTTCGGCGGTGTTATGGTCTGGGATATGAGCCAGCTTCAGAACAACCCAGGCTTCCTGGACGAGATTGTCAGCGACTTGGGCGGCTCTGGCTCGAATCCGCCGGCGTCTTCTGCCACACCCAAGCCTACTGCCACGTCCAAGCCTACAAAACCCCCGGCGACTACTCTGGCGACTATCACCAGGTCTGCTACCCCGACTTCTACTGGCGGCTCCGGCACTGTTCCTCGATGGGGACAATGTGGCGGTGCTGGATACACTGGCCCGACTCGGTGTGCGGCTCCGTTTAAGTGTGTTTCTAGCGGTGCCTGGTGGTCGCAGTGCCAGTAAAAGGAGGAAAACATTCTCTTTGGGGACGAGACAGATGCGGTTTGGCTCCATTTTATCTCTCAACTGGCTGAATATCATGGCAAGCAGGGAGGGGTGGCTGAGATGAGTACACTCTGCTTTCGCTCTGGTACAGCACTCATTACTTGGCCCAATCTAACCCCTGTCCTTTTACCACTCTTTTCTCATACATACCCGATGTATTGTCATTATTTCATAACATACCTGTCTTCTGTATATATTTTATATTTTGTACTTACATACTATCGTTGAAGAAACCGCAATGACATAAGAGTTGATAAGATATTCATATGAAATATGTGATGAAGCATCCGAGACAGCTCGCAGTCTCGTTATCCACTTCACTACCATTTCATAGCAGTAGTTACATAAGGTAGGACTAGATTAAGCTTTAATCACTGGGGACAGGTCACAAGATGATGCAAATGGAATGCTCAAGTAGTCAAACACTTAAAGTAGCTAGAAACCCTCATAATATTCATAAATCGTAGAAAAATTATCCCTGCACACATCCTATTTCATGCTTCAAAGATCGTCATCAGACTCATCACTGCCCGTCTGGCTATAGTAATCGTTGGAGTTCAAGTCATCAGATGCCTCAAGCCGCTCCCCCGATGCGGTCAGATTCAGTCTGAAATGGTCACACCTGTCCGCCATGGCGGCTTGTCGAGCCTCCTCACTCACCTCTCCTCCCCGCCTCTTGAGTACGTGTTCTGGAAGGAATGTGACAGTCGAGATGTAGTAATCAAGTCTTCCAGGCTCGGTCTCATCCCTAACCCACTGTTCATCGTGCCAAGTGCTCGTCCCACTCCATCTCGATACCTCATGAGTCGACCCCGAGGCGTCGGCATATAGCACCTCACCATCTTGCCTCCTGAAGAACCAGCGCTGGCTCATCTGGCCGGCGATGGCATCAATCTGATCTTTCTTGCGCTCTAGAGATTCTAGCTCGATGCGGAACTCGCGGATGGATGAAGGCATGGCCTGACAGACGCCTTCGATCCAGCAACCATCGAAGCGGAGCTGGTCGTCGTTTTCCCAGAACCACCAGTCAGTGTGGCGAATGGTCAGCGTCAGCCTGCGGGGGCGCAAGCCCGGGGTTTGCAGCAGTCTCTCAAGGCCGCCCTCTTCAAGCTTGTACATCTGCGCAAAGGCGTGAAGGCTCTCTATCTCCACCTGATCGACACCTTGCTGCTGGGCGATCTGGGAGACCGTCTCGCCCAGTCGAACGCTACTGTACCAGGTGTCATATTCCGGCGGCGCGCGATCTGTCTGGGTGATCCAGTGAACCTGCTCCTTGAGAATGAACGGCAGATGCCAGGCTTCACGATAGATGGCGCGACACGTCAGCAGCAGTTGGATGCTGCTCTTGCGTGGCGCGAAATACGAGGGCCGCGTGTAACACGTTGTTGTGGGGTATTGGGATTCCTGCGAGGGATCTGGATAGTCGGCCAGCGCATAGGCGAAGATCCTGGAGCGGATTTCTGCCGGAAACATGGAGAATAGTCGCGAGCCATGCTGGGGGTTGATCTCCCGCGAGAGGAGCTGCTCGTGCAGAGTCGTCGTCATTTGTGAGAGGTGCTGGGAGGCTTCAAGGTTTGGAGAGTAGAAGATGGTGATGAGGTTAGAAAAAAGGGTGCAAAATGGCGTGTATATATAGTAAAGGGATTCAGCCAAGAGCTCTGCCTGCTTGAGGCAGCCATGCATCCATTCCATGCATCCGTGTCATCGCAGGCAGCCATAGGACGAAAGATTGATGGTGGCTCCCATATTAATGAGGCCAAAGCCGCGCACCAATTGACGCACGCGACGTCATCCACTCAGCTCTTATGGTGAGCCGATACTCGTTCATATATTTCTATAACAATATGTTGGGCCGTTGGAGAAAATTGCAAGGCTATAAAGCCTCCATTTCTGGGAGACTTGAAGCCCGCATCAAGCAATCGGGCGTCATCTCATCTGCTTCGATATTCATTTGCCCTGAGGAATATCCCATATTGGCCGATATTCTCGTGATATGGCTAGCGGATTACTGGGAGATACATCTGCATGCAAGTTTTCTTGGGAAATAGAAGAAAATCATTCTATTGTCACTAACTAGCACCTCTTCTCTGCCAATCTCTATATATTTACGGAGCTTAATTAGTTAGAAAACATGAATCTTCAATTATACATGCTTCCAAAGGCATATTCGCGTTCGTCGCCAGTCACCCTCACTGATCGTTGTTGTGTGGCATAATTACATCGTCCTACCATTCGCCTTATCGTCCGCGCCCTTCCCCATGATCCACACCAAGTTTACTGGCGTTGCGTAGTACTTGAATAGCCACATCAGTCAATATTTAGTTATGGTGTCACCGATGGGGGGAACATGCCAGATTTTCTGCCGACCGGCTGTTACCTATGATGACAGCGCAGATGATCCATATTGTACGTTTGCAGCTAGGTTACCAGTCCAGCCAGCCCGAGGCCTTTTTCTTCTTTTGCTAATAAAAATCGTTGATATAACGGATAAATTGAAAGAAATCATCGAAGCTGCCAACTTGCCAAATGCTAAGGCGCGAAGACCCATGGTCAATAACCCAGAGTCATATGTCACGTTTGCCGTAGCGGCATACATGTACCAGAACCCTCTCCCTACTCCAAAAGGCAAGACGGCGAAAAAAAAGCCGTCTTGTTGCTTCTAGTTAAATCATGGCGTATGCATAGTCTATCGATTTCACGTCTGCCTCCTTGACCTAATAAACGCCAGCCACCATTCAGTTCCCCCAGTGTCATATAAATCTCATAATACACCACATGCATCAGTCAATCTGAAAGCCCCTTCATAAAATGACACTGATTCCCACATCTTCGCCACTGGGCAAAAAACAAAAAGAGCTATTTCAATTATTCCCAGCTAGCAACAACCTGCCCCAACCCAAAAAGCCGTCTTACCCTTGGGCCTTCTTTCTAGCCGCCGCTTCTCGTAAGCCAGCCGTAACTCTCTGATATCGAGTTCTAGGTACCATTCTGCATTCATGACACTGCATGTGCCAGACAGGCGACACAATATCGATATCTGCGCCAGTGGCGAGCAGCAATTGGACTATTTCATGTTGTCCTTTCTCCATGGCCAGCTCAACAGCCCTACCGCATAAGAACGTGACTTTTGGCTCCTCTATTTTGAAATAATTCAGGTCTTTAGGTAGACTATGGTAGCCAACATTGGCATCCGCCCCATATGAAAGCACCAACCGTGCTAGGTCCACATCATCTTGTCGAACAGCGCGGACAAGCGGCGGTATAAACTCTTCTGGTTCGGATATATCTCTCAAGTAGCAACAATGAATATCAAGGGAGGGTTGTTGTGGATGAGGCCGATCTGTTTCTTTGAAGTCGCACTGAACGCCGTTGGCTAGCAGGAGTCTAGCCATTGCAAGTACCACTCTTCCTCCACTCTGCTAACTTTCTATACACTAGCGTAAACCAGATACTGCCCAATATCAGACTTTCCGAAATCACACACTCAGGCAGGGGCTGGCTAACATTTACGCTGCACTTTTTGAAGCTATCACAACAACGCAAGCCCTTACAATACCGTTAGTACAAGCTCGAGACCCTTATATTAGTAGCTATTACACTTACTTCTTAAACCTTTAAGCTGTTAGATTTTCTGTCTCGCAAATATTAACCATTAAAGCCTATTTATTACATTAAATAAATCTATATACATATATAAAAGATTTAAGTGCTTTCATTCCTTTATTATTATCGCATCTATAAACAATATCAATAAAGCCTGTCTTGTTATTATTTGATATTATAATGACTTCAAATGCGCGGATTTTAAAGGAAGGAATCAATAGTACTAAAGAGGTGAGGTTCTTGTTTATGTTTGACATGGATTGCACTAATACACGAACTAGGGCTTATATGGGTCGGTGGCGCTGTTCGGCATGGGCGAATTTGCTAAGTGTACGGAGTACTCCGTACTCCGTATAATACGGTACATTCTTCAAACGCCCAGTCTAATTTATCAAGCCCGGGAAAAAGGTTCTCTGTCCTCTGTATACGCCCGAAGCGGAATCGGCCAAAGGAGAACAACCACAAACAGCACCACTTACCCTGGGCAAAGCTCATGTCTCGAAATTCAAGGCTTCCTGATAGCTCAACCGCCTGTAATCTTCCGGTCTAGACCTCCTCCTGCGTCTCTTGGCAGTTGTTTAACATCCTAATTGCTCGAACCATGAGGCTCTTCAGAGTAGTATCCACTGCTCTGGCTGTCAGCCTGGTAGACGCCTACTTGGTTTCTCTTCTTGGAACACCCGCGCCTGGAGCAACTAAAGATTGCAGCGCATGGATTCAGCAGTCATATGGCCTGACTTGTGCTATCATTGAGCGGATTTACGGCATGAATGAAGCCCAATTTGAGTCATGTGTTAGTTGTTCCTCATCTGTTGAGATGATTCTACTCTATCCACTGTTATCATACTCGGTGTCTATTTTCTGATAAGGCCCAGAACCCCAGTGTGACCCAGCTGGGACCCGGTTGTAACCTCATCCAAAATCTCTATTATTGCGTACAGGTCAATTATGTGTCTATATCCGTCAGCACGCCAACTCCAACTCCCACAAGATCAATTACCACCACCGCCACTACTACTACTTCAGCTGGAAACGGTATTTCCACTCCAACGCCTACCCAGAGTGGTATGACAAATGACTGTCCCAACTTTTATAAAGTACATCCAGAGGATACCCGCCAAAACAT
Source organism: Mycogone perniciosa (assembly GCA_025331125.1). Taxonomy (NCBI): domain Eukaryota; kingdom Fungi; phylum Ascomycota; class Sordariomycetes; order Hypocreales; family Hypocreaceae; genus Mycogone; species Mycogone perniciosa. Next base: position 155,513 of record JAOALB010000116.1, read on the forward strand.
CATCGACCGTTACGGAACGTTTACTCTCGCAAACTTTTACGAATGGAATCCAGCAATCGGTTTAGACTGCCATAGCTCATGGGGACTAGCTCGCTGGATCTATAAAAAACGCCTTTACCTTTTGGTATTAGGAATGAAGAATTATGAAATATTATCGCCCAAGATAGTCTTGATATAGTATTACATTCATAAAAGTGTAACTTAGCTTACTCTTTGATAAGATACTCTAGTATAAGGAGCTTCCAGGAAATCATACTAGCAATTACGACAGGACTTACAAGCCCAATATAATATAGGGAAACCACAATCATGGGAAGATATTGAATTGATTAATAATGTAGAATATACCTAGATAATCTACTTTATATAACCTAAACCTACTAAGGAGGTAAAGGGGCAGCAAGGTTCGACCCAACGAGGAGACGGCAATGCGTCTCGTCACAGAACATGCACCTTCGCTACCTGTCCCCTACGTGTATCATTAGTGATTCTGCCTCTCTAATGGAATTCCTATTGGCCAGATATATATATGACCCTGGCATCAACAAGGCCAGACGGATCATGTTTTAGTATATGGCCTGAACGCTCAAGGGCCCCTTCAATTCGAAGGAATACCTTTTTTCCTTCCTCGCCGGCTACGCTAGCCGCTACAGGTCCTACGAGTAATAGACTGAACTCGATCAACTTGTCAGTCCCGGTCCTTAGCAGATATGACCGACTAGCAAGATTTCCGTTCCTTCCAATTCGGACTAGCTTGGCTAGCTGCCGCAAGAGCTGATAGAATCGATCTCGATCAAATAATCGATCTTAGATCTCAAATTCCGACAGCCTTAGCCGCTTCCCCCCCTTTTTTCTCGGATTTGAAGAAATTCTTTTCTTTTTATCCTAGCTGGCTAGGCTAGCTGCTACAGGTCCTTACAGACTGGCCTTGATCGACTTGTCAGTCTCGGTCCCTACAGCTATAATCCACTAGTCAAAATTTCGGTTCCTTCCTCGTAACCAGCCCGATAGATTCCGAGAGTTAGGCCCAATTAAGATGACTAGAAAAAACAGTCAGAAAAGAACTTCGTATATATTACCTTGTGAGCTGATTATAGTGGAGAACTGCTCCTTCCGGATATCCCGGATTTCAAATTTGGTGCTCGCCTTCCTAAAACACGGGACGGGAGGCACCTGATTAAGAAACCTGCTATTAGTGAAAAAAAGAGCTATTATTACTAATGCCACGCCAGCGTTTATAGCTAAGCAACGGGTTGGCCCGATGACAGAAAAACGGATTTATATACGATACCATTAACATCACAGAATATAACAGAACAAGCTGCAGTTCCCTATTTATCTAGATGGCTAATAGCAATTTATTTTAATATTAAATTCCAATACCCTTTCGAACTTCTTAAGTACGGATTCAATACACTTATTAATAGTCTCTTGGGAGATTCCGTTAGACCCCTCTTCCCTCCTTTTGGGTTAACTGGTTGCTAAGCAAGTAGATTCATTATGACAATAATCCAAAATTGAAATAGGAAAACTTACAGATATACAGTTAAACGATTAAATCCAGCTTATCTGGTTGCAGCTTATGGCGCAAATGCAGCTAGTATTGAAGGATCACCACTGCAGGTGCAAGGAACTGGATATTGAGAAAGTATCCGGGCTGCTGGAGTATAAATAGAGGACATGATCCGCAGATCAAATGAGAGCCAGTATACAATACTTGGTTTCTTGAATAACGCCTATCTTTTCTAAGCATTATGTTATTATACACCTCATTCGCGGCAGTTTTGTCGCTGTATGTGTCAAGTGTGTTTGGTCTTCCTGGCTCGCCTCTGCCGCCTAGCCAGGACCCTTTCTACACCGCACCGCAAGGCTTTGAACAACAACCCCCTGGCACAATCCTACGTCAGCGAGAAGCGCCCGGTAATCTGGTAGAAGTTATCGGCAACTGCAGCGCAGCTTATAATATTGTATACCGCACTACTGGCGCTCGGCATGAGCCCTCATGGGCTGTAACGACCCTCTTTATCCCATTGCACACCAGCGGCGCACTTTTATCCTACCAGATGCCCTATAACACCCCGGATGTCGATCATAGCCCCAGTTATATTCTCTATAATCCAGACCCCTCTTCCTTATCCGATATCAGTGCTTCTCTCAGCGAAGGCTGGTATGTCAATGTGCCAGACCATGAAGGCTATAATGCTGCATTTGGCGGGGCAGTCGGAAATGGCTTTGCAACACTCGACTCTGTGCGCGCTGTCCTCAACAGAGGCGACTTGCCTCAGGATACGCGGTATGCACTTTGGGGTTATTCGGGTGGCAGTGTTGCGTCCGAGGCTGCTGCCGAGCTCCAGGTCGTTTATGCGCCTGAGCTTCAGATTAGCGGCGCCGCTTTAGGCGGACTCGCATCAAATTTGAATGCCATTTTCAGTGCCGTCAATTCGAAGCTCTTTGCTGGCCTTAATGTGCTATTGCTATTGGGCTTTGGGAATGAGTATCCTGTTGTCAAGGAGCATATACTTAGCCATCTCAAACCTGAAGGGCCATATAATAAAACCGGCTTTCAGGCTGGTCTGAAGATGAGCTCCGCTGATGCTATTCCGATATATCGAGGCCAGGATATTTGGCAATACTTCGATATTGGCCAGAATATTATGGATGACCCTGCTATTAAGCAGGTTATCAACGATAATGGCTACATGGGCTTCCAGGGCACACCGAAGATTCCCTTATTTATTTATAAGGCCATCAACGACGAGGTAACACCAATTGATAACACAGATGCACTGGTTGCTCGTTACTGTAGTGTTGGCGTTGATATTCTCTATGAGCGAAACACTATCGGCAACCACGGGGCAGAGCAGACCTATGGGAGACCGAGGGCATTTGACTGGCTTACTCAGGCGTTGAATGGAACGCTTGAGCAGACGGGCTGCACAATTCGGGATGTGGCAAGCACTACGATGGCTCCAGCGTCCTAATCGGAGGTACAAGACAGGGAGTAAAATCAATACATCCATCATTGTTCCGCTTTTGCGTGCATCCAATCCATAAAACGTGAATACAGACTTGCCCGAGTAGCTCCCCTTAAAAGGACCATAAAGACCTCCAGGAATGCCACAAAGCTGGCCAATAATTTCCATCCAAGTCTCGAGCAAGTGTCATGTTGTCTTTGTGTTTGGCCTGACTACGATAAAACATAGCATAATCATGCTGCCTCTGCCGCCATCAATTGTGGCGTCTCTGGTCAACATACCCAGTGTAAAGGTGTGTGTCCCCCTGTATCTAATGTCAAAACCTCGGCCCCTTTCTCTAAAAGTGATGTGACGATGTCTATATGCCTAAGGTAGTATACATTCACGCCTAATGCAATGGTGATCGTCCGCTGAAATCCGAGAGCGCGGGGTTGGCCCCTTCCTCAAGGCATTATGTAGAAAGATACCCCGAGAGTGTGACCACCAGCTATTAATGTATGTTATCTTTTTTCTTTTGTCAGTTTAAGCTTTCATGCGAGTGGTTGCCATATGAGACTTCGCAAGAGTGAAACCAACACATACGACCATATCCATTGGAATATACGGGATCCCGTCCGCTCTCCCATAGTCAAGCCAATGAGAGGCAGATTAGTAGTTGGGTGGGTGACCACCAGCGAACACCGGCTGTTGTATGTTTTTTCTTTCTTTGTAGCATTTTTCATAGACTAGGTTGGGAATCATGACAGCCTGAATGAAGCCATCACCAACACATACAACCATAGGTACGGAGTAGTGGAAAATTCGGGGTCCGTCAAGCTCTTTTCTTGAGTTTGATGTCCTCCTTTTTTTTAACCTCCGAAGACTCTAAATTTGGAATTATATGATTTCGTTTTTAGAGGATAATGAACCCCCGCGCTAAGCAATTTACTGCGGTTAAGTCACTTGACCCTACAAAAAAACGGAGCTTATACCGCTACCATTTTGTCTACGGCGGCAGTTCTGATGTTGGTCGTGTACTGGTATCCCGACATTTATGAGCATACCAGCTATTACGCTTATACTCCCTCCAGTATAATGGTAAGTGTAAATCCTAACCAATAAAATAGCTATACACAGTGACTGTAGGCTTGATACTGAGAGTTCTTGAATCGAGTTAGGAGTTAGGTAATCCTTTAAGACAGCTTATATAGGTAAAGGGGAAACAGCAGTTTACTAATAAATACAAACCTTATATATATATATATGGATTTGTTAGTGTATATGCAGTGTTTATTTTTAATCCTTTAATGGTGTATTTAGGTTGAAGTGCCTGGCTAATGCCTTGAGATACTATTGCGATAATATTGCTACCTTTGTCGGTTTTAGAATATAAAGGAGCTCTCTAGCCACCGGCTTCCACCTTGAAATATATCACATTTGCTTCCGGGTCCAGAATATATTATTCCTTTTCTTTAGAGGTTTTCATTACCGAATTTGTAGACGTAGGCCTATGCTATCGCTCCCTCGAGACTACTGAGTGTTGAGTCTATATCGATAGTTGATGTTGGCTGCAGGGCGGGATGTGTATAGTGATGCTGTTTCAGAAATAGGTTTGGATTTAGACAATATGTAATACTCCTAAGGCGTCCGTCTATGGCAACACACTTGCCGTACTAATTTAGCCTATATTATAGTACCCGAACACTCCTCGTCAAACATTATTCAAACATTATTCAAACAGCGACCATGAAAAGTGGAGGAATGTGGACTCTTATCTTTGGCGAGCATTGCTGCTGGGGTTTTCCCGCCATTATAGGCTTCTCTAAATGCAGTATCCAGTTGCCTGTCCGCAACAACGCGCCATATATAGAAGAGGTAAGAACCTACCCGAACCATCTCGTAAGCTGGACTACAACCATGGCTAATATTGCGGGATAAAAAATTCTCCCATATCCTGTTACAACGATTTTATGTATCCGGGTGTAGGCCGGGGGTGTCAGACGCAAAACACCACCACGGAAGATTATCACAATGTATTTATGCCTTGGATACTCTAGAATAGCTTCTCTACTTGAGTGATAAGTAAAACCCATTTACATCAGATCGAAGAAGTGGAATAGGTTCTGTCCGTGTTTCTGGTCTGCTAGTATATCCCCCGGCAGATTAATTGAGAGAGTTACTAGTATCGTTCATGAGTTCCAAGCAATCCGCATCCAGGGGGAATTCCTCCGTGCTCGGTGACCGATGAGCAGCAGCTTCAGTACCCTTTATACGTCATAAATGACTTATAGCGGAGAAGAGAGGATCTCTGTACTGCTGCTAATCGAATGGTTAAGGCCTTGAATCTCTTCGAGTCTATGATTTCTTGCTTCTCACTGATTAGGAGGGAGAGAGTAAAAGCTATAGGAGCAAGGAAGTAAAAAGCTATATAGATTGCGTCATCGAGATATATATGCGCCCGCCGGTGACGCAACCCGAGCCCAGCCCAGTATCCCCGCAACCAAACTCCTTCATATCTGGAAAGAATATTGTAGCTCTCTAGCCCTGTTAATTATGCGCTGGGCACTACCCAAGACCACGGACTGGCTAGTAGCTCCTAATCGTACTATTACTGCCTAAACTAAGTATTGCAAAGCGGTCTAGGTTCTGGCGATTGGATGGCTCTGGGTATGATATTATTGATCTCTTTTATACTCCGGGACCGCTATTCTCGCTAAAGTTGACCCGGATGGGACACTGTCCTCCATCTCCAGGGAGTCATTAACTGCGCCGCAGCTGGTGACTCGCTGCAAGTGTGGGAGCTCAGTCGTCCGGTTCTGGAAGAAGCTTGGCTTGTTCGTCAGCTGCTTCTTTCCCTGGGATGCCTAAGTGCTGAGACAAATAGCCGCGCGGAGCGCCGTGCAGATACCCTAGTCGGCCGTACCCTGTAATTTTCAGCTCGCGACCGTAGTAGATGGCATATCCCCACCCTACAGCATCATTATAGAGCTGTGAGCCGTCAGAGTAGACTACAGTCTGATAGTCTGTAGCGTTCGCCCAGGTGAGGAATTCTTTCGCTGCCTCTTGTCTGCTGGGTGGCTGCTTTGAGCTGTTGGATACTCATATATTCCGGATCAGAAAGCTTGGCCTAGTGCAGTGTGTTCGACAGATGCTTGCAGTCCGCTGAAGGTGGGACCAGTAGGTTAGGTAGTTGGGCCCTCCTAGTTCAAATAGCTTATTATAAATACTAGAATGCGATTCAGCTCTCCAGCTTATAAACCGCTTTTCTACAGTTACTTCTCAATACCGTCAAAATAGGTAACCCAGAGTCGGCCCTTTTCTCAGTAATCGGTGTATATGATGCCAAGATATACTATTCGACCGTCAAGGTCCCCCCTCCTTTGGATTGAGGGTCCCGAATAGGTCATACTCGCTCCATTCAAGCCTTGGTGCAACACCTTCTAATTTCCAAGTGCCTTCAATTTTTCTGTACCAATGCATTGCAGCTCCATGAGCATGTCCTTTGTTTTCCACGACTGACATATCCTCATCAGCATAACGTTGATGCGCTACTCTCATTTGATGGGAGACCTGGACCGTATCGTCGCTCAAACGCTCCCATTTCGCCCCACCAAGAAGATGTTGGGTCTTCAATCGCTTATCCCCTAACAACTTCGTGTCTGAAAGGATAGCCACATATTCATCTGGGGATAACTGCTCATGCAAAGCCCCCTGGAGGCTACGAAAGTCAAGCCGTATCGAGGGGGCAAGGCATCGTCGCAGACGTTCCCAGTCTTTAGTGTCGTAGCTTTCTGCCCATTCAAAAGCAACATTGCGGATATCAAGATAGTCTACATCCGCACCGATCAGAATGGAATAAGCTTTACCATCAGTAAGGAGGATTCAGACCTGAGAGTGTAATATCTGTGGACATTTAATCTAGAGGGTGAGGAGTTATGAAATGATATCTTGTTTTTCGTTTTGCAGTTGGCATATAGACTGCGGATTGTGTTCAACATCCCGCTTTATATGGGAGAAACAGGTAGATGGGGTAGCCGAGGGGATTGTATATTAATTTATGTCGCTCAAGCCCGGAGGCAACCTGTACATAGTCCTACGCCTAGGACTTGTAAGAGTAGGCCAATGGTGGCGACGGGATCGGCGTTACCACCAAACCTCGAGCTCTGCTGGAGGGGCAAACAGCACCTCCTAGATTACAGGATGCATCAAAGGTATTGATGATCGGCCTTAAAAAAAGGACCGAAAGCTGAAAAGTCCCGCAGCTACCAGGATGCCTACCGGATAAAGCAACGCAGTCCAATAGGTAGGCTTTAGGCTGCTATCTCAGCATTGGTTAGTTTGTCTATGACGCCCTTATTTGAACATTTGATAGACTGTGGGGTATTTTGTGGATTTTGGCGGCTCCCATCCAATTTACCCTAGGCAAAATGAACCGTTTTGTGTTGACATATAAAAGTGTCTGTTAAGGACAGACCCTGAGCTGGCTAAAGCACATAGACGACTTGGACTTACCGAAGCATGAACACCTGCTACTGACTACAATCTGCATCGTCAGGACGCCTGCACTGCAGAATCTTCAAGGGTGTCCCTCAGAGTTACTAGAAATAGAGGAGACGATCAGCGCTCACCCATAGTATATAGCATCAAGGCGTATCACTCACCCTATAATGTCTGTATATGAGACTCAGTAGACACAGTTTTAGGCACATACGACCATAGGTAGTGGAAAATTCGGGGTCCCGTCCGCTCCCCCATAGACAAGCCACTAACCGGCAGATTAGTAGTCAGGTGGGTGACCACTGGCGAACACCGGCTGTTGTATGTGTTTTCTTTTTTGCCTTTTTGTTGTTGTTGTTGTTTGTTTTTGTTTGTATTGGTGCGGATATAATGTGGGTTGAGACATTGATTGTCACATACGACCATATCTACTGGAACATACGGGATCCCGTCCGCTCTCCCATAGTCAGGCCAATAAGAGGCAGATTAGTAGTCAGGTGGGTGACCACTGGCGAACACCGGCTGTTGTATGTTTTCTTTTTTGCCCGGTGTTGTTAAAACCGGGGGTTCGTTCTCGTTTTTATCCTTTGTAGTCCATTACGTGGCTTTTGCCAGCCTTTGGTTTTACCTAGCAAAAATAAAAACACAACAACCGGAAACCTAGGAAAGTGACAATCAATTCATAGTGACTCTACTATATATCGAACTCATCGTTTTCAATGCAAAATGCGTACAGTATTACAGAGTAACGATCGATACTTTATTATGCCTTACCTAGACTTAACTCTTAGACACGGCAATTGCTTTAGATAGTCAGTTCCGAGACACTGAAATTGTTATGAAGTATCGTTGAAGTCAGGGAGATGGACAGGCATCTGTTTGCCAATCGTTGCGGGTATGGAGTGCTGAAACATTATTTCAGCTCCACCATCAAGATATAAATGATATCAGCCATAGCCCGAATGTTAATCCTACTACTCCGTACAACGATCAGTACTATGCCTTAAGTCACCCCTTTGAATACGTTAAGACACCTCCGAGGTAGACCCGGGCTGAACGTATACTCTAAATTTATTCCTTCTCAGTATAAATTGGCTTATAGTAGTTATTTATACCAGTACCCTTGCTTAGTATAAATAAGTATATCATGCTAGTTGTACGAACTATCACTGCAAGGTTATGAAGTTAGCGGCTATTAGGTTTCTGACAAGTTATTATTAGGTGTATTCCCTTAACTTGGTAACCATGAACAATGCTAGGTTCAGAAAGAGGAGCGAGTCATTATGTAAAGTGTAGCTAAATACGACCAATTGAGTGAACTCATTATTAAGAGGCTTGGAACATTCACTGTTTTGCTTCACATGTTCCATATCACATGGCAGGGCTCGGATGCATTGTGTCTTACTCAGTTCACTTTCCTATGAGACATTGAGCACAAATTAGCGTCACAATATGAAAAATATATTTGGATATCATCATCACCTGTTGGCAACTTTCCTTTGCCTCAAATATAAATACATAGCCCATATACTGCATGGTCGGAGTGGTCAAGCTTTGGATTGTCAAGCCATTCTCTACACATCTTGCAGCAACAACCAAGTGTGAATAACGATTCAGCAAACATCATGCCCTCTATAGTCCTCCAGACCTTTCTTCACAGTTTTCTTCTTCTTGGATGGGTACGTAACAAGCAATCGCCAGCTATATTGAAATCAATGTAACCTATCAAATTAGCTCGTTTATGTCTCGGCAGCTGTTAACTGTGGTCTCAAGCAAGACAGATGTGGCTCTGGCGAAGGCCAGACCCCGTTCCTAGAAAAATGCGTCTTTCCAAATCACTGGGAGACTCAACAGTGTTGTTCAACGTGCGTCCGAATATCGGTCAGCGGCGAATCTCACTGCTCTAATCCGACGAAACCGGATAAGAATGGCGAATGCCCGATCGGAAAGCTTGGTCAGCAATGCATTGATACGCAGCAGTGTGATGGTCGAAATAGAGACGTAATCTGTGCTGGCGGCCTCTGCAGAAAAAGCTATGGTGCCACTTGCACCGAGAACAACGAGTGTTTTGGCAGACATGGAGACCAAATCACCTGCGCGAACAACAAATGCACTATCCCCGAGGGTGGCGAGTGTCACGAAAGCCCTCGCAGTTGCATTGCTAGAACTATGTGTATCAACGACAGAAACGGGAACCGATACTGTTCGCGTGGCCCTGGCGACTCGTGCGAACCGGGAAAGACAAAATGCGTTGATAATGCCGGATTTGATCTTTTTTGTTACAAGACTGAAAAGAAATGTCTTTATCCTTTTGGCAACAAATGCGTTTACGATGCCTGCGCCCGCACTGATGGACTAAGCCCTAATGCAACAGTCGTGTGCATGGAAGGTCCATTCCATCCTCATCGGACCGGCGGGAATAACAAGAAATGTCAACCAGTTCTTCGGGAAGGGTCACCGTGCTTATCCGATACAGACTGTCTCAGAGGTTCCTGTGAGCAGGTTTCATGTCCAGGAAACATGATTCAGGAAGGCGGCGAATGCAATGGCGATAATGACAGGTACACGAAAGGAACATCTTGTCTTCACGTTGGAATCTAGCGAGGCTTGTTTAAACCAAACAGCGGCCGCTATGTCTGCGGACACGGTCCAGGGGCCCCCTGCCAGCCGGGCAAAACAACCTGCATCGACGCCTTCAACGACAATCCTTTCTGTTCCAACACGAAGAAGAGGTGCGTATATGGGTTTCGCTCGGCATGCAGTGGCGGCCGCGATGTTTGCGAGCGCCCGAAAGGGCTGGGCCCCAACAGAAAGGTTACTTGCAGGCAAGTTGCAGGAGCCCATTTTGGCCTTCTCTCGACCTGCGAGCCAATTCTTCCTAAAGGCTCCAAGTGTTTGTCTAAAAATGACTGCGTGAGCGGAAGAGTCTGTCGGGATGGCAAATGTATGGCGCGGAAGTCTATCTTGGGTGGGAAACCCCATGCCTAATATCAAGTCTAAAGGCAAGGGCATATATATGCCGTTGCTCTTGTATGTTTAGGAGTAATTTTTACTCCTCAATTTACCTAATCTTTCTGAGATGGTTCAAGGTAAATAATGTGGCTCTATTCAGTTCATCGATTCCATGGACTTCTGAAACTGTCAATGTTTTTGAAAAGCAACTTCAGGACCTCCGCTCCCCCAATCAATGACAAAGAGTCAGATACTCTGGCTTGGAATTAAATCCATTTGTGTCCAGCTCAGCTGTAATCACCAATCACAACACGCTGTTGTACCCACCAACACCAACGTCGACGAGGCCAGGAAACACCAGAAACACTCGTTTTGATTCTCACCGCATTCTTTCAGCCACTCCCTCGCCAGAACAACGAAGGACTCGTCAAAAGGGGATTCGGACATTTTCGCAGACGCGTTGAGTCGGAAATATGAACGGCGAGTCTGGCTCAGGATTGAGGCCAGCTTTTGAATGAGCTGCCAATGAAGCCCATTTGAGTATGGAATAGGGCAGGATATGAACTTCCTTTGAGAAGGGCCGACTGCCAAATAATGTGGACACTGGTGGTGAAAGAGGTGACAACAAGCAACATATAAAACGCATCCCTTTATCGTCAATTGCCTTCACTATCCGCCAAGTACATTCGGCATTTACCTTCAAGACGAAGGCAATTGAAAACATAAAAGTATTCCCTTTACACACAGACCACACATCTCGATATCCAGGTCCATATCTGGGATGCTTCAGAGGCCCAACCATCGCCACAACGGCATCTGATCCGATCCGCCCAGTAGTTGCCGGCCATCCAACAGCTACTGTCTCAGCTTCATCCTCACCTCAATAGGCTTCTTCTCCACGAGTATAAACGTCTTCATGTCCTCCCACTTTACCTTCTTGCCCTCTATCGCCTCAAAGTCAAAGGTCCACAAAAGCTTGGAGAGGACCAGCCGTACCTCCGCCAACCCAAGGTGGGAAGCCGGGCAAGCCTGCGGCCCAACGCTGAAAGGTTGCAATACTTGGCGCTTGTCGTTGAAAAAGGGAGAGCTAGTGTCGGAGGTTCCTTCGGGCAGCCAGCGCTCTGGAAGAAAAGACGTGGGTGAATGGAAGTAGATTGGGTCGCGGTTCATGGTGTAAGCCTGTGTCGAGACCGCTGTCTAATTGTGTTCATCTATGTTAGAAAAATGAACGTAAAACGTGCACAGGGGATCAAATGGATGTACTCACGCCACCTGGAAGCCAGATCCCGCATACCGTATCGCCACCCTCAGGCACGCGTCTTGGTAGTATCCAAGGAACGGGAGGGCAGAGCCTCAACCCTTCGTTGACCACACCATTGAGGTACGGAAGCTTGCGTAAAGCTTCCAGGTTGATGTCATCTGGGTCCTGGAACTGCTCACGTATCTCCTGTACCAGTATCTCTAGCTTGTCCGGATTGTTTACCAGACAGTTGAGGATTGCGGATAAAGCCGTGGCTGCGGTCTCGCCCCCCCAATGGTTAGTATCATGACTGTCGCAGTGACTATCTCCAATGGCAGTTTTTGCTTGGCATTGTTATGCATCACATGGCTCATGGCGTCCGACTGTTCAGGTTCGCGATTGAGGCGCTGCTCCACAGTGTCTGATATTTGCTGGTAATGGTCCTTTTGCACTTTTCTGATCGAAGGCGGGATGCACTTGAAAAGAACGTATTCCACCAATGGGTAGAATCGCGTTGCGGTCATGATAGATATAGCTTTGGTGCTTTTGAAGAGGAATTCCATAAAAGGATGATACTTTGAGTGCAGAAGACAGTGAAAGGACTCTCCAAACTCGAGGTCCGAGAAGACGTCAAATGTGGTGAAGTGGAACCATTTTGTCATGTCAATCTCAACGGCCTTCTCCCCACCCATGGAAATGCGCTCACGTAGTCGCTCCACCAAGAGGTTGGTGTATAACTGCAGTGACGACTCCTGAGTCCGGAGAGTTTGAGGCGTGAATGCAGGCGCGAACACCTTACGTATACGGGAATGCAATTCGGGATCAATGGCAGTGACCACCGACTCAGGCAAACCTGGCAGAGTTCGCCACCAGTTGGGATCCTTCAGGAACTGCCGATGACCCGGTCGAAGCTTGAATATGTCGTTCCAGCTGTCTTCCCGAGCAAAGGTAACCTCGTTCGGCGCAATACGAAGGATGGGTCCATATTTGCGGTGCAATCTTTCCGCGTCTTGCACCATGGTTCCATTGATGAGCGCCCATATGTACGGCAGTCGCGAAGCCGACCAGGTGTATGGACCCGGGATTTTAGACAGAGGATGGAAGCAGAGGTTGTAGATGACTCGAAGTATAGTGTACTACACACCGTCAGTTCACGAACTGAGAATATGGGGCTCATCACCATCGTACAGCCAGTATCACCAGCAGGGCAGTAGCTGGGCGACCCAGAGGTGCGATTTGCCACTCGCCGTTGGCCAACATAATGACAAGGGTGGGTCGTCTGATTCTCAAAAGCGAACAATCGTTATGGGATGGATCTGAGGTAGGTAGAAAGAAAAAGAAGGAAAAACCATTGCTTATCACTTAAATCAACCGATGTAGAGAAGGATGATGCAAGGGAGAGGATGACGTAAAGAAGGGTGATGCAAGGGAGAGGATAGGGAGCGGCCCGAAGAAGGATTCGGGAAGATAAACGAATATCCTGGACACCCATTTGATCAGGTGGATTGTTGATTTGCCCTATTGGTGACGATGATGATGATAATGATGTGCCATTAACGTCCTGTGGCAATAGGGCCACTAATCCCAGTAGGGTAAAAGGTTGTGCTATGCTAGAATTAACTATAGTATTGCTAATAAATATATAAGCTCCCCCTATATAGCATTTATCGCCTTAATGGGCCTAGTCGTTTAGCTTTTCTTTTATTAGTAGGTTAAGGAGGCGCGCGAATTTTATATATTATATTAAAAGACTATAGTTAGCCTTAGTAGGGGGTTAGCCTTTATTAATTTATAGGCGGCCTAGTATTAAGCTATAAGTAAATACTTTATAGGATAAAAGAAAGATAAAGGAAATAATTAAATAATTAAAATTAAAATTTATATAACAGTTGATTAAGATTTCTTATAAGATAGGTATATTTTAATAAAAAAGCTAAAAGCCTATATTATTTAAAGGAAATGGTTATAACTACACTATAATTAATAAAAGTTAATTTATAAATAAAGAGGCTAGTTTTATTATTAAATTTTATTAATTTTGTTTTAATAAAAAATATAATTATATAATTCTTTTTTGCTATACCTATAAGTTATAAATATATTTTTATATTAAAAGTATTTATAATATTATATAAAGTTTTTATATTAAAACTTAGTAGTTAATAGCAAATAAAACTCCTTATATAAAAGTATTAATTTTCAAAGTATTTTAAATTAACTATTAATTTAAATAAGTAATATATATTATATACTTTTATTTTAGTTAAATTCACTATATTAATTTATAATCTCTTTAGTATTTTAGTTTATTATAAAGGCATTATATTTTATATACTGTTAGCCTTTTATATTATATTTTAAAAATATACTAAAATATTACTTAATATATATAAATAGACTTTTTAATATATAAATAATAAAGTAATCTTTAAATAAAGTTTAAGATATTATATAATATATTTACTACTATATAAGCCTTTGTATTTTATCTTTTATAGCTTTATTTAGATTTTATAATTAATTATAAAAGATTAAGTTTATTAAATACTATAATTAAACTAGTTTTACTGATATAGTTAAAGTATTTATTTATTATATTTAATATAATATATTAAAGTCTCCTGCAATAATTAAATTTAAAGGGGGCTAACCCTACCTTTTAAAGGTTTTTATTGCAGTATTAAAGGTAGCCCTATAATAAATATTAATAATAATATAGCTATAGGCTTTTACTTAATAAATATAATTACTTTTTAATTTTAAAGGCAAGAGTTATTAATATAATAGATTTAGTGATTTTTTAATATATATAAAGATAAAAGGTTTAGTTTCCTTTTAATTATTAAATAAATTAAATGCTTAAAAGCTAAAGTAAGATTTTATTTATCTTTTAAATAACATAGCATTTTAGTAAATTTATAGCTTTTAAATAAATATAATATTAAAGCTGTCTTTTTAAACTAGTAAAAGGGCTATATTATAATACTCTCTCCTTTTTCTTATATTAGCCTAAAAGATTTTTAAGCTAAAGTTTTTTTAACAGTTTTAATAAAGTTTATTATTTATAAGTTCAACTTATAGGGTTTATCTCTTTTAAAGGATTCCTTTAAAGCATTATCTATAAAGTTATTAAAATTAATAACCTTTACTAAAAAGCAGGCTAATAAACTTTCCTTTAATAAGCTGTTTAAGATATTTATTAGGTCGATTTTATTTTAAGGGGGCTTTATTATAGGGCTAGGGGTATTATCCTATTTAAAGGGGGAGGTCTTTAAATTTAAGCTTTAAAAGCAGTAAGAGATCCGGCTAAGGCGGCTTAAAGAGCTCCTCCTTTAAGTGTACTGGGTTTAGGCTTAAAGGCAAGGGGGGCAGGGTTCCTCTTTTAGAATTCTTAAATCCCAAGTTCTTTAATACTTTTTATTAAAAAGGAGGGCTAAAAAGTAAGGATTTCAGTGTATTTAGGTAACCTTCCTATTCTGGCTAGACCTAGAATTAGGCCCGACGCTAGGACCGAGTTCCGGAGGAACTTCGGTATAAGTCAGGAAATTTCTGTTATCTTTAACGATAATAATTAAGCTAGGACCAGCTATCCCGCCTACCCTAGACTCAATACAATAGCTATAATAGCTATTGTGAAAAATCTGACTAAAATGGTTTCCTGTTTATATGGCCATGAGTCGATTTAGCCGATTTCCTATATAAATGAATTTTGCGGAAAATAGGAATAGGGCTATAAACCTAATTCTGCCGCTATATTCCTATTATCTAGTCGGATAACTATTATAGAAGATAAAGTATTATTCTATAATCACTTTTATAATCTAGCTGTATATACACTAGATATTCTATAGCTTTTTAGCTATTAGATTAGTTACAATTTAATTGTTTATTTATTGTTAACTTAATTAGACTTTTAGTCGTTTCTTTATTACTGCATTATATACAGTTTCTTAAAAGCTGCATATAAATAAGGTTCAGTATAACCTTATTATTTTAATAGGTTATAAGCCTGGGAGAGTTTTCTTTAGGTCTCTATTAATAGATTTTTCTAGTAGTTACAGCATTTCCCTTAATACTACTACAGCACTTATAGCGGGTTTTTATAGTGCTTATCCTAATACTTATCTTAATACTTTTATAAATATTACTTTTAAGATTATAGCTACTAGAAGCTATTCCTAAACTTTTACTGTAAATACTATTGCAGTTATAGTAGTACTGCTACTATTTTTACTATTTTTAATAATTTATATATACTATAAAGTATACTCCCTATTTTAATAGGATATAGGTCTAATAGCAGTATAAGTTAACCTATTAAGGCTCCTAGTAGCCCTATTTCCTTAATTAAAGATAATAGCTCTCCCTAGCAGTAAAGGGATTTATTTATTTAAGTATAGAATATAGAATAAAAGCTTTAAGCATAAAGGGCTTTTACTAAGACAGTTAAGGCACAGTTAAAGGGTTAAAATAACACTATAACTTAATTATCTAATACTCTAGTTAGCCTAGCTGCTATTATATTAAAGCTTTAATAATAGACTACTAGTCTAATATAAGTTAATCCTATAGCCCTTATTTTAATGCTAATATAAGCTTTTACTTTTATTCCTATACCGATCCAGGTTCTATTTTTATCTATTCTTTAACCCTAAAATACTATTTCTACTTTAAATAGTAGTTTTATTAAAAAGGCATTAAAAAAGGTCTATAGCTTTTTAAAAAGCTATAAGCTAGTAAACCTTAATAACTTTAATTAATAGAAATAGTCTTTAAGTATTATACTAAAAGCTATAAATTACTATACTTTTATAGAAAATCTTATAGTTACTAATTCTTTATTTAATTTAAAACAGGCCCTATTATTTATATTAATTAGGGATAGTTTAATAGCTATTCCTGCTATATCTATTGCTTAGATTTAAAGCTTAAAAAAAGTATTTTTAGCATTAAAGAGATAATATAGTTACTTTAATACTCTATAAAGAGATTCCCTTTATAGGGAATTTTACTTATTAAATTATAGTAATTATAAAGGATCTTTAACTAAATTTAATACTACTTTTAACAGCTTATTAGCTAAGCTAGCTATTTTAAAGGTTAATATTAATATACTAGACTAAGTAAATTAATATTTAAATTCCTTAGAAAAGACTTATTTTTAATAGGCTAAAAAAATTAGAGGAACTATTAGATTTAGTAGAGCTATTAGGTAATCTACTAAAGGTTTTAACATTTAATTCTTTATAGCAGATATATTAGAAGAGACTAGGAATCCATCTTCTACTGCATATAAAGTTCATAAGGCCTCGGGCCCTTTTAAGTCCTTTAATTAAAAGCCAGCTTCTTTTAATAAAAGGAAAGGAAATTAAAAGAATTAATAAAACTAGAAGCAAACTATAAAGGATACTGCTTTTACTAGCATATACTATCTAGCTACTGGGGAGTATAGCTTAAAAGAGCTATTAGAAGAGTCTTTTACTGAATTTATTAGCAGTTTAGATAGTAATCGAGATCTTTTATATACCTTAAACGCTAAAAAAGGAAAAAAGTCTTTTAATCCTTTTAAGCCTTTTAAATCTTCTAAAAAACCTAAACCCTTTAAAGTTTTTATTTAAGATAGTTTATTATATAATACTAGATCTATAGTTTATATAGTTAATTCTAGGAAATAGTTTATAGACTATAGACTTAATAATAAGGATTTAGGTATTATCTATACTGGCGGGGGCCCTATTACCTTTAAAGGAATAGGTACAGCCACTTTTATTATCTTTAATAAAGATAATAACTATAAAAAGATAAAATTACTAAATACCTTTTATTGCCTACAGCTAAATGTAAACCTTATAAGTAGTTTAAGGTATTACTAAGTTAAAGGATATATATAGTATAATACTCTTTTTATAAAAACTATATAGCCAATAAGGCTATTAAATCTCTTAAAATATAGTTTTTTCTTTACAATTAAAGGATATACCACACTATACAGCCATATAAATAGCTATAGAGCTTATAGCTTTATACAGGTTTAAATTCCTGCTATTAGCAAGGAAAAGGCTTAGGAATATATTGCTATTCTAAAAGCAATAGCTTTAAAAAAACAATTAACTAAATCTAATCCTAAACTTATAAAGAAGAATAATCTTAAGGGAAAGGATCTCTTTAAACTCCCTAAAACCCCAGGCTAAGTAGAGGAAGAGGGGCCTTATATACCCCTATTGCCTAAGGAAATAGGGGGGAATAAGCCTATAAAGGATACCCTTATAGAGGAAAGGCCCTATATACCTAGGGAATCCTTTATTACCGAAAATCTAGAAGTTATTAAGCTATCTAAATTAAAGGGAGATATTATTATTAATAGTAATTCTAGCTATAAGCTGCTAAATCTAGCCTTTTTATAGTATAAAAGACTAGGTTATATTAGTTTAAGTGTATTAAAGAAAACTGCTAAATAACTATTAAAATTTTTAACTTTAATTCTATTAAAGAGGCTAAATTCTATTGCCTAGCATATAATAAAGGAAAAGCTATTAAAAGGCTTAATTTAAAGCCAATTCCTAATCTACTAGCCTCTCTAAATTATCTAAAAGCTAATACTTTCTCTATAAAGCCAATGCCTTATAACAAAGCCCCTATTAGTCTTTTAATTATCGGTAGAAAATTAAAATATAGGTAGCTATTCCTTTTAAAAGATTATAATAAACCTACCCTTTTAGCTATTATATAAGGCTTTATAAATAGCCTAAAAATGCAGTATAACCAGTATTTTAAGGAATTTTACTATAATAGCAGAAAGGAAATTAATCAGGAACTTTAGACCTAGTTCTTTTCTTTAAGAATTATATATTCCTATAGCAGCCTTTATATTTATAAACAGAATAGTCTAATAAAACACTTTATTAAAGTTTTATTAGATAGGCTATAGGCTATTATTATAGTAGCTAACCTGCCGCTATATCTTTAGAATTTTATTATTACTATAATTTTTAAATTAATTAACTATCTAGCTATTACTAATAGGGACTTTACCCTTTATTAAGAATTATATAAAGACCTAAACTTTAATAAAGATTATAAACCTAATCTGTAAAGATATAGGATTATTGGCTTTTATTATAAAGTATTTGTTTTGTAAAAACGAAAGGCTAAAGGCTATAAATTAATCCTTAAAACTAAAACTAGGAGACTATTAGCAGTCTTAAATAATAATACCTACCTTATCTATATTCTAACTAAATATATAGTCTTTAAATCGTTAACTATAAAGCTATATAAAGATAAAATTCCTAAGCTTTAAATCCTAAAGCCTACTATAGGTTAGGATAATAAGGAATTAAAGGGAGAAATAAAGCTAGGTTCTATAAATTAAATAATTCCTAGCTTTTAGGATATTAATCTTTTACTCTTTAACCCTATTTTAAAAGGAGTACCTACTACTATTCCCTTTATTCCTATACCAGTTATATAAAACTTTATAGTTACAAAGGATCCTATAGATATAGATATATCCTATTTTCTTTATAATAGCATTAAAAAGTTAACCTTTTTAGCCGCTATAGTATAAGACTTATAAACGCTTAAGTAAATACTTTATAATCTTAATAAAATTAAATAGCTAAAAGTAATTTATAGTAAATTTAATTAGCTAGTTAAATAATATACCTTTACCTTTATTAAATATAATAGTATTTTTAAAGGCAGGAATCCTATTATTAATCGATTAATTTTAAAGACTAAAAAAGACTAAAATAATAAAATAGTAAAATTTAAAGTTAAGCTAATTACTAAAGGTTTTTAATAACTAAAAGGAATAGATTTCAACTAAACGTTTGCCTTAATAGCTATTCCTTTTACCTAGCAGCTTTTATTAGCTTTAGCTATTATCTATAACTGGGAAATTAAACAAATTGACTTTATTAATGCATTCTTTAATGGGATACTTAAAGAAACTATTTTCCTTAACTTTCCTAAAGGGTTTAAAGACTATACTAGTCAAGCTTCCTCTAAAACTAAATCTATTCTTAAAAAGCTAGGTTATAACCCTAATATAGATTAGGTTATTCAATTACAGAAAGCTCTTTACAGTCTAAAACAGTCCCTTAAAGAATAGTAATAGGCCCTATAAGCCTTAGGAAATAAACTAAGCTATAATCCTTTAATTTCTAACTCTGCTATTCTCTATAATCTAAATAATAGTATTTTATTGTTATTTATATAAATAACTATCTTTTTATTAAACTAGATAAAGAAGCTATAGCCCAGCTAAAGCTAGCTTTTAATAAAGTCTATACTATAAAAGATAAAGGCCCTGCCTTTTTCTTTTTAGGGGTTTAGATAGTTAAAGATAGAAAAAGAGGCCTTCTTTAGCTTTCCTAGAAACAGTATATTACTAAAGCTATAGAGTTTTTTAACCTTTAAAACTCTAAGCCTATCTAATTACCCTTACAGCCCTCTATTTTAGCTAATAAAACTATAACTAAACTAGATAAAGCTAATATTAAGCTTTTTTAAGCTATTATTAATACTATTATTTACTTAATAATTTATATTTAAGTAAATATTAACTTTCTAGTCTAATGGCTAGCTAGATAATTTTAAGGCCTTTATAAAGAGTACTTAAACGCAGCCTATAACCTATTATAGTATTTAAATAATACCTAAAATCTAGCTATTTAATATACTAGAAAATCTAGTCCTATACCTATTAGTTATTGCAATAGTAATTTTACTAGGGATAAAGAATTAAGCAAATTAACTTATAGCTATATTATTATAGTTACTAATAGGCTAATTAGCTAGAAGTTAAAAAGGGGCTTAACTATTTATCTTTCTATACTAGAAGTAGAGTTTATAGCTTTTATAGAAGCTATTAGGGAGATTTAATGGCTTATTAGCCTATATAAAGAGGTAAATTGACTAATTATACAGCCAATCTCTCTATTTAATAATAATAAAGGTACTATCTTTACCTTAAATAACCTTACCCTTTATAATCAAATAAAATATACTCTATTGCATTTTAATTATATTAAGGAATAGGTTAAAAATAGTATTATTATAGTCAGCTACTTAAAAACTAGTAAAATAGTTGCTGACAGGCTTACTAAGCCTCGTTTAAGTCTAAAATTAAAGAATTTTATAAGTCTCTTTAATTTTAAGATTTTACTTAAAGTATATACCTAAAGTTCTTACTTTTCTTATAGTTATTAGCTATTTTATAGCTATTAGCTATCTTTATTATTTTCAGCTATATTAGCTATCTTTTTTATTTTTATTTTTATTTTAGTTATATTCCTATATCTAGATCCTATATCTACTTTAAAGTTATATAAAATAGTATTTATTTTAAAGGGAGTGTTAAAAAGGAGGGCTAAAAAGTAGGGATTTTAGTGTATTTGGGTAACCTTTTTATTCTGGCTAGACCCAGAATTAGGCCCGACACTAGGACCGAGTTCTGGAGGAACTTTAGTGTAAGTCAGGAAATTTCTATTATCTTTAACGATAACAATTAAGCTAAGACCAGCTATCCCGCCTACCTTAAACTCAATATAATAGCTACAATAGCTATTGTGAAAAATCTGACTAAAATGGTTTCCTGTTTATATCGCCGTAAATCGATTTAGCCGATTTCTTATATAAATAAATTTTGCGGAAAATAAAAATAGGGCCATAAACCTAATTCTACCACTATATTCCTATTATCTAGTTGGAGGACTATTGTAGAAAACAAAGTATTGTTCTACAATCACTTCTATAATCCAGCCGCACACACACTAAATATTCTATAGCTTTTCAGCTATTAGATTAGTTACAATTCAATTATTTATTTATTGTTAACCCAATTAGACTCTTAGTCATTTCCTTATTACTGCATTATATGCAGCTTCCTAGAAGCTGCATATAAATAAGGTTCAGTATAACCTTATTATTTTAACACTATTACTATTACCTTTTAATATACTGCTTCCGCAAAACTAAACTAAACCTTAAAATTAAAAAGTATACTTAAATATAGTAAATATATAGATAGTAATAGCTATAAATTTTATTACCTTTTATCGTTAATTATATATTTGCGCAATAAAAGTAATTTAAAAAGAGATTAACTAAACTATTAAAATTAAGGAATTAGCGTTTATTCGCTTATTAAAGCTTTTAGATAAGTTTTTTTAATAAATATTTACAGGATAAAGAAACTATATTAAAGTAAAAATAGTATTATTAAAAGAAATATATAACTTTATTAATAAATACTACTCTTTAATATAATTAAAAAAGATTATAGCTGCTAATATAAAGAAATTTATAGTAGGAAAACTTAAATTTAGTAAACTAGATATTTTAAAGAAACTACTATCCTGGCTATATAACTTATATAATACTTTCCTATTAAAGACAGCAAATAAACTTCTTTTATAATAGGCCTCAAACTATAAAATCGAGATATTACTAAGAAAAAACCCTTTATATTAAAAGAATAGGCTATTTTTATTTAATAAACTGCAGGTAATAAAAATATAATTAAATAATAATTTAGTAAAAGGATTTATCTGTAAATTGCAAATATAATATACTACTCCCCTCTTTTTAGCTGCAAAATTAAAAAGCAGCGTCTATATTTATTAAAATTATTGAAAGTTAAATAATATTACTATTAAAAATTAATACCTATTATTATTAATTTAAAAAACCTTTAATGCCTTAAACTATATAAAGGTATATATAAAACTTAATATTATTGCTGCGTTTAATAACCTCTATATCGCTAAAAGAAATATATAGAAAACAGTATTTATTATAAGGTTTAGCCTCTTTAAAATATTAATTATACCTTTTAGCCTTTATAATGCGCCTGCTATATTTTAATACTATATTAACTATACTCTTTATTACCTCTTTAACTGCATTTATATAATATACTTTAATAATATTTTTATATACTTTTTAAGCTAAAAGGAATATTAAAAATATATCTGTAAAGTAGTAGCTTGCCTTTAAAACACTAGCCTTTAAATTAATATTACTAAATGTAAGTTTAAAATAATAAAAATAAAATACTTTAGCTTAATTATTACTTTAAAGGGATTAAAGATAAATTTTAAAAAAGTTAAAGCTATATTAAACTAGCAACTATTTAAAGGAGTAAAAGACTTATAAAAGTTCTTTAGCTTTATAAACTTTTATTGCTATTTTATTTAAAGATACTTTAAAATAACTGCACTATTAAATAAACTTTTAAAGAAAGACTGATTATATATTTAAAGAGAAAAATAGTAAAAAGCCTTTAATTTAATTAAATGCACTTTTAAATTAGCTTTAGTTTTAGCCCCTTTTAACTATAATATATAAATAGTCTTTAAAATAAATGCCTTTAATTAAGTATTAGGCAGTATTTTATTATAATATAATAAAAAAGGCATTTTATACTTTATTGCATTTTTCTTTATAAAGTATAACACTTAAAAATATAACTATAAGATTTATAATAAAGAACTTTTAACTATTATTAAAGTAATAAAAGAGTAGCGCTTAAAATTATAAAGTTTATAAGAATTTAATATTATTATAAACTATAAAAACTTTAAATACTTTATTTTAATTAAAGCTTTAAATTAATCATAAATCTAATAGTTTAAATTCCTTTTTAGCTTTAACTTTTATATTATTTATTAACCTGGCTTTAAAGCTATTAAGCTTAATGCCTTAAATAGAAAAGTAAAAGATAGGCCTGCGAAATCAAATCCCTTTAATAATTAAATTAAAAAAAGGCAATATATTATCCTCCCGCAGAGTTCTTTTAGCTTTAATGCTTAGGCAATATTTTAAAAAGAAATTTTATTAGATACAGAAATATCTATAAAGGCTGCCCCTATAGCTATAATAATACCTGCAGAAAGTAAACTAATTAATAACTTAATTGCAGCAGTATATAAACGAAATACTATAGTAAAAGAAATAGTAACTGCACTCTAAAACCTTAATATCCGCTAATAGCTAAAGTAGCTCTGTAAAGAACTTTAAATTGCAATAAATAACTATTAAATAATAAATAATAAAATCTATTATTAAAAATAACTTTTTATTCCCTTTAACAATAAACTTTATATATAAATCCTATTTAAAAACTACTTTAGCAGCCCAGTTAAATACCTAGGCAGGTTTAAAACCTTAAACTTTATTAATTAAATATACTAATAGCTATAAATTTTAAAAGATATTAAAGTATTTATATAAGCCTATAAACTGTATATTAAAATAAAGGCTTTATAATCTTTATTATAAAGTTTCCTTTAACTACTGCTAGTTTTATTTTATATATAGTTAAATATCTTTATTAACTATATTACACTACTGCCTAAATCCTGCCACTATAATACTATTTATAAATATTTACTAGTAGTAGTTTACTGCTTTATTAAAATATATTACTTTATATTTATTATTTTACTATAAAAAAAAAGCTAGCTAATACATTTATTAATAGGATTTACTGCCTTTATAATATACCTAATAATATTATATTAAACTGCAGTATATAATTTATATTAAAATTCTAAAAATAACTCTTAAAGCAATTAAAAGTTATATTAAAATAGTTATTAGCCTTTTACCCTAAAACTAATAGCTAAATTAATAAAATTAATATAAATATAAAATAATACCTATAAGCTTTTATTAACTTTTACTAAAATAATTAAATCTACTTTATTAGGGGTAATTAATATACCTAATACATTTACAGTCCTTCTTATTAGCCTACCCGAGTAAAGTTAATTGCTTATTTAAGCAACTACTAGATTAGGGAGGTATAAGACTATAAAGATAAACAGATAGACCTAGTTTAATAAAGATTAACCCGCGTTCTCCCTCAATACACTACCCCTACCTGTGTTTTCACAGCCGTTAAGGCGTAAAGAGGTAACCGTTGGTTACTTTCGACTGCAGACATCATGATCAAATGATTCGCAGTATCTTTTAGCCCTTATATTACTTAATTACGGCTTTATAGTTCTATCAAGAGCGCGGTTCCCGCGCTCTATTCCGGTTATTGTTGGTGTGTGTATGTATTTGGAGCGCTGATTCCCCCTCGACAAACTACTAGCTTTTATTAGCCGAATTCGCTATAAATAATATAATATCTAAAACTACTAATATATTGCTATTTTTTGCTAATTATAATTTTAACTGTTATTTAAAAATAAAGCCTTTACAGCCTTGCCCACTAAACCTTTCTGCAGTAAAGAAAAAAAAGTTTTTCTGCGCTAATACTATTATAAATTAATTTAAATATATTATTATATAATTAAAGGCCTTTACTAAAGCTTTAAAACGAAAATATAAAGAAAATGTAAATATATAAAGGGAGGCGTTATTAGTCTATACTATTAGGCAGGAAGTCTTTATTAATATATAAAATATAAAGACTAATTAATTAATAAAAAAGCTAAATAATAAATAAACAAGACTTTATATAATAATAAAGGTATACCTATAAGCCTATACTATTAGCTTGCTAAAAGGTATAAAGATCTTCCCAGTCTTATATAACTTTCTTTTGCAACTTAAAATAGCTACTTTACTGCACTTTAAGTAAAAGACAATTAATAAAGCTAAGTTAAAGAATATTTAAAGTAAAGTACTGGAAAGGGAAGATAATATAGATAAAGTATAAAAGAAATAAGAGTCTAAAGCGCTTTTAGATTATTATAATAATAATAGTTTCTACTACTTTATTAAATAAAAATACTATACTACTATATAATAACTAGCTAAAAACCTATAAAGCTAAAAGAGGGTAATATAAGATTTTTATATAAAAAACCCAGAAAAGCTAAGCCTACTATAATAAATATTAAAAGGAATTATAAAAAAAGAAAAAAAGGAAATAGCTAAAAAGAAACTAATACCCGCAAAGCGCTAATTAAAGACTATACTACGCTAAAGCCTATAACTAAACTATATATCACTAATACTAAAAACTATATAATTTACCTTATTTACCTTTATATTGGAAGTATTAAGATAAACTACCTGGAATTTCGATTTATATAAGTAATATAGCTATTCGCGGCCGAATAGCGAGATAGGAGGGGGGGTACTGTTACGGCACTGACCGTGACGCGATATTGACGCCCTGTCACGTGAGCTCCGGTTATATGACCAGGCCCTAACGCGTTCCTAGCTATAGCTTTCCGTAAAGCCTTAGGGCTTCCTTGCTCTCTACAGCACAATAACGATATTTGCCCTGACCTGCCTTCCTGTGCCGTAATATATATTCTTAATAATTTAAGGTTTATAATTATTTATATATATCCCTAATTATTAGTGATTTAGTATATACTTTAATGATTATGTTTCTATTGGCCCGTTATTCCAATATTCTTCCAGACCTAGGCCTTGACCTGGTTAGGTTGTAACATATTAGCTATAATTGCTAAGGTATATACTTTACTTTTACTAGTCTAGTATAATAGTTTATATCCTTCCTTCCTTTTCTTTCCTCTTTATCTGCACTTTATATATTAAGCCCTTTACTTAATTTATCTATTTAAAAGAGGATCTTTAATATATTAATATTGATATATTCATTATTAATACAATATTTTTGAAATATTAATAAAAGGATTATAATCTTTTTTTATTTTAAAAATAATCTTTTTTTTAATTTATTAAATTACTATTTATTTTATAATAATAAAATTTAATT
This sequence comes from Mycogone perniciosa, assembly GCA_025331125.1. NCBI lineage: Eukaryota > Fungi > Ascomycota > Sordariomycetes > Hypocreales > Hypocreaceae > Mycogone > Mycogone perniciosa. The sequence goes on from JAOALB010000116.1 coordinate 181,866, forward strand.
ATTTTTAATTTACTTAAAGTTTAATAATATTCTTTATTTTTCTTTTAATACTTAAAACGGGTAAAGGAGTATTATTAAGTTTATTTTTCTTAATAGCTAGTTAAAAGGTTATGAATTTTAGTAAGTAGGCACCTAAAAGGTAGGGTACCTGTAGGCGTAGGAGGGAAGCTTAGTGTTTCACTAGTGTCTCGCTGGCTAGATAACCTGCCATGTCAACCAACCCCTTGCACGTGCTTTTAGTAGTACGGAGTACATGCAAGGGGGGGACACAAAGGCCGTGGGTTAATAATGTTTCGCCGGTTTTGACGTGGCTTTTGGCCCGTTTAAATTGGTACCCAAGTCAGGTCGTGACACTGCCTTAGACCCCTTTAGGCGACAACTCTATCTCTTTCATACTGGGACTAAAAGGAAGTAAAGCCTATTAGAAGCTGGTAGAATATATAATTCTTTACGGCCCTCCCCCCTAAAACTTAGATTGGAATTAACTAAACTTTTCCTTTATCCGGCGAAACGTAACAAATAGAGGCTCCTAAGCCCCTAGCTCCTACCAACTTATCACCCAGATAAGGCTTATATATCTAGATACTTACTGGTCATTAATAGTAAACATATAAAACAAACCATCTCCCGAGTTCCGGTACTAATTTTAGCGCATCATTTGGCAGAGCTCTCTCCAGGATAGCGCTAATTATGGGCGAATTTAAAGATTCCCCTAGTGTTGAACTCAATTGAGCGATCTATGCCTAATAACCAATAACAGCCGGCTGAAATAGAAGCTCTCTCATGGTGGCAGAGTCTAGAACTTTGACTGTATAGGGATAAGCCCTCGTTCATTTATCTTATCAGAGATTCTCTTTATCACGCAGTTTAGTTAATGCTATCTATCATAATTACGTGTAATAAATGCAGCGGGAGCCTATTATAGGTGTAAAGGCTGGCTATAGTGCCGAACTCTGAATCACACCATCCATATGCCAGGCTGCTAGAGATGGAAGCTGTCAAGTATAGTATGGTTCTAATATGACAGGTAGCCTGGCTAAATTCCCTATGTGATACGATAGCTATCGCCCTTTGCATTATTACTTGCTAGTGCTGTACAAGGCTCTAGCTCTACCATATTACAAAGAATGAAGTAATACTCCGTAGTGCTGCCGTTAATCGAAATGGCTGCATCCCGTGATCAGCCTCATCCCGGCCGGACCGAACAGAGATAGCAGTGCAGTCGGTTTGGGTTTTTTCACGTTAGTTACGCAAGGGCTAAGGGATTCATTATAATATTAGCATGCCACTTTATACAGCTGCACTGCTACGAGAAAAACACCTGAACTTCGGTTCCCTCTTTATTGCCCTTATACTCCCATGTGCGACTAGCGGCAGAATGTCGAGTAACGTCTCAAGTCAAGTAATAGGCGCACAGCCGCCCCCGCCAGGGGCAACACCAAACTTTCACAATCGACCCTACAGCGCACTGCGGACCGCTAATCTTGTCGTCACTATTGTTTGCATGTCCCTTAGCACTATTTTCTTTCTAATCCGGGTATATGTTAGGGTCATTATTGGCCCAAAAATTTTTGCTGAGGATTGTAAGTGCTTAAAATATCTGAGGTTAATACTTGAAATGTTGAACCTTATATAATGCTAATGATTGATATTTATCTTGTTTAGGGGTATGTCTGGTAGCATGGGTATGCCGTTCCTGAGGTTAGATTCTTGACTGATATTTTATTAATTAAAATAGGCATTATTCGTCTCGCATCTTACTACAATTCTAATGAGTAGGTTTTAACATGGGGTCTATTTTAATATACTAGTATTGAAATATAGGTCAAGCGCTTTATTATGGAGAAGGCTACCATGCCTGGGACGTGACGGCAGAGGAGTATATGCATATGTTAAAGGTAAGACTAATTAATCACTCAAGTAACCGAGTATTACTAATATGTGACGATCCGGGTTGATTCTCAAGGGATAAACCGAGGTTCGTGGGTTTATGTTGACAGAGAGGTCAGGGATG
>JAOALB010000117.1:0-180556 GCA_025331125.1 Mycogone perniciosa
CCCCCTCATGAATTCAGAGCTTGCTTTTCACGCCGGCTGAATTCTCAGACACAATGGCGACGACAACACAAATATCGTCAACTTTCCCCCCGTGCCAGGCTTCATGAGGATAGTACTTCTTCACCTGTTTCGAGAACGGCCCATCCCTCTTCGTGTTGATGCTTGCCCGCTTAGCGGATAGCACAATCTCGGTAGCAAGTATACTCTGGAGTGTCACAGTCTTGTCCAGCTTGCCGCTTGTTGTACTGCTGATAGTTGACGGCATAGTCAAGTTGTCCAGAGAATCGGCGACGCTGACGCCTCCGGTCGTGGCCATGTTCCACGCACCGCTCTTCGCCATGACACGGCTGGAGATGCGGAGAATATCCTGGTTATATAAGTTGTCCAAGACGCCGTCAGTTGCAAACACAAGGACATCCCCGTGACGAAGGTAGTGCTGTGAAACGTCTGCATCCCGCGGCAGGTCACTGAGATGTGCCCCTCCAAAAGCAGCCATCCGAGCGGCGAGAGTTGGCGGGATCATGGAAAGCTGGAATGGGGTGTTGAAGCCATGCGTTTGCGGCTCTGAATAGGCGTGGACTGCGTTTAGCCGCAGCTGCAAGAAGCCCGAGTCACCTAGGTTGGCAACGTCCAATATGCCGTCCGCTCCAGCGATTGCGACACAGGCTGTACTCCCACCGGCCCGCACATTTCGGTCGTGGCAGATAGCGTCATAACCTTGCTGCATCAGCTTTCGTGCAGAAAGCGACGGTGAGCCCCCTGGCTGGTGTTCGTACGCAGCAGCGGCCATATAATCACACAGTCCATGCGAGAAATCTGCGGGATCGACGCCAGAGTCAACCCAGCCGCCTACTCCGTCCGCGACGCCAAATGCGACGGAGCCGGTTTCACTGACCCTACTGACAAAGAAGGCATCATGGCCAGACTCGGGGCGGGACGATCGTCGCCGATTGCGCGGCGGTTGGATTCGGTTATATGGGTTAAAGTGGAAGACGTGGGTGGAGGGGTCGAAAGGGCGGTGTTTGGCGATGAAGGAGGCAGCGATGTGGTAGGAGAATTTTGGAGAGGGCGGATTAGAGGTAGACGCTGAGGTTGAGGTCGAATAGGGGTGTGTCCGCGACATACTGCAATTGGAGCTCGGGGGCAGCAAGGAGGCCACACGGATAGATCTCGAGTAGCGGCACGGGGTTGCGAGGGCGCCAGAGAGACGGCTTCCGGATCCTCGAGGTCGTAGACTAGATGTCAATGTTCGCCATGGCGTTACGGCAGACAGCCTGCCGGAGTAGCACGCTGCCATCTAGTATAGGCTATGCGCGATAGACTGTCGCAAGATGCTGAGGCCTTCGTTGATGAGCGATACCGTCTCGATAGACGGCCCCTCCGCCATTCTTGAGGGGGAGAGAGTGCGGCCAACAAATTACAGGCGAGACGAGGCAATATCGTCTGCCATGAACGGCGGAATTCGTCGCGCAAAACGTAGTACAGAGTACTCCGTACAAAAGGATGGACGTTCGTACTAGTGGTGGTAGCAGTAGAAAGCTAGTACTATCTCCAAAGTTGGACCCCACCAAAAATTCATAGACAGAGGTTGAGTGAGACGTTGAGCGTTCTTGCTGACATAATCATTTGGGGGTTGGCTCTGGGTAGGACGACGACCTGTCTTACAGCTAATGCCATTCACTGCAAGTCTAAGATGTTTTTTTTAATCGAATGTCATTTAATTGTAAAATATTTATTTTTTATACACTATTTGGAACAATGCTTGATCCATCTGTTGTGATGACCTCTGAGAGGCCATCTCCAGAATCATGGTCAAGCAATTGATTAACACCAATAGCTAGGGAATCTGGCATGTGATCTTCTTCATCCTTTTAATCACGTCTCGTCATCACCAATGACCTTGCATTTATATAAGATTTTACGGAGTACACCATTCGTTTTCTTTGTAGACATACAAGCCTCCGATGAGATTACCCCTGATTCCACACTCCCTCATGATCAACCTCTCCCCTAAATCACATTAAGGTTAGTGACTACCTTCAATAGCAAACCATCTAAAACGCACGTCAAGAAAAGTCACTCAGGGCACATTGGTAGTTTAGAGTAGATCGCTTATTTATTAAAAATTAATATACATACTTGAAGCCTCCCCATGTTCGCTTGACCAAAACGGTCCTTTCTCAAAACTAAATCCAAAACACCATACCTAAACCTCCAAACCTTGTAATACACGTACCCAATTTTCCATCACAAAGGCCACTTTGAGGATGCAGGCCACCCCACGGTAGCCCTCTCCCCCACAGCCATGAAGCTTATGCCAGAGCCCATCTAGCGCCTGAGGACTGACTTGCGGTGGGGTGCTGGTGGCCACTTTCCCCAGTTGGTGATTTTGCGACCCACGGCAGTGGGATCAACAGGTGGGTATCCCCCATACCAGCCATCCTCGCTTGGGGTCGGCAAGGTCATGGGCAGGGCCTCATCGTTGATGGGCTTGGGGAGTTGTTGGATAGAGTACTCAGAGGACTCTGCCTGGCGGCGGTTCCACATGCTCTTCTTGCCCGACTTGGAGGTTGTATTGGTTGCAAAGGAGGCAGTGGAGTGCTTGTAGCTGTTGTTGTGCTTGGAGCCCTTGCCAGACTTGCACTTGGAGATGATGCAACCCATTTTGATGAGTGGGGTGTAGTTGATTGCTGATAGAAGCGAGAGCGGATGAATGTGAGAAGAGACTCTGACGAGGTTTGCGTGCGAGGTTGTGTGTATGTATATGTGTGTGTATATGTGTGTGTATGTGTGTGTGTGTGTATGTATGTGTGTGTGTGTGTGTATGTATGGTAAACCTTGAAGGTTGTTCAAAGTATAGTAGTCAAAGAACTTGGTAGTTGAAGTGATTGTATGTGTGGACTGAGAAGTTGGATGGACAAAAGACAAGGGGGGGACGACGTCTTTATATACCCAGAGCCCGAAGAAGGTTTTCAACATGAAGACGAAATAGACTTCTTGAAGAAAAACCTATAATGCTGTAGAAAGCATCTAAAAGCCATGTTTGCGGAGTAGATGGACTCTTCACGCAGAGTCTGGAAGTTACACCGTGGAGTTTGTCGCCCAATGGGTCCGGCGAAGAAACGTTGTTGTTTTCCATTATAAACTCTGATCTTAATGAAAGGGAGCTTCCCCGTTAAATCCCGAAATTTTAAATACACGATAGAAAGAAGTGCCGAGTGCGAAGGGCCTGTGACAGAGGGGAGTGGTGGTTCCAAGTCCGAAGCTGGAACCCGAGACTGCATTGCGATGGCATTATCTATTTGATGAATGACAGCATCATAAAAATTACCAATTGAAGGGTTTTGGAAACCAAGGGATCCAATCTGGCGAAAAAAAAGCAGGAACATCGCCCCTCGAACCGTCACGGCCATTAGGGGAACACCATCGGCGCTTCTCCTGAAAGTAATTGTGATGAAGCAGAGGTGATTAAATGCTGAAAATTCAGAAGAATACCCTTTTTTATCCTTTTATCAGATTTTTTTTTCACCAACTTCATCATATGCCGGATTTACTTTCGAGTTTCCAGGCAACAGCGCCTTCCTTGATGTCCACAGAAAAGTTATTGTGCGGTGTCGCCGAGACGAGGCCAACTCGAGATACTTCCATGAAGAGTAAATATTGACATATATGCGAGATTAACTTTTTGGTGGTAAAGCTTGGAATCAATGAAGAGATTTTTGTTGATGAGGCTGACATGCATACACTCAGATTCAGGGGCAAAAAAAGGGGGTTTCGCGCCTGCTGGCCATGGGTCACAGCATAATTGCAACGACAGCTCGTAAGTATATGCACCTGGAAGTTCTTTTGAACGGCGCTGAGACCAACACAATCCTGATCAGTGCGATAGAAACGGTTATCTATGTTAATCGAGTCCGTAGGGAGTGAGTACCGGTTCTAGACTGAATCCCCAGTTTTTGGAGGGCCTGCGGAGGACGACGGAACCTGATCGAAGGCACTTTCTCATCGCTTCAAAAAATTCGGTCTGAGAAATGCAAGAATAACTTTCTGTTTAACCTCGCAGAGTCTTTTTTTATTTTTTATTTTCTTTATTTTTGAGAGAGATGACTTAACATTAGACATGTGCATGCATGTCTGACTGCATGAACTTTCCTTTCTGGCTGCTGCAACAGGAAGTTTGCGATAAGGCTGTACAGGAGAAAAGTTAACATCAAGTTAAGGGATTAGAAAGACAATGAATTGAATGGAACTGTAAAATTCTGTTTCTCAACGACGTCTATCTTCAAGCTTCAAGATGCACATGTCTGACGATAGTGTCTTGACGATATTTGGCAAATTCGCTGACGGAAATGCAGACGACGGAATGAACATAGCCCTGAAAAGACAAATCGGCGACAGCAAATATTGAGCCAAGACCAACTGCCTGAGCGTCATTGCTGTCAGAGATTGGCTCACAAATTTGAAGCTGATATTACACCTGATTACATCTACAGAAAGCAGACACAAGAAGATGATTTTGGGCTTCCGCCAACTCGACGCAAAGACTCCTAATCTCGGTCCGAGGATCCGGGGATCAAGAGACATCCGATAACACGAATGCAGATAGGCCGTATGGATGGGCAAGATAGCTGAACGCAGGCGAAAACGACGTTAGGTATGTTATCAAGACGAGCAGTCAAAGAATTGTCATCAATGATGACGGACTCAGGTGTGATATTACTAGTGTCACTGTCCCGAGTCAATACGATCGCCCAGATACTTCGGGCGTTGTAATTCTTCCTATCGATTCAAGTCCATGGACGTCCAATAGTACGCTTCAGGTACCTTTGCGCGTCCACTGCTTTCCAGTACCAAAGCTCCATCCTCTTACTCTCATTGATCTTGTTACGTATGACCCGATCCATCGTGAGCTTGTCGTCGCCAGAGAGTAAATCCATCCTATGGTCATATCCCCCGCGTTTATTCTCCCCGAAGAATCGCTCATCCAAGAATTTCCAGTATGCAGGGTCAAAGCCGAAGCTGCTGCGTGCTGCCCAGGTGATCCAAAAGGCACCGGATTCCCAGCTCTGTCGCATTCGAATAGATAATGGCACTTCCCCTTCCAAGTGTAGGCTCCCAAGCCCAATATCCAGGGATGAGTCTTTCTCTGCCTCTATTTTCGCTTCCTCCTCCTCAAGAGCCTTGAGAAAAATGTTCAACAGCCTTGGGTATTTGTCAACCCAGTCATCAAGACCGCCCCCTTCTCTCCAATCCTCGGGCTTGCGCAGAAGAAGCCACCAGGGGGGAGCTGATGCCATCGATTCAGGACCAAAATATGCAAATTCCCAGTCAATAACGGCGACAAGCCTTCCCTCTTTATCGACAAGAACGTTTGATGGTGTCAAGTCGTCGCAGACGAACTTGAACGTCTCGGGAGCTTTGGGGTTACTTGTACCCCGAAGCGCCTCTGTGATTAAGCCTTGATTATTAAGACGACGAAAGAGATGACGTGCCATGTACTTATCTCGTGCGTCGTCTGCGCAATAAACAGCATGATTGTGTTGGAAAGCGAAGTGTGCCATGTGCTGATCAGCGAGCGAGGTATAATATTCGGCCGATGCTGAATATGTAGTTTCCTCAGGTGCGAGGACAGCTTCTGGACATCCACCTTGAGTAGTGATATCAGAAATATTTTGAGGTAGAGGGCGGCTGCTGATAGCCCAAGAGTCTGCCTCGCGGGCAAGGGAGCCGATTTTGGGCATCTTCAATTTGTCCAGTTGAAGGAGAATGTTTGCCATGGGTTGGTAAAACTCTTGCAGTTTATCATCTGGCAGATCAAAGTTTGTTATATATTTTGTATCTTTTGTTTCCGGCACCACGAATTCATCTGATAAAGGCTCCGTCTCTGGGAAGTAATCCATAATTATGAAAGGGCCTGTGCCAGTGGGGTTTTGTGAAGCATATCCCCAATGATAGACACGTGGGACAGGGATCGTAGTGTTTTCCGCAACATAAATCATGGCGTACGCCTCAGCACGTGTTTTCTCATCAAGAAAGGCACTCAATCCAGGGAGCGGAACACGCAAGGTAGCCCAACCATCTTCAAGCTCAAGTCTGAAGCACCAGTTATAACCGCCGCGCAAGGGTGGGTGGAATCGAATCGCCTTTCCACCTCGATGTTTGACAATAAAGCTCGTTATGTCTTCTTTCAGTCCAGGGCGAGCCAAAGATTCCTTCCAGTTCTCAGGGCCCTCCTCAGCGAGATCTTCCACCAAGGGGTCAACACGCATCCCACGGTCACGATCCCTGATGTAGTCTTTTTCAGGTTGTTGGCTCATGGCAATTTGCTGTCTGCCTATGGATGCCTAGATACGAATGCGGGAGGCCCTTAATGGATAGGCAGAAAGCGGGATTATGACGCCCTTGAGCGGTCGAGAATGAGGCTTAGCAGTTGATGTTGGGTGAATGAAGAACGAAGACCGAAAGGAGGCCTGCGACTTGAGTTGGTGGAGATGCGGCTCTTCAGGTGTGGATCCACGTGACGGACCCTGGTCAAGACCACAACCAACAACAATAACTTGATGAAGAAAAATTAGAGCTAATAGTAGGCTAGTAATAGCTGTAGTATAGCTGTAATATACCTGTAATATGTAGGCAATTGCGCCAAAAAAAATAAGGAGACTTTGTGCGGCAAAGACCTTGGTAGTTTTCCACCTATGTATGTACGATCGCACTAACATCGCATCATGGAAGACAGGCTTTTAACCAAACAACCACGTTAACAGCTCAAAGGGATGCACGTAATAAATGAAATGATGATATACGAATTGTTAGGCATTCCAAAGCAGATGAATGGGTGTATCAAAACTTACGTCAATCCAGCCTATCTGGCCCACTTGTCATGTCTCCACCAGATAGTATCATGCGGCCAGGATGCAGAGCTCCAACACATATTAATATGACCCAATATTGATCACGAAATCAGTTGTCAGGAACAAACAAAAACCGTCATCATGAGTCTATGAGAGCATATTCAGGACCACAACATGGACAACGCACCCGCATCAGATGGCAGTCTCAGGCTCTACGGCCCTGGGCCCGGCCGACAATGCGACCTGGCCGCGACCATTTCCAGTAAATGACCCAAGCAAAGCCTCAACAAGGCTTTGGGAAAGGGTGAATCACAAGTGAGGCTTTTCTCAAGGCAAATAGAGCCCTCCAATGGTATATATAAAGGTAGAAGTCTCAGCAGACTGAGAATCAACAACCTACAAACCACATTCCACACACTGTTGAACATATACACATACATCAACATTTGACTCTACTCATCCACACTTTTCTGTTCGTCTTGTTCCTCAATACTTTGAAAGCTTCTTCGGTTTTCAACGCTTCAGCCTTTGCCAACTTTCTAGCCTTCCTTGTCGATTGTCAGGGTCAAAATGAGCGACTCTCGTCCCGGTTCGTCGTATGGCCGCTATGGCTATGACAGTCCCTATCGCTACCGCGATGATGAAGAGCCTCGACCGTTGTCAATGCCTAGCTACCGCATCGAGGATTGGGGCCGCGATGAACGCCCATTGTCCTACCCCCAATCCCGTTTCCGGCACACTGACGAAGATGATCACTCGTCAGCGGCTCAACCATCGTCTGCTCGCCATTCCGACAGGCTGTCGTCCCTCGTCGATCTGTACGATTATGGCGATGACGACGCCCCGCGGGCTTCAACTTCAAGCCGATGGTCGCGCCCCCCGACGAGCTTCAGCAGGGGATCGGAGCCGGGAGGTTCATCCTCCTTCCGTAGGGAATCCAGCTTTCAATTGCCACCAGTAACCTATGGAGGCCGTTTCAGCAGAGGTGATAATCCCTCGCAGCCGCCCATTTCCTATCAGGGCCGGTCCAGCAGAGAGGATCCTACGCGGCCGCCCATTTCCTTCCACAGATCCAGTGGGCTCAGGTCTCGCAGCGAAGGCCCTGATTCCCGCCGCTCCATTTGGGGAGCTTCGTTGTCATCGCATTCATCAACCTCGCGGAGCATTCCTCTGGTATTGGATACTCGAGACCCCCTTGACCGCCCCGGAAGCTCAATTGGCATGGTGGAGCATGCAGGCGTCACAGCACAGGAGAACCGACCAGCCACTACGATGAGAATGTCGCCTTTGTCACGAGACATGGTGGAGGCTGCAGGCAATGAGGCCCGACGTTCTCGAAGGAAGAAGGACCTTTGAGATGACGATGTATCCATCCTCATCCCAACCCACCAACTTGTCGAATTAACTACAACTTCGCCTCCCAACTTCACCCTTTCTGACCTTCTGTTACTTTCACTCTATTTTACGTTGCTTCCCATCCCTCACCGAATAAAACAACCAAAAAAACACTTACCCTTTGATCTTCTGTTACTTTCTCTCTATTTTCCGTTACTTCTTATCTCCTATCTCCTTAAGACACTCTTTCGCATTTATGTTTTCCTTTCAATATCTTCCTCTCAATGACCAGGCGCTTACACGCTGCATTTGTTTACCACTCAACGATTTTTACATGATATTCAGTTTTTCTCTCATGCCTCCCGTTTGTCAACAACCAGACGCTCTTTATACTTAGATAGCTTAGGTAGAATGCCCCAGGGCACTCGAGAAAAAATGCCAATCACTCGTTTCGGCACATCTGAAGCATCCCCTTTTACTGCATCGTAAGGACTAGCAACATGAATAGCTATCTGTAACACAAAAGCTATATGTAGCAATACAAGCAATATATAGCAATAAAAGTCATTTATAGCAATGAGAGTTACATGTAGCAATGAGAGTTATATATTGTGGTAAATCTCTATCCGTAGTAACATATATTTTTGGGGTCCCTGTTTTATTGCCAACCGCTTGCCTTGCCTCTAATAATCCAACAGAGACATCCTATTGCATGGTGCTGCTAGTTGGAGACCAAATATCATCGGATTGCCTATTTGGGAATTTGGTGGCCGGCCCTACTATACAATATACTATTTAAACGGAACCGATTGCGCTCTTGCACCTAATAATACCTCAGTCACTTTATGTTCTCCTCAGCTGAATACGACTCGGTCAGTCATTTGACTCTCATTAACCCCCTCTGTTTTGGATTTCTTGCATTGGAATGCAGCGAATACGGGATGTGTATACGGAGTACGATCAGATACGATCTTGGCATACCCTCTCTTGGACAAACAACGAATGGTAGCACACCATTCGCCACAGCTTTTCACAAAAACATGTCTGGAAATCCTCAGCCCTCGCCCCTAGTATGCAGCGCAAAGTGATACGATTCGTCTGTTTGTCTGGGGGAACACGCCGTTATTTGCTTCATCAGGGATTCCGTGCGCATGTCTCAGTCACTCTCCCTTCCGCGACCCGATCTCGTCGGTTGTCCCCGTGACAGCTTTGCACACCCAAAAGGTGCAGCTGAGCTGAGTAGAGTTACACCGAAGCCGAGCAGAAGATCTCATCCTGGTAGTGAGATGACGCCCTAGCCTTGCTGGAGAATCCACACCTAGAACAAGACAAACTCGGCGAGCTTAGACATACAAAAGCAACGACAGTATCCCTCTCCAGGCTTCGAATTTCACCTCTCTCTCTCTCTTCCTCTCTTTCTACCCCACCGACAGATACTCTCCCATTAAAAGAATAATCCAAATCGTACAAAATGCACATGAACTCAGTTCTCATCACCGCTCTCACTGGGCTGGCCCAGTTTGCCAACGCTTTCGATTGCGTAAACGCGACCATCTGCGTCGACGGCATCAATAAATGCAATGTGCCTTGGGGAGGGTAAGTGTTACCATCAACATTACTTTCTTCCTCGCGCGGAAACTTGAAGCTGATGTGAGACACAGGTGCTATAACCCGTGTTATGAACCTGCTCCTTCGCCGCCGCCTTGCACCACAACGGACAACTGCAGCACTCGGACGGTCTGCATTGATATGATTAACAGCTGCGGCATGATGTACGGAGGGTAAGTTATCTTTAATAGCACACCTGTGGATGACATTGTGGCGCTGACTTGGCAACGACTAGATGTGTTCCTGATTGCAAGCCGTGGCCTACATTTCCTGTACCCCCTTGCCCAACGTCTACGTTGGCAACTGTCATCAAGTCTCCTGTCCCTGTGGAGGCGTGTCCAACCAAGTGAATGAGAATTCAAGGGTGGTGAGAGCACATTACCCATAGATGGCTGTGCATGACGGGATGAGCTCTTGAGTGTTATTGTTTGAAGATCTTTATGGGACATGCAGACACGATTTTATTTCCAAAGTATTGTAGCATTACGTAGTCTGTTTGGATGTTGGCCTCCGATGAAAAAAAAATCCTTCTTTGCCTCCAAACTAGCTTGAGCTCGCTGTTCTATCTCAACGTTTCTAAATCCTGTTGCGCCTAGTAATAGGAATTCCCAGGTGTCGAACTTCTCCCATAATCCGTAGCGCTCTCAGGGAACGCACCAATTGGGGCCGATGGTGCGCCGCGGACTTCATCGTCCGAGCTCATCTCTTCGCCAAAGCCTTCATCGCCTTCTGGTGGTGCCCTCATGGCTTCCAGAACGTCTCGGTCTAGACTGGGGGGCTGGTACGGCTTGATCGTGTGTATTTCACGGCCTGACGGCATTTTGGTTAATAGGGCATTTATCGGGGGAATGGATCTCGTGTTCATCTAGATGAACCATTAGCAAACGTGCAAGGGTAGACATGAATAAGAGGTACATACTGTGTCATTGATTTTGTTCCACTTGGCGTCGAGCATTTCAAGAATCCTCGTCTCTTCCAGTTTGCCGGCGTCAGCACCCCAAGTAGTCTCTTTATCAACCCGGCGATCCTCTCTCCTCTCATTTAGATTGCTTCTTAACCGGCTCAAGCTCAGCCCTTTCTTGGCATCCTTAACTTCCACACCAAGTTCCTGCAGACCAGCTCGCACCCAGGCAATACCCTCTGCCGTCTCACCACCCAATTCAGCATCAATGCCAAAGAATCGACATGCCTTGGCGCGACTAGTTTTTTGGAAATCATCAATATATCTTAACAGGCCTTGGTTGATCTTGTTTGATCCGGATCCAGCTGACTGGCATAGTGAGGCTGCCTTGGCCGCATGCTCAGACGCTGCGAGACATAGACGAGCATAGAGGTGTGCGCGAACCTTGGGGATGTCAGGAGCCTTGAACATCCATTCCTTGTCGTTCTTATTTCTATCCTGTGCCACAGCTGCCGGATATGGATCGTCTTTGAAAACAGCCAGGAGCGTCGCCTCCGCGTGGGCTAGAGAGGCCATCGCGCGGAGGGTTGTGGGGGCAACATCGGCAGAAGGGGCACTACCGATGATTTGCTCGCTCCGCGTAGCGATGTAGTCGTATATAGAGGCCTCATCGAGGAGGTATTTGGTCGCTGTCGCCACAGCTGTTGTCCTCTCTTGCATGCCGAGAAAGTCGGTGTTAGTGGAGTATAGGGGCTGCAGCACAGATCTTGCCGTCAAGGCATAAGCAAGCCCCAATGTTGACAATACGAAGGATATCTCATGCTCCAAAGACGTAACTTTGACTCGGGATCTTTCACGGCCAGGAACGAGTTCGCCCGAAAGTGTCGGCCGCCATGAGATGGACAGAGCTGTCTTCAAGACAACACTGATGGGCTCGCCTCCCGGAAGACCCTGGCCGCCCAATCCAGCATCAATGGCCAGCAAATATGGAAGATAGCTTTCAAGGCTCGAAATGACTGTGGCGAGGCTAGAAGTTTGCGATGATGGCGGAAGTCGTTTGTGTTTCTTCAGCACGTCTCGGACGACCCCGCGATATGTACTTGCGCTGAGCGGCAGTGAAGGGTGAGAGTCACAGCTGAAATAGGACGAGAAGGAGAAGGAAGATGTAGTCGGAAGAACGAATGGAAATGGCATCTTTTCTAGAAGTCTGAACTGTCCCTTTTCAGCTATGATGAGACTTAACAGCCCAAATAAGAAGCAGAAGTGGCCTAATGAGAAGGATCATGTCCAAACTCTTGGCATTGGCAGCATTGACGTTGATGTCTTTAGACAGTGCATTATCATGTAGAATCCGCACCGTGCGCTGTCATAATCGTAGCGCCTAGCCGGGGTTTCGCCGCGCGGTGAGACACGGGAAGAGCTCCACCAATATTCCCCAATATGGGAGTTCTGGGGTAAAGCTCCAGGTGTCATGTCCATGTAGGCGCGACACTTCTTCACCACGAGCAGCCCTATTCCATGCGGTGACAATGTCAACTTCGAGTCCCTCGCTGCATAAGCCTCGCCGCAAGCCTAAGAAGCCCGGCAATGGCGCTGACAGGCCCTCGCGCTCCCGGTCCGAAGCTCTCGTGCGCACGCCGGCGTTCCCCCTGGCAGCTTTTCTGTGGCCTGCCCGCACCTCGTTGTCGCAATGGGAGGTTCTGCCGCTGGTGTTGATGGTCGCTGGGCTCTTCAGGTGGGCGGCTGGGCTTTGGGGATATTCAGGTATAGCATATCTGTCGCACCAACTCCCAACTAAGTGAGGCTTACATGTGATCCCAGGATTCCAGCGGCCGCCTCTGTTCGGCGACTACGAAGCGCAGCGACACTGGATGGAGATCACCACACAGCTTCCCATCTCCCAATGGTACTTCCACGACCTCCAGTGGTGGGGATTGGACTACCCTCCTCTCACTGCGTATCACAGCTGGGCGCTGGGCAAGATCGGAGCCCTGATTAACCCGGAGTGGTTTGCGCTCCTCACATCCCGCGGCTCCCACGACCCGACGTTGAAGATCTTCATGAGAGCGACCGTCATTGTCTCCGAGTATCTCATATTCATCCCTGCGGCTGTTGTCTTTGTGCGACGGTTTAGCCGACTCAACGGAGTGGCTACTTGGACCAGCAATCTCGCCCTCGTCGCAATTCTGATGCAGCCAGCAACGATGCTTATCGACCATGTCCATTTCCAATACAACACTGTTATGCTCGGTTTCGTGGTGGCAAGCATGTCGAGTATGCTTGCTGAGAGATACATGTGGGCTTCGGTCTTTTTCGTCGCCGCTCTGGGGTTCAAGCAAATGGCCCTCTACTACGCCTTCAGTATCTTTTCCTACCTGCTCGGAAGGTGCATCACTACAGGAATCAACCCTGCAAGGCTGTTGGGTATTGTAATTGTGACAATCGTCTCATTTGCAGTCCTGGTTCTGCCGTTGGCGCTCGGTACGCTTTACGACAAGCGACAAGGCATAAGCGCGAGACCTGGACTTGATGGGCCTCCTCCGCCGCTTCCCATATTCCCCTTTATCACCAATTATATTGATACCGAACACTTCTATTACCCTGTTGTAGAGCAGCTTGTCCAGATGGTGCACCGCGTATTCCCCTTCTCGCGTGGTTTGTTTGAGGACAAGGTTGCCAATTTCTGGTGTGCTCTCAATGTTGTCATCAAACTGCGTCAATACCCTGTGGAGCTTCTCCAAAAAGCCGCCCTTGGCGCCACATTTCTCTCTATAATACCGCCTAACCTCATTCTATTCCTTCGTCCAAGGAAGTCGACCATGCCACTGGCTTTTGCAGCCACCGCGTGGGGCTTCTTCCTCTTCAGCTGGCAGGTTCATGAGAAGAGTGTTCTGCTCCCGCTGATGCCAATGACTCTACTCCTGGCTGGGAAGCAAGGGATGAACGGCGAAGTCCGTGCGTGGGTGGGCTTTGCAAACCTGCTCGGGGCCTGGACCATGTTTCCTTTGTTGCACCGCGTTGATCTCAGGGTACCGTATGCCGTCCTCACACTCCTCTGGGCGTATCTTTTGGGACTGCCTCCAACCTCTTGGAGCGCGCCTTTCCAGGACGGACAATCCCTGCTCGCCCAATGGGGCACAGCCTTGCTGCAGGGAAGCTTTTATGTCGTCATGGCATTATGGCATGTCATGGAGGCATTCGTTGCGCCACCTCCTGGTAAGCCGGATCTATGGGTTGTGGTGAACGTGGGCGTTGGCGCCGCTGGCTTTCTGATCTGTTATTTATGGTGTTTCTGGAGATTACTGCGGGAAAGCGACTTTTTCTCGTCCCAAGGCAAGGCCAAAACAAAGACGCAATGAGAGCATATCGAAGATGAGAAATTTCCGGCTCGAAAAAGCGGGCAAACTCGTCACCACGCTATGTGTTGAGCTGTCCTCTTAAGGTCTGCTAGAATAGTAGGGATTGGATGGACGACTTTCCGCCCGATGCATGTAGCATATAACGCGGGCGAAGAGGATGAACAAGCCGCGTCCCTTTGAAAGCCGCGTGCTGTCCACTTCAGAGCCGCGCCGAGATAGATCCAATTGTCGCCAGGCGTTGGTGATGTATCAGGGACATGACACGATAGAGCAACCAAGCGGTCACAATATTAGCAATAAGTCCAGTCCGTTTGCTTAAATTATATAGCCAATTCAAGATCACATCAGAGATCCAGATATGTGAAGTGTGTTTCATCATCATTCCAACTTCTGTTCTTTGATCACTTCAGGCACACTCTCGACACTGCCTGTTGCTGGCCCGGGCGTATGCATAGTCACATGGTGGCCCTTTGACTGTCGAGTTTGAAGTTGACTCCAAAGCGATGTTTTCAGTTGTCAGGAGAAATGCCGACCTTTCTGTTGGGTGCATTTATTGGTCAGATCTGATTCTTGAAGGACACATGAGCTAAGTGTCCGAAGATGTTTCAGAAGCCGTGACTTGTCACCATGATGTTGCCACAGCTTCCCGATCATGGTGTCGCAAGGGCCAACTCGCTCGTATCAACGACGCCCTGACCAAAAGTCTTTGATGTGCGTGGGGATGCTTCCACCTTCTCAAATATCTTCTATCCAACAGCGATCTATCCATTTGTTCCCCTCCTCTTCTTCTGTTTGCTGAGCCATGTTGTGTGTACATCAGTCGATACTATCATGCTCTGATGTTTCGGCTCAGCGCATCATCCTATGCCATGATGCGAACCATTCAGCGTGTGGCTCTCGCAGCCCTGTTCCTGAGCAGAGTCGTCCGCAGTCAAAATACAGTAACGGCGGAGGTCCAGCCAACCATCACCCTCACGACGACTATTAAGATATATCGATCGACAACATCAACTACCAGTACGCCTACGCCTCATTTCACACTTCCGCCACCGGTTTCGACCATCACGACAGATCCGTTTACAGATATTGCGCCGCCGCCTTCTTCATCGTCAGAAGCCCAAACAAGCAGTGGGAGTGAGACGACTTCAACCCGTCCGTCAACAACCTCTACCCCTGAACCAACTACGTACACAATCAGTGTTGGTGCGGTAAGTATTCACTCGCCTTCTTAATGCTATGTATCCCGGCCTGTATACTAATTCTCGTGTGCAACTTAGACCAAATACAGGTTTACTCCTGACACCCTCACGGCAGCGGTCGGGGACATGGTCGAATTCAAGTTTTTCCCAGGCGAGCATTGGATCATTCGTGGAGATTATGGCTTCCCATGTGTTCCCTATGAATACATTGGCAAGAATCGCCAGGGCTTCTCAAGCGGACTTCGGAAAGTTGATGCTGCTAACGATGATGTATGTCTCCTGACGCCGATTCTCTTTTTTTTTCGTCCTTGGAAGATGGTCTGGGATTTAAATTTGATCTAATTATCGAAATAGGCCCCAAAGTTTACTCTGAGGATCAACGATACAAGTCCAGTGTTTTACTATTCCGGAGCACCAAATGCGTGTGTCAACCACCACATGGTCGGTGTCATTAACCCCGTAAGACTCCCCCCTTCT
Source organism: Mycogone perniciosa (assembly GCA_025331125.1). NCBI lineage: Eukaryota > Fungi > Ascomycota > Sordariomycetes > Hypocreales > Hypocreaceae > Mycogone > Mycogone perniciosa. The sequence continues at coordinate 15,731 of JAOALB010000117.1, forward strand.
AAGAGAGTTTGTCTACGCAGGTGATGGAGTTAATATGACAGACAAGTGCTAAATTGGATTTCTATCAGTCTTCGGATCTCACTCTAGATGGATACATCAGAAATGCCAAGGGAGTCGAGTATCAACTTGTGCCAGGCGATCCCTGGCCTCCGGGGGATGATCCCAGCTCAGACTCAGGTACAGGCAACAAGTCAAAACACCCCGAAGGCTCCTCATCGCCAGGCATAAGCGTCGGCCAAATCGCAGGAATCGCCATTGGCGGCGTAGCCAGCCTCGCCCTCGTAGCAGGAGCGTTCTTCTTCTACGGTCGCCAGAAAGTTCAATATCCCAACCACAGCAGCACTAATATCGAGTCTGGACTCGGGCCTCCAAAAGCGAAGCCTTGGGAGGCTAGTATTAATGACAACACAATGAGTCAAAGTCGGAATCAGAGTCTCATGGCAGAGATATCTGGTCCGATAGGACCTCAGCCGCAACGGCCAGTGAACGATTCGACGTATTTCTATCATCCTGTTACGGCGCAGGTTGTGGGAGAGCTTGAGGGGAGCGCAATATCACCGCAGTGAGTTTTGTTCTCCTAATATTGATCTGCGAGTTTTAACATCAGGGTTGTGATAGTCCTCCGCGTCTACCATCTATCGTGAGAGATAGTCAAAATGGATGGGATCATATTGGTCCTGTTGAGTTACCTGCCTCAAATGACCCTGGGAACTCACCATTGCCTGATTACGACGAATGCACTGGTCGACATCGTGTTTTCTCTTGGGCTGCGCCAGAATCATCGTATCGACCAGAGATGAAGTTGTAGGAAGGACATTGCGATATGCTTAACCAACAACATGGAAAGGGAGGCAAAGGGAGATATAGCTGACACAGTTCAGAGGGATGGTACATGATTTACAGGGTGAAATTCGGATTATAGGTACTGTAAGATTAGTCGCAACATATCAATCAAACTTCATGTAACCTGAAGCAGTTGGTCGCGGTTCAGCCCGAGTTAGAAGTCCCAACTGGGCGTGTATGAGACAGAAAATCACGGCACAACATCACTTCAAGAGGGAAAAAATGGGCACGAATTGGTTCGAAAAACGGCAAGTCGTCAATGTCATTAACTGGATATTCTATGTCGGCTTTACACAGACCGCCAAGCCAGCCATGAGCAGTCAATCCTCCCACGCCAAAGACATGCAAGAACCGCCGCACAACATGCTCGTAACTTTTCCGAAATTCGTGAAGGCTCGTTTCTTTGCGAATTCTTAATAAGAAAGCGCTTAGTCGAACAGGCCGAAACCCATGTCCTCGTCGGACTCCTCCTTCTCTGTAAAAACATGTCAGCAGCAACTCTTTCACTAGGAGCAATATCCCGGAGAGGTGGATAAAACGTACCCTCCTCCTTGGCCTCCTCGGCGGCCTCCTCGGCGGCAGCGCCACCAGCGGCACCACCAGTGGCGGCAGCAGCACCGGCACCGCCAGAGGGAACGGAAGCGAGCTTCTGGGAGCCAGCGGCGATCAGCTGCAAAATTGTTAGTACTCTCTCCAAATCCGTCCGTTTCTAGTTTATCTAGGATCATACCTCGTTGATGTCCTTGCCCTCGAGCTCAGAGATGAGCTTCTCCAGACGCTCATCGTCGGCCTCAATGCCAACGGAGCTGAGGACCTTCTTGATGTCATCGGCGGAGGGAGCGGTGTTGCCGGCAAGGCCGAGGAGGAGGTAAGCGGCGAGGTGCTTCATTTTGTTTGTTTCTAGAGAAGAATTGTTAAAACAGGTTCGATTGCGATCTTGGAGGGGCAACAGCTGCGACAACAGCGGCGACGACAGCGACGTCGTTTGAATCACGCGCTGAGCAGTGAATGACGATCGTGATATACTCACTTGTCTGGAGTTTCTAGAGGAACACGAGAAATCAATCAATTTAACCGCGAGTTGGGCGGAGACTGAAGCCTTCGAGTTCTGTGGTGATAGTTGTCGGCGTGTCGAAGAGAAAAAGTTCCTGCAGCAGAAGTAGACATACAATTTAGATCTGTGGGCGCTAAAAATCGTGCTTAGGCGAAAAAAAAAGTACCCGCTTTAGGGCGTGGGGCCCAGCCACATCTCGCTCTTCTGCACCGCCACTCATATTTGATCACAAGGTCACGTGGTCATGACTTGGCAATTGCCAATGTGGCGCACGCGGATTTCAACTGTCCCTGTTCCGCCAAGTGGTGAGTTAGACCTTCACTCAACGCCTGTTCAGTTTCTTTTCAGCCATCTTTCGATACCCCCAAGTCTTCTTTTCCCTGCTTTTTCCAGCATCAAAACCTTTCCTTGGTCATTTCCCCCTCAGTTTCTCTCTAAAACCCGAGTCGAGCGCGCGGTGTCCATCGAGAAACGATATCCAACAAAAGATTTGTCTGTTCGCGTGAAGGCCGTTCTTTTGCCACCAAACAAGCAGAGGTGCGACACGATTTATGAATAACGACCTCTAACAACTACACCGCGGTCACCCAAGGCTTCGGCCACGCTTCTCTCATTCTAGAGGATTAAGGGTAGACCAGTGACACGATGCCGGTAAGTTACTACTAGTTCCTTCGACTATATTATTCACCAAGCATGTCAAGCTGATCGCGCTCACGGTATCAGATCGGGGATTTGTTGGCTCAGATAAGCGGCGGTAAGTCGACGGGCAACCCGGCGCCGGTTGTACCACGACCAAGCGCTGCTCCTATCAAGCGGAAAGCAGATGAGGATTTGCGGAGCGCTGCCTCCAAGACACCGCGTTTATTCACTCCGCTTGCGAAGACGCCTCAAAGGCCGACAAATGGCATCTCCAAACCAACACCGGCTCCTTCAAGACCCGTGAGCAATGGCAATCGGACCATCAGGCCTCAGGTGGCTAGCAGGCCACCGCCACCGCCCGTGGATTCCAAGCCAAAGGCACCACCAAAGAAGGGATCTTATGCCGAGATCCTAGCCCGAGCTCAACGGGCCCAGGCCGTGATGGGCCAGGTCGGCAAGATTCAACATAAAAAGGCAGAAGCCGGCGCGTTGAAGAAGGACAAAGACAAGGTAGAGGCAAAGCCGGTGCCATCGGCTCCACAAGGCAAGAAGCCTACAGGTTACACAGGAACAGCAAAACCAGTGCAACGCAACGGCACAAACGGAAGCGCACCTTCGAAACCCGATCGAAACGGAACCGCCGCTCGAGCCAAGCCCGTGACGCCTGCGAAGAAGGCTGGTGAAGCTGAGATCGAGAAGAAGGTTAAGAAGGCGGTTTCGGCAACAACAGGGTATACCGGGACTGCTCGTCCTAAGCCAGGGGCCGCATCGAGAAAGAATAGCGCCCCACGGGGTGGTGCTTTGCTCAATGCGCCTGCCCCTAGATCCGGCTCGTCGAAACGATCGAAGTACGAGGATGACTATGATGAGGATATGGACGACTTCATCGATTATGATGACGATGAGGATGCCGGTCCCCAATACGGCTACGATTCAGATGGTTCTTCCGACATGGAAGCCGGCATGGATGATATTTATGACGAGGAGCGACGCGCCGAACAAATCGCCCGTCGAGAAGACATTGAGGAGGAGCGACTCGAAAAGTCCCTCAAGGTGGCAAAGGAGGAGAGGAAGCGCAAAGCCCTGGAGGCTCTTCGTGCCAAGCGTCACTAGGTGAAGACCACCAATCCATGCATGCATACAAAGGGGTCTCTCACGAGGGGACGTATTGCGACGAAGAATACCTCACTCTTGTAGGGCCAAACCTGGGGGCCGTGGAGATGTCTAGGGGATGGTGAGGCAAGACGGTGGCGGCGTTCAGAGAAAGGCTGTCAGGTCATTAGCGACGGAGTTTTTTTGTCGAATTCTTACGTGTTTTGTACACAGTACGGTTTATGCATTTAAGGGGCGCTGAATAGCTTTTTGTGACTTGAACAATACCAAATACTGGACTACTACTCCGTACTGCCTCTACAATCAGTCGTTCCAAAACATAAACTTTGTTGTTGTATATGAAGTGCCCACACAGCCCAAGTAGCTAGTTTAGCAAGACACTCTCTAACTCGACGTGAATAGCTCTTCCCATCATACCTCATAGTTGCCTCTCCTCTCATCCTAGTCTGAGCTAATTCATTGTTAATCAAGACTTCGTTAAGAATTCATGCATATGCATTGGTCGTCCGAAAGAGAATCCAGCAGCTCAAAGGATTATAATAACAGAAATTCCAACCATGCATGTATTGAAGCACACAAACTGCAAAAGCTCTACCAACACGCAATTTTATTAAAAAAACAAAAGTCATCAATCGTAGGGAAGGCAACAAACTTCCTGTCCCTTGTAATGCTACTTGTTCTCGCAAGGCAGACTAGCCGCGATGCATTGCCTGAGCCTGACAACGTAGAACAGCAAACACCATGATGTCTCATGAACGATAAAGACAATCTGTAAAACCAAGGTAGACCAGGGTCATTTGGATCTTGGTGAAAAAAACGTAGGATCAGTGTGCTTACTGACCAACATAATCTCCGATCCAAATAATCAGTTTACACTTGCAAATAGTAAGAAAGAAAAAAGCCAACGACCTCCGAAAAAGTACAGCGTGCAAAAACAAAATGTACATGAACATAAAAACTGAGCCACTCAAAATGCAGCGGGGGGTAAATGCGATTGATGGGTGTTGTTTTGCCTTCTTGGAACGTAAAGATGAAGACTTCTCAGCTCCAACGCGAATTCAGTGATCAGGGCAGGTCGTCACTCTGAGCCTGCTTGCCACTTGTGCTTCCGTAGGGCTTCAAGAGCCAGCCCTGATAATGTTTCAATCCCTGAGCGCTGTTACTATTAGCGCTGGGTATGATAGAAGGGGGCGGGTTGCTGCGTCGAGGTGGCTCTCTCTTGACTGGTGGTGGAGGCAATGAGGGGGAGGCAGCAGGAAGGCTAGAAACCGAGGGCGGCGCCGGCTTTGCAGGTATTTCGTCCTTCTCGGGCTTCAGCCCCATCGCTCCAGCTTGGGTCATAAGACCCTTTTCGCGAAGATATTGGATAGATTGCAAAACGGCCAAGTCTTCTTGCTCTTTGTCGTTAAGGATCAGTCGCTGTTGGATGGTTAGGCGACCGTTGTTGGCTTCACGTTCCCTAAGTGCTGCTTCTCTGACCTGAGGATCGTGGACGAAGCGACACTTGCCCTTCTTACCACACGTTCCACCGGTGGAGTAGTATTTACAATGTCTCGTAACGTCTGCCTTCTTGGCGGGAGGGGGAGGGGGTGCTGCTTGAGAACGGGTAGATATAACTTCAGGCTCGTCATCGGATGTTTCCTCAGAGGGGTCTCTCATCTCATCACCCTCATCGCCCTGCTCTCGTTTTCGCTTGATGGAGAACTCAACCTTGCGCAACTGCTTTCGGAGTCTGTCGGCTTGTTTTTCCAGAGAGACAGCCTTGTCCTCTTTGGTTTGCGCCAGCTCGGCGGCTTTCTTGGCCTCAATTCGTTCCCTTGTTGGGTATTTGTTCCTTCGTTCGGCCAAAAAGGTAGCAACATCGCTTATTCTATAAAAGATGGTCAGTATAGAATCAGGGGAGGTGAGGTCATGCAAAAGACTCACTCGACGGCTTCTGGGCCGAGCAACTCGGTGAGGATTTTCTCCTCTCCCTCATCATCCTCCGTCTCCGAGTCCACGCCAGGAGTCAACCCGAGAGTGTTCATCTTGCGCTTCTTCTTCTTACCCACGGACGGTGACTCTGGCTTTTGGATGGTGTCGGCCACATTCTGCTGCTTATTATGGTGGCGCGGTTTTTCGCCACCATTGTTATGGTTATGATGACCCCCACGACCACGCGTATTGCCGTCTCTGTGGTCTCTATGGTCTCTGTGGTCTCTGTGTCCACCACCGCGACCGCGACGAGGGTACTGCCCGAAGTAGGTATCCTGATGCGGAGGACCAGGAGGTGGAGGTGGCGCTGCATAATGATACTGTGGGGGGGGATAGTGTGACACACGAGGATCATGAGGGTATGGCTGACCAAAGTTACCATTCACTGGAGGAGGTGCCCGATCTTGTTCATAGCCATGGCGTATGGGTGCACCACCAGGCGGTGACTTGTGGCTACTGCGGTCACTATATCCTCCACGCGGTCTGCTGGCACCGTAAGACGGTTGAGAGGATCCTTGAGCGCCCCATTGAGGTTGACCTGGGGGCGTTGGGCCTTGATAGGGATGACCATATGGCTGGGGCGGGCCGTAAGGCGCTTGCTGAGGATATGGCGAAGGCTGGTACGGCTGTGGCGCATAATTAGGGTGATAGTTCGAAGCCGAGAGAGGTGCTGGAGCATGCGGGTGTGTAGGATGCGGTGGAGCATGGCCATGCTCAGGAGACCACTGCGGTTGATGAGGTGGATAACTGGCAGCTGGTGGGTGAGAACCTGCATAGGGCACAGGTGTCTGAGTCGGGTACGGCTGGCCCGTATATTCATAGCGAGGTTGTGAGCCGCGGTAGTCACCACGTCCACCGTGATAATGACCACCACGACGACTATTGGGCGCGCTACCACCGCGACCCTGACCGTGCTGCGAGTAGGGACCGCTTGAATGTCCGTAGCCGGGACTACCAGACGCGGATGGCGGTGGTGGAGGCGGCGGGCCGTAACCGTAGGTCGACATGGCTCATGAAAGCATCTGAAGCGCTTCGAAATCGAGGTGGAAGAGCGTGGAGAGCAACGTGCTGTCCAGATTGTTTGTAGCGAGCTGGAAGACGAGATACGGTGAACGTGGGAAGTTGGAGGGAGTCGGGTTGAGCGGATGACTCGAGCGACGGCCAAAGACTTGAACTTTGTGTTGGAATACAAACCAAATTGAAAGAATCTTTGATTTCAAGTAGTTGTCGTTGGAGGCGCAGACCCGACAGTTGAATACGGAGGCAGAGAGAGGATAGATATTGACTTCAAGCTCTGCGACTTGTTGATGTCTGACCCAACTTTCGGGTCGAGAAATGGTAAGCGGCATTAGGCGACGCCAAGCCAAATCCAGCAGGCGGTGAGACACGGGAGTTCATCTGTACATATGCACTAACCAGAAATAGACTAGCTCCAGTGAGTTTGGGTTGCACTTTTGACTTCTTGCGTCGGTTCGCTTCAAGACAAGGTCAGAAGCTATTGATGAGAGTTTCACAAAATCGATGAGACGCATCATTTGACGAGGTTTTCTCGGCAATGGTCTCTTTCTGTCTATTCTTGCCTGGGAAGCAGAAACACAACGCGTGAGCCTAGATATTGACCCTTTGCAAACATGTTTATCCTGGTAAATGCTCTCTGCTTCATGCCCCTCCAGCAAATGCAAAATTCCTGTACGATGAGCTAACAAATCATGCTCCAGACCAAACTCTCAGATCTGGTGCAGATTGCTCCAGAGGACTTCTCAAAGCACAGCATCGTCGCAATAGAAGATAACATTAATGCCAAATATGCAAATAAAGTCCGTTCTGTACCCCCCTCGCCCTTACCCTTCAAGCAAGCCAACTAAGACGGCATCAAACAGGTGATCCAGAAAATCGGGCTCTGCATAGGCCTGTATGATATCTTATGGACCTCTGAAGGATTGATAGGCCATGGCACAGGCCTTGTGAACGTCAATGGTACACATGGGTTGTCTCTTCACGAACCGATTGACCCGTAGCTCACCCAGTCACAGCCGAATTTCGAATGACAGTTTTCCGTCCCTTCAAGGGAGAAGTCATGATTGGCAGGATACGCAGCTCGACGCCTTCAGGCATCTACTTAAGAACCGACTTCTTTGACGACATATTTGTCCCGTTTGAGGAACTGCCTCAAGGAGCCGAATAGTGAGTCAATCTGTGACTTGACTCACCAGATATTCAGACATCTAACCCAGCTCCACAGCAATCACAGCGAGCAGCTCTGGATATGGAACTTCGACGAAGAGCGACTTTTCTACGATAACCATGAAATGGTGCGGTTCCAGGTCATTGATGAGGAATGGCACGACCAGACACCAGCTGGGCCTACACAAGCAGAGGACGCACCACCAAAGGCACCGTACAAAATCAAGGGGAGCATGGCAGCCGAAGGCCTAGGTGTCTGTCTATGGTGGGATAGCGCGGAATAGGTTGGCTAGACAAGCATGGTATCATGTAATTTTCTTTTTTTATCTTGTCCATCTACCATAAATCTACACCTTGATACCCGCCAGGAGCCGCTCCTCAACATCATCCAGAACGGAATAATGTTCAACCACGGCAAGGTTCTCAGCCTCGGCCTTGAACATCTTGTCAGGATCTTGACCAGGAGCCATTGGGCCCATGGGCATCTGCTGCGCCTGCATCTGTTGCGCAACTTGACTAGCAGCTGTGCAATCATTTAGTTCGTGGTCTGTAGTATCAGGGGTAATAACCAAACTCACCGTTGTCACTTCCAAGCAGGAAAACGTAGACGAACTGGAGACCGAAGATGCAAAGGAAATACCAGCTGATACTTGACATCCATCGAGGGTCCATATCTTTGGTCTGCACGCCAGCCTGCAGCATGCTCTTAAACTTGATAGTAATGGGGAACGGCAGCTTCACTACAGGGAAGTCAGTGCTGCGCCTAGGCCTCCAACATCATAGTGTCAACGTACTGATCACATAGCCGCTGAAGAAGGCATTGATCCAGCTCATAATCAAGGTATTTGGGATAATCATGGCCATGTTGTTCTTCATCATTCCCATCATGCCCTCCATAGCGCCCGGGTCTGTCATCGGATTTGCCGGGGGCTGGCCCTTCTGATGCGGCGCCTTCAGATAGGCGCCGGATTCATAGCCCGCAATGAGAGCCTCGCGCCTTGCTTCGAAAGACTTCTGCGATAGGACATGGTAGTTGGATCGCAGAGAGACTCCCTGGGCGAGAGAGCGTTGCTCGCGCATAGCTTTGGCATCGAGCTTCTTGGGGGTCGTGGCCATCAGAACGGACGCATAGTGACGGAGAACTCCGGTAAGGATCATGACAACGGTGATGGGAATCAGAATCCAGTAACTGTCTGCGTCAGCGTGTGTTGTCAGCTGGCTGGAAGCATGGAGACCTACAACAACTGGGGGTCCCGATGGAGTGTCTGGACCGGGATTTGCGCCATTTTGATGTAGAATGCGGCCGGAGCTCGCTGTCAAAGTCGATGCGACAGTGTGTTCAGCGTATCCTGTCCTGTCAATTATCGACAGTGATGCTGCGGGAGGAGGTGAATTGAGCTGTCTGTGGTGGTGAAGCCAGCGATGCACTACGGAGTATTCTACCGCCGCCACCGGCAGCTCCACACTCCTCGGGACAGCCTCCAGAGCTTAACTTAGACAGGCCACCTCTCCCGTACTCCCACCCATCGCCTGGAATTCCCCGTCTTCGCACATTATTGCAAAACAGCCGCAATCATGGCGAGCTCCTCAGAAAAGATCTCTGTCTATAATCTAGCAGGTGCGTATCCTTTGTCCCCCTTGCGCGAAACCGCGTGCCTGACGCACAAGCTGACACCGTGGCCCATAGACCTCAAAAACACCTCCGACGATGCGATCCCCAACTACCTCAATTCTCTAAAATTTAAGCAGTCGCACTTCTTGGCGGATGTCCGGTTGGGGCTTGGATATAGTGCATTCCTCCTTGCCGCTGCGTGCTTCGCCTGGGACTACAAGCTCGGCTTTGAGAACACGAAGCTCTACACTGCGGTTGCTGTGGCCATCTATACTGTTCTCAATGGCGGGCTCACGCTATGGTTGATGTTTGTGGAGAATGGAGTTATATATCAAGGCACAGCGCCGTCTGGAGAGAAGGTAGGCGATTGGGACTAATGCCGAATACCTGGGAGGACAGACTAACAGAGACCAGATCTCCATCGCCAGCTCAACGAAGAAGAACGATCCCACGTACAAGCTTACCATAACCATCACAGACAAATCATCAAAGTCACAAACATTTGAAGTGTCGAAGCCATTCTCGTCCTTCTTCGATGAGAGTGGCTACTTCGTCGTCGCCCCCTTCCAGGAGCTTCTAGCTACAACCGTGCCCATTATCGGCAAGCGGGATCCTAAGCGCATCAAGTCAGAATCACAGGAGATCCTGAATTCGAATCCGGAGCTATTGGATGCGGTTCTTGCAGCAACGGGGAGCACCACGGCGGCGGAGACAAGTGAAAAGACAGGTGGGAAGCGACGGAAGGCATAGGCCGTCCAATTGGTTGGCTGGGAATGGAGTTGGGAGATCATCAAGGCTTGGGGATTCATTTTGTGATGGAAAGAAACATGTGTCTGGTTGAACAGTTCCTTGTGCATCCGGGACCCGAACCTTGATTTATTGTGACATGGAATGCTAGGCACGTAGGACGCTACCTAGCAGCCAGTATTTCGGGGTGCCTTGGGGATACCTATTCAAGTTTCCATACCCCAAGCATATTGTGATCTAGAACCAGGTGGTATACATCATGGATGCTCGATGCTTCGTACTAAAAGAGGAAATTCCTCCAAAACCCGCTGGAGTCCAAGCCATCGTTGACTACTAACTGGAAGTTCGGTGTGTATTTTCAATGATTACCTGCTTTCGAGGAGTTTGGGGCATTAGAATACTCCTCTAGCTAGAGGTGAATTTAATGACCTGGTTCAAATCATCAATGAGGCACTGGTATTCCATTGATGTTGTGCAAGAATTTACACCCACACTCATGATGAACTTGGACAAGCACCAATGAAGAAGAAAGAGAAACGAATGGATCCCAAATGAGAAGAAAATTGACTAATTCAATTAGATTGGATAGATTTAGTTGGATTTCCTAAGGATTTCCTTTTTTATGTTGATACTATGTTAATGTAGGGTAAGTTCATAAGCCTCAACAGAGTATCTCAGGGAATGATCGAATTGCCGCTACCTGATCCACAAGAACTCCATTATTTCCCATTAAAGCCAAGAAAGTTTCAGGGTGATTAACAGGCATGGTGTGCATAGATAGGCCATGTCCCACATATCACAAAAGACATGTCGCAATGGCTTCTAGGTCGGCGACTACCTCTCTGTGCCTGCATGACAAACTCTAACAAGTGGTCAATTCAAGCTGGGCGCCCCTCTTGATTCAGAGAAAGGACCTGACACGTTAAATCAGTACAAAGTACTTTGTACGATGATATAATTCGAGAGGTCAAGAAGAAAAACCAGCGTTTGATAGTCCGCAGTGGGGCCGATCGTCGTCGCCGGCCCGGCCCGGTCCTGACTGTTCATCTTCGCATCGATCAACACCCTCCCAGCTCCAGGACTTCGCTGAGAGTGCGAAGTATGAAGTAGGAGATGGGGGGGGAAAGAAACCAATTTAGACATCAGTGACATAACTTGAAATTGAAGAGGCAGTCGATCCACTCGTGTGGCTTCCAGCCGAGTGGTCTCGGGACTTGTTGGTGTGTGCAATTAATATGTGTGATAAGCGTGTGTGCGTGGATTGGACGTTTGAAGTTGCTTGGTTGCCCAACACTATCTATCAGTTCCCAGTTTCGGTTGCCTTGCGGATGTATGTAGTAAGTATCTATGGAGTCGGTAATTTGAAAATCATTTCCCACCTCTCCGAGCCAATATCTGTTGCGCGGTCACTTGCATTGATGGTAGTGACCTGTCGTATTACCATGAGGGGAGTATGTGGATTTAGAAGGGGGGCTGTGTCGCCCAGTGCCGGTCTTGAAGATATACGATTCACAGATGCATAAAGTAAAATGAATGGAAGATTGCGTGTGCCGAGCATGGTTGGATGGTCGGGTCGGCATCGACATGTCTGTGATGGACCAAACAAGGACTGGGTGAATGATGACATGTTTCACCTGTTCACCTGAGTCGTCAAATGTCCGTCAAGTGATTCGACGATTCCATCAGGTGACGACTGACTGCAGGTACACATCTCGAACTGGGCGGCAGGGCGCTTGAGATGGAGGCAGAAGTGTGGTGGGCGGCCCAGTGATACGATGAGATGATGGAGTGGGAGACATTAACAACGGTCACATCGAATCCTGAGGGGACGCCATTCTGTCACAGGTACCGTGTGATTGAGCCGCGCTCGGCCCCACCAGACGCATTGTGTGTGTGTGGGGGGGGAGGCCATGTCTGTTTGTCTCGCTCGCCTCGCTTCTTGGCCCTGTGATCGAAGCTTGCCTGCAGATGGAGATGGGCCGGTGCAGACTCTACTGCAGCATGAAGAACCGTCCATATCACGCCCTGCGAGCTGTATATACTATATTATGTGTACTTCGTACGGGGTGCTGTTTAAGTTGATAGTGGTAGGGGTGCGAAGTAGGTAGTCGTATATAGTACATAGTACATAGTACGAGGACTCCAGCTGTCATGGCCCAGCTGCGGGCCGCGATTGGCTGACAGAAAACTGATTACGGCCTCAGGCAGCAGTTCTCACCTGGAGCCCCCCCTCATTCTGGCCAGTTATTTTATCAGCCAGGCTCGCCCACCATGCCTGCACGTGTTGCCTCCTTCACTGCCGCGTGACCTGGCGCCTCTCCCTCGACTCTCAGCAACATTAGACGCCAGATTGACGAGGACAATCAGCACCTGTAGCATAAAGATATTGTCTAGTTGGGCCTTCCGACCTTTGCGAGCCGTTCCTCCATCTGCCCCTGTTATTTATTTGTTTTTTCTGACGGTTTTCTCGAATCTGCCGGCTGTTTCCTTTGACTTACACACGTCGTCCCCGGACCCCGTTCGCGCGATATCACGAGATTGATCACGCAAAACACGTGAGACAGCCAACCCGTGATCTGGCGTCCTGCAAGCACATGATCTTCGCGGTATGTCGCTTCTCATGCAAACTCCTGTCTCGTTCACGATGCCCTCTAAGAGGGCTCTACTGCGAATTTTTGATGGCGTCGGGCAATGCGACAGACAGACGGGCGCAGGCAATGGGAAAAAAATGCGAGCAGTTTTTTCTGCCAATTTCCCACGGGCGTGGCATCATCGCTTTTCGCGATCAAGTTTGCATATCGTCATCGCATCGTATCGCATCATGAGATGCATCATCTCTTCCCCACATTTGGTGACTGAATCACCATCGTCGCTTTGTCTGTCTGTTTGTCTGTCTGTCTGTCTGTCTTTTGTTTGGAAGTGTCCAACCAAGACCGGCATCGTGACAGCGACCGTGACAGCGCCACCAGGAATTGTCACTGCTCCGGGCCTCAAGTGAAGCCACGATGAATCCTGGATCTTGGTGCTGCATGCACTGATTTCTTGCACCATGCCCTATTCCTGCCCGCTCTTTGCACCAGTTTGGCTTCACACTCTACTGAACACGCTTTGGCGCGAGTCGAGCAAGAAGCGATCTCACCAACCTCACTCATGCTTGATCTGACATGACACTCTCCATCAGCTGATAAGCCGGCCGCTTTATTTCTTCTGCCGCGTTTCCCTGTTGCCTTTTGTCAATGCCAGCCCACGTATCCGGACGCTTCTAACTTGCTGCGTTTCAGACTCAAGCTGCTGATAGACTTCGCAAACTTTGACGTTTGTTGACCACCTCGCGCTGTTAGTGAGGCCCCCATACTCTGCACACCTACCAAGGAGGATAATGGCCGAGATTGCGACCGAGCATCCTGATCTCTCTGGCTTCCCTGGTTCCCCTGGCCAGAAGCGAAAGCGCGAACTCGACAGCCCTCATCTTGGACGTACGAAACGTGTTGCCCCACCTGCCACCATGTCAGCCTCACCAGCTGACACGGCTGCCTTCATGGAAAACGCCATGGAGGTCTCTCACGCCGCCGCGGCCAGCGGCGTAAGTGTCGCTGATTTCAATGCCCTTCAGCAGGCCGCCGCCGCCGACCACACTGATGCATCAGACCCTTCAAACGCGACGAGCACGGCCCAGGCTGCTCTTGGGATGTATCCAACCCTCCATGTACCTCCATCGACGGAGGAGCAGTTCGCGACCCAAGGGACGGTCGAGCCGGACCACGGGCATGATAACGCTTATAAGCACGACAATACTTTCAACCCAGATGTGACACAGCAACCAGATCCGATGATGGACCCATCTGTCAACCAGAATCCGCCTCCACCACCAAATGGAGTTCCTCCACCGCCACCGCCGCAGGCTCATAGATACGCCCCGGCGGCTCCTACTCCAAACCCGAAGCCTAGTGTTGGGTCGGAAGAATGGCATAAGATGCGGAAGGACAATCACAAAGAAGGTAAGACTGGAAAGGCACATACGATGAAGGCATGAACAGAGCGAGGACTAACACGATGGGACAGTGGAACGTCGCCGACGTGAAACGATCAACGAAGGCATTAATGAATTGGCCAAGATCGTGCCTGGATGCGAGAAGAACAAGGGCTCGATTCTGCAGCGCGCAGTGAGCTTCATTACTCAGCTTAAAGAGAATGAGCAGCAGAACATTGAGAAGTGGACCTTAGAGAAACTGCTTACGGAGCAGGCGATCACGGAACTCAGCGCATCTAACGATAAGCTCAAGCAGGAATGTGAGCGGCTCTATCGCGAGCTGGAGACATGGAAGAGGGTTGCGCAAAACGCTGGTCTCGAGCCGCCGCAACCCAAGGAAGAGCCCAATACTGGTCTCCCACCGAGCTAGGGGCCCGGGGAAGCATTGGTATCATTTCCTCCTTTGCCTATCCTAGGGCGATATTTTTAAGCTTACTTGGTTTTTGCGACAGGCCGAGAGACTGGTCGAGGAGCTGCACGGTTTGTGACGCGGATCTTGCCAAAGTTACGTCGAATATGCCCACCTACCTATACTACTGTCTCGGTCTGTCTCGGCTACGCATGAACCCTTTATTTTTTATATGATTTTGCCTATTTTCTGTGGACCCTTCTTGTATTTGTTTTTTTTTTTTCAACACCCACGGGTCGAGCTACGATGAGGAACTTCCTTTCCCTCAAAGTCAGACTTTGTTCTTTTCAGCGACTTGGCGTTGGGCGGGTTTTCTTGAAGGGTCGTCAAGGGGAGGGGGGGAATCGGGGGAACACAGCGTTTGGGCTGGTCTACTCCGTTCATAGGTAGGGTAACAATGAAATACATTGGTAATTAACAACTGTCCTTTTTGCCCTTTGTTTTTGTTTTGTTGGTGCCCATCTGCATGGATGACCTTGTTTTCCCCCTCGGAGGCTGAAAGCCCGTCCATTTTCATAGACACGCCCCCCTCCCTTGTTCAAACGGTGCGCGCACGACGAGGCAAACGAGGCGTGTGTGTCTGTGTGTCTCGCGATAGGTGGCGCGGAAGCTGAACTTGCATATCCCACGGTCCGCCTCGCCCGAGGCAGCCCGTGCATGCATCTTGCGTCTCCAGTGGGAGTGCTACTCCGTAATAGTACTACTACGTCTTTCGTACGCTTATTGAGGAAACGTGCATATCAGGAGTGGCTGAGACATGCCTACGTTGCATTTTTTCCTTTTTATTTTCCTTCCTTCGGCTATTTCGATGATTCCGTCAGTGGGACACAGAACGGAAAGGATACATACTTTTTCTGAAAGTAAACTATTGACAGAGTAGGAAGGTTATTGGTATTGGTGTAAAGCGGATAGGTAAAACAGAGTGTTGACATCAAACCAAAGGAAGACGAAGAAGAACAGGGGGGAAGCACTGCATCCCTGCCCTCAGCCCAACCGGGAATTTTTCTTCCCATCAGCAAAGGCAACAGATACGCAAACCGGAGCGAGTCGAGAACAAACAAGGAGGGAAATTCCCCGCAGTTCCATGCATGTACGAGCATGTAATGTAGTGTTCTCTTCCCACCACCAGCAAGCCAGCCAGCCAACCACCGCTCATGCATGACGCTCGCTGGCTTTCGGTGGAATGACGTCCCGAACAAGCATATTGCGATTAAGCAATGGCGTGTTGTGCTATCATTAAAGACTCCTGAGTCATGTTCTGCAGGTGAAGTCATTGGCTTTTACGAAGTAAATACGGAGTGATATGGGCAAGAAGAATTGAAATACCTTGACGATGGACACGGCATACATTGCATGTGATATAAAGTAGACACGCTCCAAACAATACCTTTCTAATACAAACAAATCTCTTCGCATCCCCGTAGGATCACGTTAAAATTTACAACAGTAACCTCGCCGACCTTCTTCGCCTGAACAACGTCCTATATTGCCACGCCCCCCAGAACCCTCAGCCGCTGGACTTTTCCATATCCCTCCCCCCTTCCTCCAGGCCAAACAAGGATACGAATCAAGATTTTAATGCCGGTAGGCATAACTTCCAAGTCCCGCGTGCGGCAGCTGAAGAAAAAACAACATGCCATACCCCCGGCCTGTCTGCCTGCAAACAAGGGTCCGAATAAGGCATACCTATCTAAACGACATGGCTCACTTGGGCAAATCAAAGACTCAAGGCACTTCTAGGCACTTCTAGGTAGAAAAATTGCACACAATTAAGTCCTACATATGGAATACTACTACTCCATACGGACTATCCATCGACATTGCCTGTCCCCTGTCACGCAGCTCAGGGGGGTCATCCGGCTTCGTATCCCCCCAAATCCAGCCCCCAAGAGCCTTGCTTCATCTTGGTCGACATGCCCACCACGGCATCGGATCCCAGAGTCCACTCAAGACCTCTCGAGTGCCGAACCGCGTCTCCCCATCATCAGAAACCCTATCCAATGCTCCACCCATTGCTTCCTGCCGCTGGGAAATAAATCAACTCAAATGTGTGTAAAGTTAATGCAGCAAATAACACATGATCATAATGGGAATGGCCTGCAATAAAACACAAAACAAATATCCAAAACAACAGGCGCGCGCCCAGGAAATTGTCAACTCCTCCAGAAAACGGCCCAACCTTGCCATTCCCTCTCCTTACTCCTTGTAAGTCCACTTCAAGGAAAAAACACTAAACAAAGGCTCAAAAAAGGGTGGCCAATAGAAAGTAAAATTTTCAGGCGCCGCCTTCAGAATGATCCCGCTGCTCTACTTTAGAGAAATTGGAGTCGCTGCCACATGCAACCTGGCATGTGTGGCTGAGAACTCCATTGAAAATGCCACAAGCCAAAATAGTTCTGCTCGTCAATCGTGAACCCCCTAGGAGTGACATCGGGACATGGCCAGAATCCCGACCCAGAACAATAAAACAGATCAAAAGTGAATGCCAACATGAAGAGTATCCGCTTAAAGCCGGCCTACCTATTTGAATACAAGCAAGGCCAAACAAATGCCAATAAAAACGGCGCAAGTGGATGGATAGTAGCGGTTATCTGGTAAAGCGTGAACAAGCAAATGGTACGACCATCACCCAATTAGGGAAGCTGAATGTCCCTGACCTCGCCCAGGTCTCAAAACACGAACGCTCAAGCTGAAACTGCTGCGAATAAAACAGTCAATCCACAAAGACTACCGTAAACGTTTTCCAGAAACTCGAATTGCCACCCTTGAATCAAATACTTGACAGAGGGGTATCGATTATTGCTGAAGAGAGAGTGCTTCCAAGTGAGTTGCAGAATCCAGTTATCGACAGCCCAAATAGCACGAAATAGAAGAAAACAAAACCCAGAAAACAAAATTTCGTCACGCGTTTCTGTGTATATGGCGTCCTGTGCTGTCTCAACCGGGGCGCCGTCATTATCATGCTCTAAAGACGATATCCCGACTAATGCATCGGGGGCCGTTGCGCTGGGTCCACAACTTGTGTCATAACCCGTATCCCACGCGTATCATTGGGCATGGTGTAACCGTATCCCTGCTGTTGGCCGACGGGTGTCGAAGGCAAGTCCCCAGCTCGGAAAATGGGGTTGCCATTTTGGTCGTACTCGTTTCGAGGGGCTCCTTCAAACGAGCTGGGCAGGAAGGGTTGTGTCGGGTTCATAGGCACAGTTGGGCTGACAAAGGTGGTTGGCTGTGGAGTCGGTTGCGGAGGAGCGTACTGGTACATGGAAGAGGTATTCGGTCCGGCCGAGGCAGGCGGCCATTGTTGGGCATACATGTTGCCTCCAGGACTCGCATAGTCGCTAAACACAGACGGCCTTCGACTGGCATCGTGAGGACTAGCAACCATATCTATGGGGATGTTGCCACCAGTAGTAGTAGTTACGGGCTGAGGTCCGTGAACAGAGATCGGTCCCCCTTCGACAAAGGTGTGCTGCTGTGCCGGAATATCCGTCATCATCGGCGGAGGGAACTGAGGAGCCCTCACAGGCATACCATCATTCATGAATGCGGGGGCACGTAGGCCTGACGCAGGGCTTGGTTCGGTTGTTGCTGTGTGTATGTGCGGCAAACATTGCGTCACCGTTGGCTTAGGTCTCGAAACATCGTGTTCCTCCTCGTCCTTGACAAACCCTCCGTCCTCATTATCGGAAGCGTAGCTCTCGGGCACCTTGTCCTCTGCCATAACATATACCTCGGTGGAACCATCTTTGACTGTCTTAGTGAATCAAATCTATGCCTCATGTAGAGAAACAAACATACCAATTTCGCCATTCTTGAATCTCTCCTCTTGCCTGGCTACCTTGAAGATCTCATTTAGGTATGGTCGCTTTTTCGCATTTGCCTCGTTATCTGTGAAGAACGACGATAGCGCTTCGACAGTAGTCTCCTCAAGTTTCTTGACATTGAGGCCCAATTTTTGAATATCGACGTGCTGTTTGTTGTTGGGTTCTATAACCAGCCTTAGAATGTGAGCGAGAAGGTGGACACGTTCTATCTTGGTCAGCGGTCATCACTAGTATTCACCAGGAGATGTCAATTTTACCTCGCTTATACAAATGATCAGGCTCTTTGTGCCGAACCTTGTCATCTCTTGTCGGACCCCATGGCTTTGGCCACCAATCTGGTGCCTTCTCATCCTTGCCGGTGTAAGGGTGTGTTGACTGCTTCTTAGGCTCAACAGCTTTGACCCAAGCCTTGGCTATCAGCTTGCAAGCAGTCTGTTGGCAGTTCTTAAATCGCTGTTCATAGAAGTTCCAAACAGCAGTCGAATCACCAATTTTGATACCTTTTCGAGAAGAAACCGTTATAGGAACATCATCGTCGTCATTGATCGTGTGCCGACCTCGAGGGCGCTTGCGACCTTGACGGGCTGAGCTGCCACCCCAATCACCAAAGCCTGGACTTCTTCGGCGATCCATCATCCTGCTCCGACTAAAAGCGGAGGCACGACCATAAAAGCCGTCATCAAACCCAAATGTATCGTCCAACATAGGGTCGCCGCCTAAATTCATTGATATCAGTGAATGAACTCACCAAGAAAACAAACCAGAATTTCCAACCTGTGTCGATCCTTGCCATGACTTGACGGAATTTGTTTGCGTCAAAGAACTGACGGATCGTGTTATCACTTAGCCTCTGACCAGGGCTGGGACTGAAGAAGGTCATGGAACCACCATCCTCTGTGATGGCCGCAACGAAATATTGCTTAGCAGCGATACCACAATGCGTTCGCAATGCCTCTTCGATTTGCTATGAAGCCTGGTGGTGAGCAGATTATGAATTGGGGCCAGAGATGTTCGTCACTTACCATCGGCGGCTGTCGGCGTATATCGTTGCCATCCTGAAAACGACTATTCTCAGGTACGTCTGGACCACACCGCTCTTGTGGAAACGGCTGGTGTCGTGGGACCGCATCGGGAGCATATCGCTCAGATGCAAAAGACTGATGCCGAGCAGCGGGATCAGGTGGATAGTATTGAGGCTGAAACGGCTGGTGACGTGGGAACGAATCCCGCGTCCAATCTTGAACCATGGCTATTTAGATTGGGTGGCCTCGGAATGAGAAAGCGAGTGACAGGCGCCGTTTAGAGACACGGGTGGGCTTTAATAGATGGGCAATGCTGAGAAGGCTTGGCTATTCAGCACGGAACTTGTGTCTTATTGGTGCGACACCGGATTGCATAGGTTACGGGCGGAAGATGGATTCGCACTGCCCTCGAAGTTAGCCCGCCAGGCAATGGCAAACGCATAAAGAATTAGGGAAATTTTTCTTACGCTGTGTGACTGTGTTGCTGTTACCAGATGTGAGACGACGTTCAGGCTCGTGCGTTGGAGGTGATGCAATTAGCGGCCAGGAGGTCAAGGCGAGCCAGGTGGCTTGTAGCTTCTGCAAGGCGACTGGACAATTGGGTGTACGTGGGACTATTGCATGTCGTGAAAGGCAGGCTTCTCAAGGGGTGTGCTGGCGGTTGAGAAGATGTATGGTGCGAGGGTGTGGTAACACGCGAAACTTGTGAGCGAAACGGCGCTGTTGTGTAACGAGTAGCGGGTCGAGATGAATGTCGACACCGGTGTCTCGATATAAGCCTGAGGTCGACTGAAAGCCCACGAAGTAAATCAACTCCTCTGTCAGACACGTTGGGAGGTGGAATAGCTTCGAGTTGCCGGATAGAAAGGCAGGAGGCTTCAAGAACACAGCTGGACTATCGCCAGAAGACGTGAGTCTACGGTGATTATGGTCGATACCGAAGGTGGCTGGTTACTCGCACAGCGAATTGGCCTAGATTCGGGAGGATGCGTTGAGATCTTCAATGTGTTGCACCAGCTTGGGGATGATGTTGTCATCAGTGCGCCTTTGAAAGTCCACCGTCCCACCAACGTATGTATGTATGTTGTTGGAATGTAGAAGCCGAGCAGCCAAGACGACAAGTTGGTCACGGGTGAAAACAGCCGATGTTTATCACTGGTGGTAGAAGAGATCGGGAGGAGGGATTGATACGTCGCGACTGTTCTGTTGGTAGGTGAGGCTGAAGCGTCTACGGTGTCGCAATCTCTCGATGTCTCTCAAAGACTGCCGAGTGCCAGGTGGTGTGGCGGAATGGCGATGGGGCCAGGGCCTGGCATATATATATGTATGTATCCCAACGCCAGACGCTTTGGTCACACGCACGGGCTTGGGGCTGGATCGTCGAGCGCCGCTGGGAACAAGCCGGAAAACAAAAGATGTGTACTCGTAGTTGAAGCCCAAAGCCGCGGCGGTTGGCAAACGGGAGGTTAATCGATGTCGTGGGGTGACGGGTGCACCGATGAGCGGTGGAGCGAACGGCAGAGCGAACTGCGGGAACGGCGAACGGCGAACGACAACGAAGAACGGACGAGAACGAAGGGCGACGACACGGATGTGGCCGTTTGATATGAGATTGCGAGCGGCGCGGGATGTGGCAGAGACTCGGGATGGTCAATCAAGCAGCACGCCAATTAGTCTAATTCGGCCACCACCAAAAAGTAGCTGACTGCTGCGAGCTGGTAGCTGTGCGTCGGCCCCGCACTGAACGGCGCGGATGTCTCTCTCCTCGTTTTCTTACTCGCGGCCGTTGCTTTTGCTGGTCTGCCCACTCCGGACGGTAACTTGTTAGCTTCCCTTGGTGCCAACAGGGCTGGCGTGTCAGCAGCGTCGTCGTGTGCACACGCCGTCCGCTAGCGAATAAGAGGGGGAACGGGGCGGAGGGGTCGACGGAGAGCGAGAAGGACGTGTAGTTATCAGTTCAGTCGAGTTGGAGAGGGCGAAGAAGCAGAGTGGAAGGAGGGAGAGAAGAGATGGAGGGGGATTTGCGTGTGTGGGCGGTAGGCAGGTAGGTATTTAGGAGGAGATGAAGTCGACTCGAAAAGGCGGACACCAGGCCATCATATTACACCTACTCGTACTCGAAAAACGGCAGATAAGATGCAGAGTGGGAACCGTGACGGAATTCTACCGCGAGCAGCTCTGCGACGGCCAATCGCTGGTTTCTCAATCCAGGGGCCTGCTCGATCCCTGGGCAAAATGGTGGTTTGCTCGTCCCGGCAAATTGAGCCTTGCAGCAGCTGGGCCAACAATAGACGAGACGGGGGGAGCCGGGGGTTGAGTTTGAAGAGGAAGAGAGGAGAGAGACGATCGTCCACCCAGTGCACTGGGCCATTATGCATAAGGTAAGGTACCACTCGTACTACTACGAAGTAGCTCGTACTCCGTACTCCGTACGAGTACATATGACTTACTACCACGGAGTACGGAGTATATGTACCTGTATTTACAGGCCACAGGCCACATTTGCCGGGCCGAAGCGCTGAAGCCCTAGAGGCAGAGCTGGAGATGTGCGCACCGTGTACTTCGTAGGTGCCTTGAGGTCAGCGACCGCCTGCGAGCATAGCGGGCAACAAGCACCAGCAGCCGGCAGCAGAGGCACTGGTCTAGGTGGGTTCCCAGGCTCCAGGGCTGTCACTAGCCAAGCTCGCTAGGCCCTAGCCTACAGTACCTGTCCTAGCACTGCACTGCTTCGAGCAACAGGGACGTACGAGTACTCCTACTCGTAGCAGCAGCGCCAACAGTAGCGTCCGCCGGCATGCCCACCTGTCTGTTCTTTGCCCAGGGCAGGGGGTACTGTACTGGTACAAGGGCTGAGCCTGGCAGGGGAGCTTGGGGCTGGTCAGTGGTGACGAGGGAAGAGATGTTAAGCTAGCGGCAGGGCTTGCAAGTCAAGCTCTACAAGTAGTAATAGAGGTACGGAGTAGTACTCCGTAATATGAGACGAGTTGCAAGGTCGAGGGGTTCTTTGCCGTGTGCCCCTCCTCTAACCCAGCTACTCGGTTCATTAATTCGGAACAAGGAGACAAGACATGATGGCAGACAGCAACAGCTACCAGCGGGATCGAGCGCTTCACACGCCTCACACAATGGCGGTGTTGCTTTGGTGGCGGCGGCATAAGGAGGCAGAGCTCCCAAAGGAACCGCATATGTACTTCGTATGTACGAGTATACATGTTCAGGTGTGAGAGCGGCAGCTGTTTGAACCCCCCAATGCTTGCAGGGCACTAAAGAGTTGGCTACGACCGCAAAAGTACTGGAACGCGGGTTGTCTACGGAGTATTACATGTACGAATACTACGGAGTACTTGTGGTGCGATTACTTGGAAGCCCAGAGATATCCACTCGACACCTGAGGCAAAACTCCAGTTGATGCTGGACAAGCCCAAGGATTGGTGTAGGGTAATATTAGTACCAGTACCAGGAAAGCTTGGCTCTACAAAGTGGTATGTATATATGCATGTGAGTTTAGGTGTATTGTGGGATTTTCCATGATAAATACCTACTTTCATACATCCTACATATTCAATCCATCTATTGCTATTTCTACGTACCTACTTGTGGCCGTCTCGATCCATTGATTAGTCGTATCATTTTGGGCACCTTTTCCCATTCGGCAGCAATAGTTTGTCGCACGACAATAAAAGGCAACAACAGACAGAGCCAAAAATAAAGACAAAAACAAAACAAAAAAAACAAAGTGGGCTCATTGGTCAGCAAATGCCACTTAGTAAGTTCCACGGGAAGTTAAACGGTGGCATAATAATAATCCCTTGCCAACAGGGGCTGGTTGTCCAGGATGACAAGCGGCCCCCCCCCAGGACAGCCCCAACTAGGTTGGTTGCGGACACAGGGTGAGACGAAAAAAGGCGTCAGTTGATGGGAAAAAAAAAGAAAAAGAAAAAAGTCCAACCAAGGCAAAGAAAGCAAAAGTCGCCGTTAAGAAGAACCAGCATATGTGGACGTGGGAATTTCAGAAAAGGCTGCGCCAACCGATGTACGAAATACGGAATAAGGTTCCTGATTTGGCATTGTGCATGTCTTGTGCAGACACGTGCATTCCGGGGGCATCAGAAGGGTCTTGGGAGCGAGACAGAGCAACACGGGGAACAGAAATAACATGGGGATGTGAGTGGGGGGTTATGGAATGAAGGACAGACACAATCAACAAAAGGGCCAAGACCCAGAACCCCTAATAAATCCGAGCACAGATTCATCAATGCATACGGAGTACTCATAGCACTATTACGAGTACTAGTGGTCGGAGTTCGCGCATCTCGTACCAACAAGCAGGGAATTGCATCACGATGTCCCCGCGTATGGTTTCTTTTTCTTCCGGCATTGCCCCTCTCTTCTGGGTTCGTTCACGAGGCATTGAAACACGACGACGGGAACGCACTCACTTGAGTTGCATGAAATTTCAGCGGCCCCAGTGAATCCACTTATTATTCACACAGTCAACCCACGTTGCCGTGAAGGCTTCGAGATGTCGGGCAACTACTCGTAAGCCATGCTCGCTTATATTACACAATATTCCTGCTGAGAGCAATAGTACAACTCTTCACTCGCACAATTCTGAAGCACTACGAGTAGGCTTGCATTGCCCCATGTCTTGACCGTTTCCATCTCATTGGCTGCGCGTACGCATTCCGTGCTTATGATTCAGATGCGGATGTTAGTGGTGCAGATCGACCAGCGTAAATGCCATTTCTCAACGACAGCGCGTGGCGTTTTTGAACCTGTTTGGCGGGACCGTAAGTACTAGTACTTACGCCCAGCAGTACCTGCTCACTTTCCCAGCCAGTCAGCCGGAAGGAGCGAGTACTTGTACTTGTACCTGTACTCAGACTCCTGCTGAGCAAGCAACTACGAGTACAGCTGAATGTGCCTCGTCCAAGGCAACGGAACTCGCCAATGCAAAGTCTCACAACACCAAACGCACCATTTGCCCAGATTGACCGCCGCCGTCGAGCCCTACGAGTAGTAGCCACCGATACACAAGCAGAGGCCGCGAGAATCTGCATCGGGTCCCTTTCCTCCTGAATCCAGCATCTTGCATGACGAGCCTGCAGGCAGGCATGTTCGCATCCAGATACGACGACCAGTCAGATGAGATCAGCCGACAGATCACGAAGATGGGGCCGCTTGGCAGAAGAAGAACAACTAGCCGCGATATGACGACGATGGACGGGGCCAAATGTTCCGGGTACAGCCATCGGTTCCAACGTGTCTCAATCTCTGCACGGAGTTAAGTCGCCAGCAAATCATTTCCGCTCTCGAGCCGTAACTTAGGCTCGGGCCATACGCCTAAGCACTAAATATCACTCGACAATCAATTGGCCGTCACTGGCCATGACCGTTGATTAGGTGGGACCCGGGTACGGCTCGGAAGCTTAGCTCAACCGTCCGTCCTGCCTCTCCACACAGCGAGGCGTGGATTCTCCGGACATTGAGAGAGTCGCTGGCATTGTCCGGCACAGCACCGACAACCGCACGAACCAGCAGCACCGAGTGGCCTGGATAAAGTACAAAAACCCGAATGTCAAGGCTACCGACCGGGAAAGGCAGAATTTGTCCATCTTGGCCACCGTGGCGGTGGCGGCGGTGACGAATTTCCTCCTCACCTTCAGCTGCAAGTCAGGCCAGGCCTTCGGCTGCTATTATGAGGACTGGACATAAGTCAGCCAACCCCTATCAATAAGCAGAGCTCAAGCTGGCCATCCCAAGAAAGCGGCAGTCTACCCTTGTCTGCTCAAGCCACTGTGGAGCATTGACACCCTCGGTGGTGGCGGTATGTCACCATGTCACCAAGATCACGTCCCAGAATCTCGGCTGCCTCGCCGATACCAGGCTAGGGGATCACTGACTCGTGGGAAATAATGTTAGTCTGTGTATCAAAGATTCGAAAAACAATGGAGTTAAAAAAAACCCTTCTAGGCGGAAGGTGTTTCCACTCTCGCCACTCTTGTGCGACGCCAACTCGCAGTTGGCTGTCGACGAGCCAGCGCCACTCACAAAAGTTCTCAGCAATCAGAGAACGCATACCCACCGAGGTGAAACACAAAGGTGAGGGACTCATTTGGTTGCAGAATCGGACTTTCAACAATGGGTTAAAGACGTTTTGCGCTGACTTGCCTGGTAGTACTCCGTACTCCGTACTAGTAATACATTATTACCCCCACGGCTACCCACTAGGCTTATTCTTCTGATTATTGTGTCAACCGCAACTGCCGGATCACAATGAGTGATTCCGGCGTGCCGTTGTGCACAAATAATTGAGGCATGACAGAGCACCGTAGTTCCCTACTACTCCTTGGGCAATGGCGATTGCACCGATCAAAAGGCCAGCACCTGCTTATTGTGGAATCTGCAAGCCCAAGGACTCATGGCTCAGCTTTTGCTACTTTTGTACACCCTGAAGATACGCATGGATAAGGTTTTGAGGGGCACGATCTGGATCCGGTTTCAAATGTGATGGAGAGATTTCCTGCTTCGATCTAGATGCGGCTATCTCAAGCATGCCTCGGGCGTCAATGACTTGCTCTCCGGCCCGCACGGTAAGAAGAAGCAACGAGAACCATGAATATGTATGTGTACTCCCTAAAAGAACCCCTCGCTTCTCGCAAGCAAAACGTCTTTGGGCAGAAGCAATTATAGATTTCCCGAGGAAACTAGGCTACTACCGCACGAACATGTTCTCCTTGCATAATACTCTGTGGCCCTCAAGAAGCAAAGGATATTCTTGTTCTGGGGCTTGGGAAGGGATTGATCCTCTGATACCAAATAAGTACAAAGCACGGATCCTTCATCCTGGGCCGGAATCTTATACTCGTACTCCGTACTATCCCACAACCCATGGGACTCCGAAACCTGGTCATACTCGTATGCGCGCCGGACACGGAGTACCAGCCGGATACCGCCGATGGCGAATCAGCAGTTTCGACGCACGTGTTGTCTCCAAATTCTATCCAGGACTCACCACATGGCAACGGAAGCTTCAATTTCACAAGCCAACGAATGTGAGATTAGGGCAGCAAGTCCTTGGCCATGGCTTTGCGAAATGCACGCTGCTCATGAAGGCCTGTGCTCGACCATGTTGATCTGATGTCCTACGAGTGCTCGTATGAGTACTCCGTACTCGTACACACTATTACTACAAGCCCCTCCTTGTACGAGTACATGCCCATTCGGCATGAGGGCTCCACCAACTGTACCATTCAGTCGGAGCAACGGAGTTAACTCATTCAACCCCCATCCATTTGCACTCGCTAATTAACTACCGGCTGAAGTCCTTGATTGATCGGCGTCACGCTTCATTGCCTTGCATTGCCAATGTGAGCGGTTGAACCTTGAAGTCAGGCACCATCCAGGATTACGTCCTCTTATATACGGCTGGTTCCACTACGTTGGTTGATGCTTACTATCTAATAGTTGCGGCTCGCTCCCAGAAGCACCTTGATGGCAGCAAAGGCATCAAACTATCGATTATTATGGCACGACCTCATTTTGCCATCACATGCCCTGGGTAGTAGCGCATCACAAACATGTGTTCAGGAATCACGCCCGAAGCACGCCTACTCCGTATATCCTAGTATGTACGGAGTACGAAGTATGCTACTAGGTAGCAAGGAAATACCTCCAATCACACATAGTCTCTGCCAATCAGCGTTCGTGCTGTCACACGCCAAAGTCTCCACACCCTCTTGTCTAGTAGTATCTGGCTTGCTGGCCTGCAGCACTTAACCTCCTCGCAGCAAGGGATCTCATCTTACTTTTGCATTATTGGCTCTCTGGGGTTGTTGTGCTTAGTTAGGTAAAGGCTATTCGGATCAGCTTCGACAGCCCATTGACAAGCCTATGTGTGTCCTCACAGACAAAATACAGAGGTATCATCGCACGCGTCATTGCCTAGAGGAGATTATCACGATTCCGAGCGCACCATTGCTGCAACAGTAAGTTTGCCAGCTCTCAATTACTATAGCCACCAACATCGGACAGTCCTCTGTTTCCTCAAAAGTCGTGAGAAAGCGAGACAGTTTAAAATACGTGGGCCGCAAGCACAACTTCTGTGGAAGTGGTCGACCTGAACGATTCGGTGCGAGAAGAGAATACCACTCACCATGTTCATACTACTTGCATCGAGATCGTCCAATACGCCACTGCCAACGCTACTGGTGACATTGGCACAGCTGCTTCTCTGAGTGGCGCCGCGCCGTTCAACTCTGCAATTTGGTAGCTGTCACAGTCTGTGTCGGATCAAATATTCGCCTTCTTGCAGACCTTTTGCAACCATTTCGGCCCAATATCTCACTGATATTAATGGGCGTGATAAAATGGGACCTTCGCTTCGGTTGGTGGCTCATTACTGACCTGCCAATAGTACTGACTGGCCCAAGGCCAATGTCATTCATCTTGTTCTTGTACATTTGGGGAAATATCAGCCATCCCCCCCTGTTGTCAGCAAGCTATCATTTGCAGTGCATCGTACGAAGTACTATATCCCCAGTATATTCCTGCGTAGTACTCCGTAGTAGATTACTATGACGGAGTACTCGGCCGAGCTACGAGTACAGCTCACAACAGTAACGCCCGACGGGTTGGTAACGCGATCTATTAGCCAACCGGTGCCATTGTTCGAAACCCATGTCCACGAAGGCATCGGCGCTCATGGACACAGTCCTAATTGGATAGCAACTGTCACCCTGGCTCAAATCACACCGGATGTGATATCCGGCGTCGTTTTTGCGCCTTCTCTCCTGTCTAGCAGAGATTCACCACTGTGATGTCACGAGATGTGGCGTTGAATAGTATCACCACCCTGGTTGGCGCTGACAATACCCCTTCCGATAACACAGGTGAACATTTGTGATGTCAGACCCTTCTGATCAGAATTGTTTCTAGCATATCGCCGGAGTTTATTATGGGGCCAGTCTGAATCTCGATGCTGATTACTCCATACGCAACTGCCAAGGCGATCATCGTGATGGCAGTTCCCGACTCTGCTGCAGAGAGGTCTAACCGAAGGTGTCGGCCCGAAATGGGTTTGCGAGTTTTCCTTTGGCTTCTCTCCCTTCCAATCAGATGCGAAACTTGGGGGATCCTTTTTATCCTCTGCATCGAAACGGCCAAAGGGAAACAGGGAAACATGCAGCAGCCTGACAAACTAGCTGTGGAGACATAACCAAGCCACTTGGTGATCGGTTAAGATACCGGGGATGTGTTGGCCATGCAAGTCGTCCTATTATTATGGGTCAACACGAAAGAAAATCTCTGTGCCGGACATGGGCGATGCAAAGAACTTTGATGTGGCTGCCACAAGAGGGCTCGACTCGCTGCAACAGCCAATTCTAAGCAAAACGGCGCGGCGACGCATGTCTCTCTGTCTCGCGCTTCTTGCCCAACAAGTCCAATAGCTTGGCTTTGCCGAGACGAAACCATCAGCGGGCGAAACCCCGGGAGGCCATCCACGACGATAGACACCGGCTTGGCTGCTTTTCAATGGCACGAATACAGCTCGCGAACAGCAGCCTGCATGTCAACACAACCATCATGTCGGACAAATTCTTCTTCTGCAACACACCGCTCCATTCACAGCAGCCAACCACCCTTCCTTTACCCCATCACTCCCCCTTTTGGCTTCGTACATGACGCCTCAATTTGTTTTTCTTCGGGGTTACACCGGTGTCGTTGCAGCACGAGCAGAACCGCCTGTGGCTGGCTGGTGATGCAGTTCGTCTTGGTGTTGCAGCGCATTACCACGACTTCGTACGGAGTACTCCGTACGACAAAACCAAAACCTCATGTCACTCACCCCCTGCGCCACATCTGCCCATCCATTGCTTACATGCTTTTCAGCAACATACATACGGAGTACAGCAGACAGATACGTTCTTGGCATTACCAAGGCGGACGTGTCGGAGTTTTTATTTCATCTGTTATCCACCTACTAGTTATCCATGCCGTAATTACTCACGAGTCAGTCACGTATGTCTTTTAGGCTATTATACTATCTGCTCGTATTTGCTATCAGGAACCGGTAAGACCAGTCGGCAACATCCATTTCCAGGTACGGGCAATGGGCTGCAAACACTTACATACTACGGAGTACGGAGTACTAATACTGCGAAGTACTCCGTACGGCTTACTACTTCGCTTGCCTTATCTCTCCCACTGCCAAGTACAAGTGTACATTCACACACGCGCGCCATCCTGCAGATGAGATGGAGGGTTGGATAGAATCATGGATGTGCGGACCGGCTGCGGGTTCAACGGTTTATGTGGATACTACGTTGTTGCCTTGACTTTTAGTCTCCGAAAGACTGCAAACGCGTCCTTGTTCTGTGAACATGTGCGACCACATCGGACCATACATGCAGCATTCAGTGGCCCATATAATATACATACATGCATACTCAGGACATCCATTATGGAAATCGTTCCTACGCCCCCACCTATATGCTCTATCTCATATCCCCTCAGCCATCAGCATTTGAACCGGGGGTCTGTGGGAGGGTAAGCAACCTTGAGATTCCATTTTCTGCATCTGGAGCGAGCTCCTTGGTGTGGGTGTGTGTGGGGAGGGGGGCTTTGTCAGACTGGCATATGAGAGTACGAGTATTATACCTACTAATACACCAAGGTTTTAAGTTATTGCCTGTTTCGTCCTGCCTTTTAATCCATGCAACGCATCGAGATCTCTCGTCTTTCGTATTTTCTTAGTCGTATTTGCCTTCTAATAGGCTGACGCCTCCTAGCCTTTCCCGAAACGGCCTGGGTGTGTGTGATTGTGATGTGATTGGGGAACACAACATACTACATTCAACAGCCCAAAAAATGCTTCATCTACTAATATTACAACCTGGATTACACAGAGACGATACAAACTTTTCTGTAGCTCGCTTGTCACACCACGTGGGCGCATACCCCCCCATATTTCCACCCCGAAGACTCAGACAAGTAAAAACTCCGCAGCAGTATGGCCCCAAACAAACAAAACCAAAGGTGCAGAATCTGACTCCTGGCGTACCACTGCGTTGTTGTCCGTGCAACAACTCTCAAGATTCCACCTCGAGACCCGCTTGCCTCATGAGGTTGTAAAAGATGCCTTGCTTCTTGAACAGCTCAGCGGGTGTGTCAAACTCCACCACCTCGCCCTTATCCAGCACAACGACGCGGTCACTGTCCAAAATGGTGTTGAGCCGGTGCGCAACGGTGATGATGGTCCTGTTAGCAAAGAGTGGAGATCTTAGCGTCGCCTGGAGCATAGCATCGGTTTCGATGTCAACGGCGGCAGTTGCTTCGTCGAGGACGAGGATGTTGGAGGGCGTAAGCATGGCACGTGCGAGCGACACGAGTTGTCGCTGTCCTTGCGAGAGATTGGAGCCTGTTTCGGAATATGGAGTTAGCCTAAAGTTTGCTAACAAGTGTTTTTTTGCGTCCCCTTTCAGAACGAACGAAAAGGCACCAGAGATAGAATGGCAAGTTAAGCGAGAGTCAGCACTAGAAACAGCCATCGTGAGATGAGCTGCTAACGGCGCTGTGTCGACTTGTCTAGTGGCCGCTTCGGGCGCAACGAGACCCGTAAAAGCGTATTTGAGTATCCGGAAACCGATATGGACACGGAAGAGGGCCACGGTATGATCGATATATCATCACGTGTGCCCGACCAAAGATACAATTGAAAAACGACAACCCCGAAGCAAGGTAAGGAGAAGGAGATACAAGGAAATAAGAAGCAGACTTACCTCCTTCGTTAATTTTGGCCTCGAGGCCACCCCCCATGCTAGCTACATGATCTTTCAGCCGGGCGTGATCTTGAACAAACTAAGTCAGTACGTAGCTCAAAGATATTATTGGAGTGGCTCTCCCTCATTAAAACGGTCAAGCCATTAAAAATAGAAGAAACTGGGGCCACAGGTTCGGCTACTCACCTAGTACACTCCAGAGCTCGGTATCGTCGCGCACATGGCCAGGGTCAAGGTTGTCCCGAACAGTGCCCTCGAAGAGAGCCGCATCCTGAGGAATAATGGCGAGTCGGCGCCGAAGATCCAGCAAACCCATAGACGAGGTGTTGAGGTTGTCAATATCAATCTGACCGGTCACTGGCTCAATAAGTCGGAACAGGGCAAGTGTCAAGGACGACTTGCCCGCTCCAGTTCGGCCAACAACACCAATCTTCTCGTGCTTCTTGATGTCCAGGTTAATGTTCTTCAAGACAAGGTCTAGACCCTCACGATATCGCGTGCTGTAGTTCTTGAAGTCCACCTCGCCCTTCGCGGGCCAGGTAGCGGGTGGTCTCTTGTTGGAAATAATCTCAGGCGCCTCGCTGGGCAGACGCGCGTACTCAAGCACTCGCTCAACAGAGACTATGTTAGTCTCAACCTCAACGGTCTGGCGCACAATCCAGTTAAGAGATGTTGTAATTTGGAGAGCCTGGGATATAGCCAGGCCAACAAGTCCCTCATCAAGCTCAATATGTCTTGCCACCGAGACGACGGCAAGGCCAGCAGCCGCAAGAATGACAACTGCACCAATGAATTCGAGTCTGACGGCTAGCCAACGGTTGGCACTGATGGACGGGAAGTAGGCGCGGAGGTTGGCATCGATTCTCCATTCGTTCTCCAGCTGGAATCTAGCCTCCTGGCGGTATGCACGAATCGTCGAAACGCCACCCAGGGATTCCTGGAAGTGGGCGTAGATAGGGCTGCGGCTGACGCTGTCCAAACGCTTGAGTTCTCGAGACGTTCGGAGATAGTACCGTTGAATGTAGTAATATGTCAAGCCGAGAGGGATGATGAGGGCAACAAAGGCAGGCGTCGGAACCGAAATGACCACCAGGATGAAGCCAGATTTAGCCACATTGACAAACAGCATATTGAAGGTTCGAGCCAAGACCTCATCAACGCGGTAAATGTCGCTAGAGAATCGGTTCAGAATCCGGCCAGTTGGTGTGGTATCAAAGAATGACATGGGGGACCGGAAAATAGCATTAGCCATTCGCTCATGAAGTTTGCGAGACGCCTCAATAGAGCAGAAGATCCATAGAAGCAAGGTTTGGACAACAGTCAAAAGCGATGAGCCAATTCCAAAGGCAAAATAGATGCCGATAAACTTTCCAATATTGTTGTTAGATCCTGCCTCCTTGTTCTTGTCGGCCCATTCTTTCAGCCATACAGAGCCACCGATGTTTGCGGTCTGAGCTGCGAGGAGCGCAAACATGTAGATGGCGACGGCACCCAAGTTGTTCTCCTTGGCGTATTCGCCATAAACGGACCACTTGACCTTGCCTTGTTCAACGTGCTCCTTGGCCTGTTTCGTTTTGGAGCTACTAGCCACTTCCTCGTCAGTGAGCCTGCCTCGAGGTCCCCTGAAGCTGGCTGTACTAGCGCGTCGCAGAGTTGCCATACTGCCGGATCTGGGCTTGTCCATCATGGAAGGCCCGGTCTTAATAGGCGCCATTTCCGGAACTTGCTCCTGGGCCTCCTCCAGTTCTTCTTTGTCTTGCTCAATGACCGTTGACGTTTCGCTAGATGTACCACTGGAGCTGCCGCTGCTTGTAGAATCATAACCGGCAGTCCTCAATAACTCTGCAACCAATCCCTTTCTAGCCACAAGTTGGTCATAAGTTCCTCTCTCGACGATTTCTCCATCCTTAAGCAGTGTGATGTAGCTAGCCTGTTTTAGAACAGAGGTGGCGTTCGTGGCGAGAATTCGGGTCTTGGTGGAAAGCAGTCCTCGCGTGCCAAGGACATTGTCAATGATGTGCCGACCGACATGTGAATCAACCGCTGAGAGAACATCGTCCAGAATATAGATATCAGCTCTAGCATATACGGCACGAGCCAATGAAACACGGGCTTTTTGTCCACCGCTCAGTGAAATACCTCGCTCGCCTACAACGGTCTCATCGCCATCTGGCAGTTGAGCGAAGTCGTCCACGAGAGCGCAAGCTCTGATAGTCTTTTCATAGAAATCAGCATCGTACCTATATCCAAACACGATATTCTCTTTGACAGTTGCATTTAGGATCCAGCATTGCTGGGAGGCGTATGCCACGGTTCCTCTCACTTCTGCAGAGCCCTTCACCTTCCAGAGACCTCCAAGGATGCTCTGAAGGAATGAAGACTTTCCAGCTCCAACCCGTCCTACAACGCAGGACAGCTCACCCTTGTAAGCCGTGAAGTTGATGTCCGTCAGGGCGTTCTTATCTTCATGTCGATTCCAGGAGAAAGTACCATCCCGGATGATGACGGTCTCTTCACCCATCTCCTGAGGCGCGGGTCCAACAGTGACGGCGTCTGACTGCAATTCCTCGGCGGTAAGGAACGAGGTCAAGCGACCAACAGCCACAGAAGCTTCAACAATAGATGTAATGACCATGGGCAAAATAGCAAGTGGGAACGTGAGAAGATTGAAAAGTGCCAAGGCTGGGAAGACAATCTCCGTGGTCAACGGCTTGTCCTGGGTGAGAACAAAAACGGTGAAGGTAGAACAAGATACAAAGAATGGTGCGGTATTCCAAGTGAAATTGGCTACTGCCTGGGTAGCACCGATCTTTCGCAAGTTCTTCAGCTCCTGTTCGTTGCGGACATAGTTGAGTTTGTTCATAAAAGCAGAACCCCAAGCATACAGTTTGATGCTCTTCATGTTGTTGATAATCTCATTGATTAGCCGACTTCTGGCGTCCTTGTTCTTCATCTGCTCCTTTTGTAGGTTCCGCATCATGCGAGCCACGAATCCCTGAACAGGCATCATGACAATCATGACCACAATACCCGCCATCATGGACCATCCAACAAGATTGTAGAGGGAAACCATGCAAATGATAATTTGGAATGGCGCAGACCACGCTTGCTGGGCGAACTGGGTGAGATCCTGAAGACGTTGGGAATCCACTGCCATGTAATTGACAATGTCGCCTGTGGTCGACGTCGACCGTCCTTCATTCGACAATCTCATCGATTTCCGGTAGATTGTTGAGGATAAGCCACCCTTGATGCGCATTCCAGTCACAAAGGCAAGCTGGAAATATTGATGCTGCGGAGGATCAGTAGGAGTTTTTTCTTATGACATAGAAAGAGATGGGTACTTACCACCATGGTAGTTTGGAAGACAGCGCAAGCAAACATAGCGAGGGCAATAGAGGCTCCCTTGATGATAGGTTGAGGGGTCTCCCCAGATCTATATGACCCCACAAAGGCGATGAGCAAGCGAAGGAGCTGAGGCTGGATGTATTGAGAAATATCGTTTCCGGCTTTGAAGAAGGCGGCAATGACATATGGGCCGCCATATGCCCGGAAGAGGGCCAGCCAGAGGGATGGTGATGTTGGGCGGTATTTCAGCTCATGTTTCCACGCTTCTTCCAGGGACTCTCCTGTATTCTTGGTCTGATCGGCCTTGGTCAATCCCCAGAGATCGTTCTCGGTGAGGAAGACCTTGTAGCCTTGTCTCATCAAGGGAGTCATCCATGAGAAAGTGAGTTTGGAGAAGACGGTCGCATATTCCTCGGGGCATTCTTCCTCGTCATCAATGGCCTCGTAGGCTCCCACCTTGCGCGGCCATAGCCACTCGACCAGGAATTCGACCACAATGAGCCCAAATCCAACGCCATAGGATATGAAGTATGGTAGGCTTGTGGTGTAAACCTGCTGAGAGATGAGGGAGCGCAGCTTGACAGCAAGCGCGATGATCAACAACAGCCAGTAGAACAACACCACTCCGTTGGCGTTCCTTAAGCGCGAATGCTCCAGCCATTGAATTGTGAAGATGACAAACAGGGACAGGATCAGCGCGATGGTGGTCCATGTTCGGAAATCACCAAACCAGATGTCCCCATAGTTAATAATTTGAAAAGCAAGCTGAACGGCGGTGTCGGCAATGACAGCTGCAAGAAGGAGCTGGGCATCAACTGGTCAGCGAAAAATGCCCTGCGAATGATCAGAGTGAGTGAGTAATTAATATACCTGCTTAACCCAGAAGTGCGCATTCTTAGAGGTCTCGTACTGCTGCTTCTTTCGAAGAAGCCACCAGATGGCGACAGGGCCCAAAACCAGTGCATAAACTGCCACGGTAGCCACCCAGACATCAATGAAGCAGGGTGTAAAGTCGTATCGGAACGGGCTCATGGGGCCCCATCCTTCTTCGTTGCCGCATAACGGCTGCGCGAAAGTGGCGGCCGCTTCGAGATAGCTGCTGCCCAGCTCCCGCAGCGGTCTGTAGCCGGTGAACGAGCCGGTGTGCAAGAGCACCGTCTGCTCGTTGTACGAATCCATTTTTCGCGATCCTATTCTCTAGGGAATTGGAGGAGTAGGATGTCACCTCATGCTCGAAATCGGGTCGTCGGTGTTCTCGCTGGGGGTTCGCGCGCAAGCTTGTTGTTTTTGTCCGAATGAGATCAACTGAGAGCTACTCGCCGACAGGAGAGCAATGAATCCCAGCAGTCGTCTCGTCAGGCACCGAAAAGCCCCCTGGGAATCGGACTCGGCAGGGCTGAGAGATGAAGGAATAGGATTTGCGGAGGGACAGAGGGCGAAAAGTCCTTTCACAGCCCAGAAAATAATAATTGGACGACAGCCCGAGTGACCGAAAGAAGAAGACGGAAGCGTCCAATGCAGAGTGAACTGCAGCTTTGTCAGCTATCGGCGCTAGCAACCCAAAATCCGTATGTATGATTCGAGTATTACTTCGTACTCCGTAGAGGTACTAGGAATACTCCGTACTAGTACCAGGCATGTACCCGTACTTCCGGAGCTGTCCCATCAACTAGGATCCGCCACCTAAATGCGACCAATGTTTGACTTCCAGTTGGCTGGGCTTGCAGATAGATCCAATGTTTGGAGCTGTCTGGACGAATGGGGGTCCTTCGATGCCCGGAATCCCATTCACTAAGTCCGGGATGCATTTGTCAGCCATCATTTCCTTTCAAAATCAAGGATGAGCCTGTTTCGGCGTTAATGTGAGAGGTGGATTGGTTCGGCCCGGTGCACGATGCTAACCTCTATCTACTCCGTACCCTCTTCTCTATCGCTTATACACAGCGATGACTTAGGCAAGAGTCCGAAGGAACTCAATCACCTTCGCTGCCAGCCACTCTTGAGCTTCCTTCTCCAAAACCGTATGACCTGTTCCAGGTATCAACCCAGACAACTGGCTCACCTGTGGGCTCGCATCGCGATACCTCTTGTTCAGCATTTCTTGGTTGATTCGTGGCGGAACGAATTCCTCATCCTCCGAGTGCAGCACCAGGACGGGTTTCCTGAACCGGCCCCAAAACGTCTTCACAGTCTCGTCATCCAAGTCCGAGGAAAAGTAATCGTTGTCACCCCTAAAAGGATGTCAATGATATAATGCAGGGACTATAAATCCGTCTGGAAGACAACGCACCCCTTGGCCATAAGTGAATGAAGCCTGTAAGCCGTGATAGGGGCACGGACCATAGAGGGTGTCTTGTCATTCGGCAGGCAATCATCACCTCTACCCTCAGCTATCATCTTGTTGGCATAATCGAGACTCTCTTGGTAATCCGGGTAAATAATCTCAAGAGACTCCCTGTCAGA
The DNA here is from genome assembly GCA_025331125.1 of Mycogone perniciosa. Classification (NCBI taxonomy): domain Eukaryota; kingdom Fungi; phylum Ascomycota; class Sordariomycetes; order Hypocreales; family Hypocreaceae; genus Mycogone; species Mycogone perniciosa. The sequence goes on from JAOALB010000117.1 coordinate 52,776, forward strand.
GACTGGCGCCTGAAGGATGAAGCCGTCGACGGGGTTATTGACATGCTTGGCGTAGTGTGTGTATTCCATGCAGTCCTAGAACCGTTAGACGAGTCAAAAGATGTGTCATTCAAGGCAGGAATACTTGGCAACCCGTCGAATGGCCAAATAGAACAATATTTTCTCTGCCGATGGAACGGAGATACTTCACAAGTGCTGAGATATCTTGGACATCGTTCGCCAAGCTTGAAGTCCCAAACCCAAAATATGAGCTCCTCATCCGGATCTCAAAAACGGAGTAGCTTAGCTCGGTGGCCTGTTCCAATTGCCTGGCCACGGTTCGGATGTAGGGAGTTGTATGAGGGCCATCTGATAAGCCTCCAATGAATATCACGGCGTTCTTTGACGATGTGTTTCCAAGCTCGTAAGCACATGAGCCCCGGGTGGGGGAGCGATAAGGGTGTGCCAACACAGGGAATGGGGAAGCCATTGTTATTCAAACTTCCATGAATTGATTTCCGAGATCTTCAATAATCTGGAATTGTGCCTATTTCGCTCATCTTAGTACTTGGCGGCGATCAACGTTCGCCTATATCGCATAAGGAGGGGTATGTGTTCCGGGAGGTGCACAGGCAAACAGGCGACGGGGTACAGTGCGAAAACTGGTCAGTGCAGTGTTTGGGCGGTGCAATGTCCTCTGACTGGACAGACCACCACCCAATAACCTGCACACTTTAGTGAGCATACAGTGTGGACGCCACTCATTAGGCGATAAATACAGTTCTCCATACTGTACATCACCAGTTCTCATCACCAGCTTCTTCACCATCTTGACGCCAAGTTTGTGACAATCTCATCGCTTTTGCAAGGCTATACTCTCTCCCACCAAAACAAGTAACCGCTTATCTCCTTCACCAAACGGCCCCCGGATTCGTATTGGCAAAATCACGGACACTCAAACTGGCACAAACCAGCTGGGATCATGCCAAGGTAACCGCTCAGAAAGCTTTGCTTCTGTGAGCCATGGAAGCAACTTCAGGCAAAGAGGAGCGGACCAAACTGTTCCAGAAAGTAGGCAGTTTCATAGCCAATATATGTGAAATTCGTGCTGACGCCATGTAGCTGAAGCCATGCTGTGTCAGAATAAGCCAGTTGGCTCTTCGGCAATTGGGGAAACCTGGGACTTGGCCGGAGCTGCTGAGCCTCACGAACGATGTTCTCGCAATTCTCAATGGGCAAATCTCACAGAATCCTCTTGCCCTTGATGAATCTATTGCGAGTTATGTAGCAATTCCACTGCTTGCTATCATCCGCCAGATGGATCTTTACCCGATGCCCCTTGTGGAAAACAGCATCAAATGTCTCTCTATCATCATCACCCACGGCTGGAAGTCTAAAATTCCCTCTGACTTTGCGCAACAAATCTTCAGCCTCTTGACGTTCATCATCGATGGCGTCCCCGGGTCTCAAAAAAAGAGCGATATACCCGAGGAGACCGTGTTGGAGGCCTTCCGTGCAAAGACAGCACTACTCACCGTGGCTAGCTCATCTGCCCTTGTGGCAGACGCACTGGCCGAGTCGAAGATGATGCCAGCTTTAGGCCACGGAATTACCGTCATGCTGGATGGGGTAACAGATGGTGCGACTGCAGAGATTCAGGGAGAAGCCCTAGGAGCGTTGAAGGCAGTCTATGGAGCCATTAGGGAGCATGCTGCTCTGGCAAGCTTTTTCCCCGGTACTATTTCCTCCATTGCGAGAGTCCTGTCCACACCGACTCGATATAAGAAACTGGTATTGGCTAAATGCCTAGAGGCAGTCAATGTGGTTTTGACAAAGGTGCTGTCCGACGTGCGAACTAGGTCTATACTTGCTAAGAGCAAGGAGGGGGAGGACGACGCCGATGCGCCCAAGGTCCTGAGCCCAGCATGGCTGAAGGCAACTGTGGCTCAGGTGAAAATGGCTTTAGCTATCATGATGAAGCTACGCACTCAAGAGGCAGAAGAAGTGCAGGAGGCCCTCGAGCGGCTCTGTGTGTCGTTGCTGGACGAATGCCACACCACTTTATCGAACTGCACGACCATCCTTGTCGAGACTGCTATCGTTCTTGATAACCACACTGAAAGAAACTCCATAACACATACCAGTCTGACAGATTTGGTGCATATTTACCCAGAGCTTGGGGAAAGCGTCAAGGCCATTGTGTATAACTGGATGTCCAGCCTTCCTCGCATCATGCAGTCGAGTGACGAAGACATGAAGACAAGCGTGATACACAACTTCTCAAAGGGAATAGAGCTTTTGAGGAGCCTGAACATCGAATCGTCTACACTTGATGATTCGATATCGAGTTCTTTGAGAGACAGCATCATGTCTCTTGTCACGGCTTCCAAATCCCAACAACCTGGGACTAGGACACAGGTTCTATTACTTGATAATGGAAGCTCGACCATGCCTTTGTCTAGTGAGCCACAATACCAGTCGGTGTTGTTGGGTCACGAAAGCCAAAGAAGGCTGAAGGGCGAAATCACGAGCCTGCTTCGTACAATTGGCTCGTTACCACAGCAAACCAAGATTGCCACCAGCATGCTAGACTATGTGCGCGAGTCAACATCAATCAGCCAAGTTACTGCATTTTGGCTCAGCTTTGAACTCGTAAAAGCTGCTCATGCATCGCGTGTTGATGAAGAAGCATTACTGGACCTGTCAGCATTTGTGGATTCGTCAATATTTAGGAAATCTTCAGGATTGGCTCCGTCCGAAGATATTGATTCAGTGTTCAACGAGATGTATGCCTTCTCAGTTCAAGTGCTTGACTCGCATACAGAAGTTGATTCGGCTGATTGGCGTTTGGAAGCAATTGCACTCGAGGTGACGGCTTACGCGGCTCAGAGGTCCGGCGAATCTTTCCGACCAGAACTCATCGATGTCCTATTCCCTGTGGCCACCTTTCTGGGATCTGACAATGCCCATCTGCAACAGCATGCTATAGCCACGTTGAACAGCATAGCATCTTCGTGTCAGTATGCAAGCGTTTCTGAGCTGATTATCGACAACGTTGATTACATGGTCAACTCGGTCTCGTTGCGTCTCAACACGCTGGATATATCACCTGCATCTACACAAGTGTTGTTGATGATGGTACGATTGGCTGGACCTCGTTTAATTCCCTTTCTTGATGATGTTGTCGAATCAATTTTTGCCGCCCTCGACAACTATCACGGGTACCAGTCTTTCGTGGAGAGTCTCTTTGCAGTGTTGAAAGAAGTTGTCGACCAAGCTACCAAGGCAGATGGCCGTTTATTGACGGATCGAGAGCGCTCAACTGTGAATCACAAGAAGGATTCTAAGAAAATGGAGAACCTGGACAGCCTATTGGAGTTTCTGGATAGGCGAAAAGTGAGAGAGGAGCGCGACGCCGCTGAGGCTGAGACGATAGAGGAGATTCGTGGTCATCCCACAACTCCATGGACAACCGAGACTGGCGAGGAGGATGAAAAAGAAAAAGATAACGCCGATGCCGCAAGGGAGGAGGAGAAACCACCAAATTCACCTACTTACCAATTACTTCAGCGTGTAGCTACCCTCACGCAGCATTATCTGACGTCGCCGACACCTACACTTCGAAGGTCGTTGTTGGAGCTTCTTACCACCGCATCATCTGTTCTCGCCGCAGATGAGGACTCGTTTTTGCCGCTTGTCAATGCGATTTGGCCAGTGATCATCACAAGGTTGCGCGATCCCGAGGCATTTATTACAATAGAGGCGTGTCACACGATTTCTGGATTGTGCAAAGCAGCGGGTGACTTCCTCACCACTCGGTTCAAAACTGAATGGTGGGATGGGCTGGGTGACTGGTGCCGCAAGGTCAAGCAGCAAGCATCGACAGGTACGGCTCGCACAAAGGCCTACACAGGGAATAGTGCGCCTTCTCGGACGCAAAAGGACATTGTCATTCCCATCCGAGCAGGAGACGGCCTTGAAGTCAGGGCAAAATCCATCCAAACCAAACAGTCATCATCATTGGGTGGCGGTTTGGGACAACATGCATCTCCTGTCCGGATCTGGGAGGCCGTGGTCAAGCTTTTGACGTCTATTATATCATATGTGCGCGTGGAGGAAGACATGTTTGATGAGATTCTGGATTTGTTGTCAGAAGTCATGGAGAGGAATCAAGAGGTGAGGGAGGCTCTGGAGATCATCAACGCGGATGCGGTTTGGGCAGTGAGATATGAGCGTGGACTTATAGAGTGGGTTCCTGCGCCGAAGGTGGATGGATTTGTATTCCCAGAAATGGAGAAGGTGTCGTGAAGGATTGCTATGTCCTGGCTCAGATGGGCAGGGTCTTGGGAAGTTCAAGTGTTGAGCACATGTCATGGCCTGAGGGTAACTGCACATCTATCATTAGGTAGTCGTCTGAACTATCTATAAGGAAATCGTTGTATATGCCTTTCTCTTAAATCTTGGGTGCTACCGTCAGGTACCCTTCAACCACAGCTGTTATTAGTCGATTCGCAATAGCCTGTGGGGGAGGTAACCTCAAGGATCCTGTAAATCCAGCTGGCGCAGGATCACTCAGCGAGCTCGTTCCTGACTTCAATGCTTCCTGGGCTTCATCAATGGTGAACCACTTCGCATCTTCCAATTCCTTATCAAGTAGATCAATCGCCTCACCATCCGGCAACGCCTGCGCAATAGCACCAATCATCAAACTCGCGGGATACGGCCACGGCTGACTAGAGTGAATAACAACCCTTCCAACCCTGACACCGCTCTCCTCCCAGACCTCACGCCGAACAGCATCCTCGATGGACTCACCGGGCTCGAGGAAGCCAGCGAGGGTGCTGTACCACTTCGGCGGCCAGCGACTTTGTCGACCAAGTAGGACTCGCTGACCATCGGCGGAAACCACTGCTGCGATCATAGTTGGATCGCTCCTAGGGAAGCAGATGTTTGAGATGCCATGACGGGTGGGACAATCGCCGCGGGCTTGGGGCTCGGAGCCGCCTTTGAGGTCTGTGGGTGGACAGACGCGCTTGTAGCCAGCTTCGGTTGAGAGATTGAGGTTTCCGCAGCCGGCGCAGAAGATGTTCCGGGCGTTCCAGTCAAGCAATGAGCGCGACTGGGCATAGATTGCAGCTTTGTTGAGGGTTTAGTGAGTGTATTCTTAGAATATGATGGGTGAGTGGCGTGTGCGTACCTGCTTCGGGATAGAGGGTCATGCCTCGGACGTTGGTTTGTATGGTTAGACTCTTCGCCTCTGATTCTTTGATGAATGCCTCCGCAGCTTCTGTGTAAGGTGCCCTTGGAGTGATATCGACAACGAAGAAGGGCTGTCCCTTAACAACTCCATGCTTCGATGTGGGGATTTCAACAGCCTCGGGGACATACGGCAGGAGCCCCAGAAAGAGAAGAAGAGGCTTGGGCTGAGTCGAGTTAAACGCCTTGAGCTTCTCCTCGCTAGTCTGGCCGAAAGGATCAGGTCCTATGAGAGACTTGACATCATCAAAGTTGAAGAAGGCGAGTTTGGTTGAGTCAACGATGAAGGGGTTGAGGTCATTAAGAGCAAGAAACTGCGTTGATGGACTCGACACCGCCTTGCGCAGAAAAGTGAGATCTGATCGAAGGAATGAGTAGCGATTTAAGCGGCTGCCGGCATAGTAGTTGATGACTTCTTTGCCAAATCTCCTGGTAAGCATGGAGTCGTCGTGAGCCAGAGCGGGATGCTCGGGCAGCATAGATTTAGACATTGGCGGGTACGGATGGATGATGGTAAGAAAATGACAGAAAAACAGTTGGTCCGAAGGTATCTGACCTTCTTCTTTCTATTAGATACGTGATGTATCTGGGAGATAGATGTATAAGTCCAAGGATTGATAATCCGGAGGTTTGTCTTTGTGGGGTTCCGAGGTCATCCGCAATCGCATTACTCATCAATCGTGACACCTTCTCCTTTCCGGATTCGGAGTTTACGCTTCTTATCCGTACAAGCAATCTTGACAAGCTCAATTGCCAATACTACTACTACTATTAGTCCGTACCTCTGCTCTGTACGGAGTACTTCGTACGAATGGCCCTAACCAATGCGCATCGCTTCATTTCGACCTACAACTGGAATCTGGATTGAATGCTAAGCCATTTCGTCATCCCGCATTCCAGCAACGCGCATAGGGATGTGGCTTGTGGGAGCAAAAGCGGCTGTTTAAACAAGCGACTTGAGGCTCCGCTTGCTTTGCTCATGGCTTCAGGTGACACGCCTGAGGTGACACGCCTGTGGCGCCGACCGCAGGTCACGTAGGTCACGTTCGAGATGGTCAGCCAGTTTCTTCCATTGTTTGTCCTGGACCATCTTCTGCATGTTGGCATGTGCCAGCTTATTACGGTTGGCGTAGATTTGGATAGATAACTTAACCTCCTTGAAGTTCCAGTCCATTATCATAAAGGCGACTGCCATCAGGAATTGAGTCATAGGGGTTGTTGGTGGCGTTGCCTCTCGAGATGGCCAAACCAGGCAGTAGTTCTCCCACGCCTTCATAGCATTGTCCTCTTGTCAACAGGGCTTTCCAGGTTCCATAGCTGGCGGTTCGTCGCCTGGATCGATAGTAGTACGAAGTACGAAGTACTACTGTCTCTTAACACCTACGAAGTGCCTACAAGAGACTCCTCTTTCGTATGCAGGTGAAGATGTTAACCTGCTCATTCCAACTAAATTAGCATTAGGCTTGAACTTTGGATATTCGTTCTTGAGGCAAGAGTGAATTGAATGCTGGGTGCTTATACCATAATATGCAAGAGAGCCTGTCCATGATGCTGCTATGTCAGACCTAGCCAGCTTGGAAGAACATTCCGATTAAAGCCGTCTCAAACTACGAAAATGAAAGAGTTAATACGAGGTGGTGACCTGTCTTTTTGGTAGGGATTAGGAAAGGCTGCATTCTTGAAACACGGCTATAATCTCAACAGCCTCAAACAATAAACCAACCGCTCCAATGGCGGGTACTCTTCTCTTAAGAGACCAATGGCCATCACGTCGTGTTTTTTTAGTGGATTCCCCGCATTCTGGGACTCACTAAAAAGTTGTGACACGGAACCGCCGATCTGAGGCTGTAGTTCGACATGACACGTGAGGCCGCTTTAGGAAGATTTCTTTGACCATCATGGTCTAGACAACAAGGTTTGCGCGCCAGCTAGTTATGGGAGAAAAAGTCTTACAAGGCGATGGTTCGCATTTTTGCCACCCTAAACAACCATCAAATTGCAAATTGCACAAACCAGACAAGACGGTCGTTCAATGAGAGCTAATTGACTTATTATTCTTTATCTAATATCCAAAGCCGCATCTTTCAACAAAGCTAAGCTCAAGCTTCAGCCTGTCTGGCTGGCTCGTCTGACGCCAATATGGCGCCTCCAACTCAGACCTTCAACCTCGATGTCGAGGCCATCTCTGGCATATGCGGGTAGGCAATTAGGAGTGTCAAACACGGATTTCCTTTTGCTGACTTGAATCCTCTTGTTCTTCAGCTCAATATCCATTGCCTGTTGGGGTGAGTGACGTCGTTGGTCTGTGTACTGACGCTCCAGAGTCAGCTCGCTAACTTTTTCGCCAGTCGTCGTCTTCTCCCCGCAGATCATACAAAACTTCCAACGAGGCAGCGCCGATGCCCTTTCAATCCAATTCATCATCGTTTGGCTATTGGGAGATGTCTTCAACATTCTGGGAGCGTTTCTCCAAGGGGTTCTTCCCACCATGGTACGCCTACTCTCCCCTCTCCCGCTCGCGCGACTCTGAAGTTGAGGCTTACTTTGTCTGCTCCTAGATCATCCTTGCGATTTACTACACCATCGCCGATCTCGTACTCCTCGCGCAATTGTTCTATTATCGCGGACTCACATGGCGCGACGAGCTAACGCCCCCGGCACCGAAAACGAACGGCCGACCAGACGAGCATACAGCGCTTCTTGCTGCTAGGATAGAACACCATGGTCACCATGGTCGCCGTGGTTCGGACTGGTCCGGCTTCTCGCCCGCTGTGTCGCATATCCCAGAACCTCCGCGGACTCCACAAGCGCCACCGACCGCCCTGCAGACAATCCTGTGGAACTCGATTGTGATTGTCATGGTCTGCGCCGCTGGTATCGCGGGGTGGTTCCTCGGTGAGAAGGCCACGAGCGGCCACAAAGCCCCCGCTAGGGATGGGGACGTCCAATTCAACACATTGGGCCAAGTCTTCGGCTACATCTGCGCTGTCTCCTACATTGCCTCTCGACTGCCACAGCTCATCTTGAACTGGAGGCGCAAAACCACCGAGGGTCTCAGCATGCTATTCTTCCTCTTCGCCTGCCTCGGAAACATCACCTATGTCCTATCCATCATGGCATACGAGCCGAGCTGCGGGGGAGAAACCTGCGAGCCCGAGGAGGCGAGGAAGCTGTATGGCAAGTACATCCTCGTCAACCTTAGTTGGCTGGCTGGCAGCGCCGTCACTCTGTTTTTGGATTTTGGCGTGTTTGCGCAATACTTTATGTACAAAACGGAGGACGAGTGCGAAGTTTTCGACGACGATTTCATTGATGACGACCAGCAGAGCATTCAGGAGGACGCTTGGGATCAGCGACCACTGCTTCACCGGACGGACTCGAATCGCGACCACTGATTTTTTGGTCTATTACGGTCAATTTTCTTTCTCTTTGTTTGTATGGGTGAATTTTTTTGGTACGAGTATGTATATCTATGGGGGCAACCAGCTATGGGGACAAAAAAAGGTTGGACACAGGGGTCAAGGCAACACATGGGCCATGAGGCGGCACAACGGCACGAAAATAGGGGTGTAACTTGCTTGTAGTATTATTATCGTAGTGATGGCAAGTATTGGTGTGCATGAAAGGACATGTATGGCATAGGTTTAGACTGGGAAATTTTTCACAAAATAAAAATTGGTTGGTTTTATCAGTTTGATGAGGAGGATAGCAATTCATGATCTGCTAAATTCTTGAAACAATCCCAGTCCCATCCAGAGAATTCATAGCAACCAGGAGTCCGAAAAGAGAGAAGAGATAAAGTGCTTTGCCCTCCGTAAGCGATATCAATTTATAAAAGTAGAAGCCAACAAAAAAAGAAATAAAATAAAGTCATCAACTCAATATAGTATAAATATCAAGCCTGTATTTTTCTAGTTACTGGATTTATTCCTGTATTATAGGGTGGTTTTTCAGAAGCCTTGGTGTGTTTCCGTATCCTGGCCACGCGGCTAAGAAGATCTTCCGGCTCCGAATGACAGTGGCTGACCAATCCAGAAACGGAATAGCCCATTGATTTGTTCTCCACTCTTGTAGTATAAAATACTTCTCCCGCAACCGCTTCTTGATTTTCTTTTCCTTTCTTCTCTATCATCAGTAAGGGTTATTCTACACCGTCATGTGTTTTATAATTCTCAAAGGCGGCTCCGCAAATGCGGCTTGCTGAGGGTTATCCTACTTCTCTGTGGGTTTCCTTCCGTTCCCGGCCTCCAATAGTAAATACCATGTGAAACGTCTTCCTAATCAGCCGCGAGTCGACGACTCCTGAGGATTGTGACTGTGGGCGTCTCTCAACATTCTACTCTCTTGGAGTATTCTATAGCAACAAGAATAATGACAGTGATTGTCTTGTAATTGGTAGTTCTGGCGAACATGGGCTTGCCATTTATTGGACGTCCTGATGTTGTCCAGTTCCCGGCATGGGGAAATTTGCCGACCAACTTCAATTTGGCGGATGCTCAGTGCATTTGCTGGACTATACTGGGAATACAGGGACAAAAGTCCAATTCACCTCGTCTCATTCACGAAGAGTACATCGTATTTGAACATTGTCTTGGGCAAACTTTAGCTCCTCCATTTCTCGAGCCAAACCATAGGCATTTTCGCTCATGGTGTTCTCACGACGTGAAAAATATATTCGATCACGTGACCACGAATTCTTAGTTTGAACTCCAGAGACTTCGATGCGCACGGGCCATCCGCGCTGCTCCCGAAATTTTCTGATGAGAGTTGTATGATATCGCCGTTGACCCTCCGGTTGCGACAGGTCTTCCACATCCCCTCCTGACACCGATTTCTGCGCCATATCTCGTATCGCCTCCACTGCCAGCCAAAGCCATGTCGTCTCTATGGAACGCATTCACGGGCGGCAACAAGCCGTCCCATCAGCAGCCGCAGCAGCCACAGCAACCCCAGACGGTCGGCTCATCAGACTCTCCCTCCCACAGCAGCCTCTTCGATCCCACCCAGGGCCAAGGCGTAGAATCGTTCCTTCAGAGCTCGGCCTTTGCGGACCCTTCACAATTGCACCCTCTCGCCGGCTTGAACAAGGACACACTCGAGTACCTGACGCTCGAGGATTCGGTGCTGTCTGACCTGCCTGGTGGCCAATCCGTCCTGCCCTCCCGCGGCTTCACAGACGATCTTTGCTACGGCACTGGCATCACATATCTGACCGCACTGTCGATAGGAGGTGCATGGGGATTCCAGGAGGGTCTGCGAAAATCCTCCGGCCAGCCTCCCAAGTTGCGACTCAATGCCATGCTGAACGCCATGACGAGGCGGGGTCCTTTCCTGGGCAACTCGGCTGGTGTTGTCGTTATTACCTATAACTGTATCAACTCTGGCATTGGATACCTGCGCGGCAAGCACGACGCGGGGAATACTGTTGCTGCTGGTGCGTTGAGTGGTATGCTGTTCAAGAGCACGAGGGGTGTGCGGCCGATGATGGTTTCCGGTGGTCTTGTGGCCTCTGCGGCTTGTGTCTGGGCGGTAAGTCAACAACATGTCATGAGCCTCGATTTGATTGCGTTACTAACGAATGGACTAGATTGTGAGGCGATCATTCTTCCCTATCCCTGAATCTGTCGAGGCGGAACACAATCTATAATAGTACTATATAACGAGCAACATGCGCGAAGAGGAAGCCATTGGTGACGCAAACCAATATTAATCGACTACATACGAGTGGCAAAAGGGTATTGGGGACGAAGGGAAAAAAAGAAGGACTGGGCGGAGAAGGCAATCTCCATATTCATGCCGGGTCTTATGAATGTGTCGAGGGAGTTTGGAAGCATTGGTGGTCATAGATGATTGATCTCTCCTCCCATGAATAAGTGTACATTATGTCGGGTAACCGGTCAGCGAGCATTAGACCATACAGGTTGGGGGGCGTCGGGTCTTCAATATTTTGAAGTTTGGATTATGTCTGTTTTTTTATATGGCGAAATGGTGAATGATGGGAGTGATGAGGTGATTCGTTTCCCAGAATGCGTAAGCATGACTTGGATCACAAGTGTGGCCGATAAGTGAGGGCATGCGCTGCTATAATGGGTGAAGGTGCTTTTGGGTTTAAAAAGCAGCTGATGGCTGAACAAAGAGAACGACATTCGAGCAGCATGAACAGGGGGGGATATCCAAACATTTTTCAGTAAAGTGGACGGATGCACCAGAGCGCGTGACTCTGGAACTTGAGTTCAAGAGGGACATTTCGTCTCGTCTCTAGGGGAATTGCGTTGCTTGCCTGAACTCAACACATACACCAGCCATCACAGCACACCACACCAGAACGAGCGGACATAGTCGTGAGCTACAACTGCGCAAGGAAACCATCTCGAAAGTGCTTTGCGGCAAAATGTGCTTACCTTGTTTTCCGTGGACGTGGACGCAATACGAGGATCCATTGGACTCGATGCCACAACAGTCTGTGTGGGTTTACGATGGACAGTCGTGGTCACTGCAACAATTAGTGAGTGTTGTATTTTTCTTTCGGTTGTTATTTTTGTCTCTACGCTTTGTTTTCTCGAGTTGTGGTAAAATAGTGCCCTCTATGGGTGGTCGGTTGTCATACCAGCTGCATCGTCTGTCAGGGCTGGCCAGGGGAACCCCCTTTCTCGAGGATTCCGACACCTGGCTTGAGGAGAGGAAATTCTGTGCTCCAGCTGTTCTCATATGGAATAAACTGTCTGGCAGTTGTCAGTGCCCTAACTCACCACACACAACATCTGATTTCTTTCTTTGACTTTCTCCAAACTCAAACATCAACATCTCCTCGTCTCCTGGAACCAGCTCCGGGGACACTCAACTCTGTTCTTCCCCCTTCGTCTCTCTCGCTTTCCTCCTCTTCCAGAGGCCGACGATGCCCGAGACTGCAACGGATCCGAAGTCTCCCAAGACCCCTCGACGGCTCAAGACCGGAGGAGAGCCGCTTCGTCAGGTGCACTTCCAGAGCCCTGGCAACCACAAGACCTTGTCCTCCGCCTCGCCTGGCGCAGAACCCGAAGGAAACAGCGCTGAAGCGACCAGCGGCCAGGAACAGGACAACCAGCCCGAAAACTTCCCTCAACTTGGCGGCGGTCAGTGGTACACGTCTGCTGACCCAACCCAGAGTGTCAAGCTGCCTGGCCAACCGTTCCCAGGCGCCTTTCCAGCTGGCTTCGCTCCCGCACCACACCACCCTCACTTTTTTGCACCTCCTCATCTTGTCAGCGTCAACAACGCCATCCACGGCTTCCATCCTTTCCCTCACCCTCATCTGCCTGCGCCTGTTGCCTTTATCGGTATTCCGCATCCGCATCTGCATCCGCATCAGCAGCCCCTGACTTCTGCTGCTCCCACTATGGCTGCCGACTACCAGAACGCGGCGCCTCTTCCCACTGGCGTTAACTTCCAGCCGCCTGTGCCGGACACGACTTTTGGCCCGATCCCTCACGTCTATGTTCCTCGCTTTGACGGGGGCTTTGTGCCTGCTGGCGTTCAAGTCGGTCTTCCTCCCCCGGTTCAGTTTGTTTCCGCCCCTGCCTACACTGCCACCACCACCGTGATCATGCCAAAGACGTTTTATCACAACGGCTATACCTACTATGCAAGTCGAACCCGCAGCTCCTGCAAACTCCTCGTTACTCGACTTGGCCGAGATGACACATGGCGGCAGATTGGTCTGGTGGTGTCAGATAGAAAAGCTCCCGGTGTGCCAAGTGGCAGCACTGAATTTGTGGCTTTTTTTTGACTCATCTGATGTTCTTGTTCTGCTTTGCTCTGTTCTTTTATCTTGTTCACCAACGTATGCTAACACCCTATAGCAACCGACTGTCGCTGGCGTTCCCGTCGTCCAGCCCGGTTACGTTGTCGCCAAGCAGCCCGCTGGCGTCCCACAGCCCATCATGAGTCAACAGCCTGTCATGATCAACGGTCAGCCGATGATGGCTCCCTTCCAGCACATGCAGGCGGGCCCCCCGATGGGTGTGGGCGCCGGCGGCGTCCCCGTCATAGCAGGTAATAATGGTGGTCAAATCCCCGAAGTTTCTGGTCTTGGTCGTACCCCCGCAGAGGAGACTGTTCGACAGCTCCAGTTTGCTCACTCGAACAAGCTGTTTGAACCCCAAGAGTTCAAACCCTCGGATGATGACCCTTCTCGTTTCTACTATGTTCGCGAGGTTGACGGAAATTGGACCCAGCGCAACCGCTTTACTATTGATCACCTCGGTGATTGCCGTTGGTACGTTACCGACGAGGGCTGGTTCTACGCCATCCGCCTTCCCAGCTAGATGGAGGGTCTTTTACAAGGTCAAGTAGGTGTAAAAGTTTGCGACGTGAAGTGAACCTTGGGTTGCTAAGGCAGCATGACAGGCACGGAATGTTGAGTTTGCTATTCGTACCAGTGACTTGTACGCACCGCGGTTGAAGGTAAGCAGAGAGTGCCCTGGTTGCCTCCCTGGAGGACCCGAGTTAACACAGACAGTCTCAGTCGTTCACGACTGCAAGCATTCAGAAAAGTGACACCGGTTTTGCAAAGGTATGCTTGATGTTGGTCCATGTCCCTTGTCCAACTCCAGGGCTAAGGCTCATTTTAATACATTAGTTTGAGTATCGACTTTCGATCGAATGAGCACTGTTCGCCGCAGGTGGGCCAGTTACTCAGGTTTGGGGGGAATTACTGAGTGCTTTGAGACCTTATGAATAGTTTTCTGGTGTAGAGCCATTCGAGAAATGAAAAGTCTTTCGGACCAATGTTTTTGTCTCTCCCTGATGATTGCTGATGAGTATGATGAGTCTCATGTCGCATTCATCATCACATGCTCAACAATACTTAAAATCAGGATCCTAATTAAAAGTCATGTATCCTGAGAAAATTAATGGTAAAAAAAATCATTTCTATTCTGTATAGATTATTAATTGGATTCGTTCAAGATTTCCCACTTCCTGCAGTTTCTATGTTTGTAGGGTAGGCTGCTTACTCAGGATCGAATGATCAAACCAGCCACGATATAATATATGGAAGAGGGGCTTGCATTGCGCATTAACTCTTCTTCTGCTCTATCAGCTGATTCTACACATTTTCCTCTGCGAGCTCTTTGTCTTGCCCTATTTAAAGAGATAGATAAAGACAGAGAAAGCCTTTCATCTCGGGGGCCTTTTATTTTGGCGTCGGTATTAAAGTGCAATTGCTCTACGGAGTACGCACACTACAAGTCAAATAGGACTGGTGGCTTAATGAAAGCGTATGAAGGTATCGTATCAACCATTATGACGTGGATTTGCCCGAATGCTAACTCTCAACGCAAAGGGACTTTTCCATCATATTTGAGAGAACAATTCGTTCATATCGCTGTTGTTTACTCGTTGTGCTGGCCAGTGCTTTCAATTGCCGAGGTTCACCTACCGGGACATTCCATCTCTTCTCAAACAAAGCGACTTCACCTCGTAAAGCCCTCAAGCAAAATCATCGAGAAATATCAACAAAATGCTTCTCATCGGACTGACTGGGTCCATCGCGACCGGCAAGTCAACCGTCTCATCACTGCTCTCCTCACCACCGCACTCCCTGCCCATCATCGATGCCGATGTGCTCGCCCGCAAAGTCGTCGAGCCAGGCACGAGAGGCTACGCCGCCATTGTGAAGCATTTTGGTCCAACGACCCCCAACTTACTCCTCCCCGTTTCAGAATCTATGCCTGAGGAAGGGCCTGATGGGAAAGGCCGACCGCTGAATCGTCCTGCGCTGGGACGTCGTGTGTTTGGCAGCAGTGAGGCGCTACAGAAGGACAGGGCGGTGTTGAATGGGATTGTGCACCCAGCGGTGCGGTGGGAGATGTTAAAGATGGTGGTGGGATGCTACTTGCGCGGCTATTGGGCGGTGGTGCTGGATATCCCACTGTTGTTTGAGAGTAAGCTTGATAGATTCTGTACCGTGACGGTGGTAGTTGCTGTGACGGAGCCGGAGACGCAGCTGAGGAGGTTGATGGAGAGGGATCCTCACTTGAGTAGGGAGGATACGGATAATAGAGTGAAGAGCCAGACTGACGTGCGTGTCAAGGCGAAGAGATGTGCGGCCAGGGGGGATGGGAGAGGAGTGGTGCTGTGGAATGACGGATCGAAGAAGGAGTTGGAGGACCAGCTGACGAAGGAGATGGCAAAGCTGAAGAGAGGGAGTCCGGAGTGGTGGTCGTGGTTGATGCTGGGATGCCCGCCTTTGGCGGTGGTGTTGGCAGCTTGGAGGTTTTGGCAGAATGTGAGGATTAACAAGCAATGGGAGGAGATGCAAGAAGTGGCCAAGGGAAAGCTCTAGGACTTTTCTTTCGTTAATGGAGAGCCGATAGCGGCATAGATATATGGCTGTATGGCTGTTGGAGGACGTCTGGTCGAGCTGGTTACCTAAGGGACGGAGTGGCAGCCAGCTGGAAAATTTGAACCTCTCTCCTTTATTCACATGCTCACGCCCCCAACCTCCCTCTTACATCTCTACCATTCACCATCCACGCTTTTATTTTTGGGAGGTAGAGGGTCCCTCAGTTCTTTAGCTCTTGTGTTTCTTCCATCTCTCGCGAACAAGATCCTTCCAAATCTGCCAATCTCACAGGGCATAGGCTGGCCTTCCCTGAACACCGCCTCGCATGATTTGATGAACCATTCATCCCAAGTGCTCGACCTTGCCTTGCCCATGGAAACTACAGCATAAAGGCTTCACCGTCATCTCATCTACGATGGCGCCAAAGGTGAAGAATGGCCCTTCGCTCTTCTGCGAATGGGTTGTCGGAGCCACCATTCCCTCGATCCTTGGCCCACCACCCAAGCCAAAGCCAAAGCCAAAGCCAAAAAAGCGAGACCTGGTCAAGGTCCATGTGGTCACCGACGATGAATCGTGCGAGGATACCCTCACCATTACCTACCCCCGAGGTGATAGCAAGAACGCGAAGAAGGAAAAGAACGATGTCGAAATAGCGGAAGTGATTAAGAAGGTCCGATTTGAGGAGGACAAGACCCCGAAGAAGTCGGCGTTGAAGAAAACTTCCGCCACGTCATCCGAATCGGAGGAAGCGCCCTCGGCGGAATCTACAGGCGATGCCACCTCGTCTGGAGAAGCCACAGGTTCTAACACGACTTCGGATGCCGAATCAGACAAGTCGACTCTCCTTGCTAAACCTACCAAAGCTACCAAGATCAAGAAGCACAAAAAGCCTGCAAGCACGGACAGTGAAGACGACTCTGAGCCGCACCCTACCTGCCAGTGCAAAGACTGCGCCCAGACAAGGCAGAAGCTTGAAAAGCAAGGCAAAATATGCCAAAAGAAGAAGCACAAAGAGCCTGAGATAGAGACAGAGACCTCAGGGACTGAAACCGATTCTGCCCCTGAGAAACCTGCACCAGCCAAGAAGCCTAAGAAGAAAGCAAAAGAACAAAAAAAGGTGGAGGAGTCCGACACTGATGGGGAGACGTCCGAATCTGTCAAGGACGGCGAGACATCCGAGTCTGCAAAGGAGAGCGAGGCTGAGGAAAAACCCAAAAAGAAGAGTCCCGAGAAAAAGAAAGAGAAGAAGGAGACCGAAGCCAAAGAGAAAGAAGCCAAGAAGGAGGAGAAGCCGGCTAAAGCAGACGAAACCAAGAAGAAGCTAGACCCTCCCAAGGCCGACAAAGAGAAGAAGGCCGAAGAGGAGAAGAGCACAGAGCCAGAAAAGGCAGAGGAGAAGACAGAAACAAAGCCCGAGGAGAAGGGCAAAGAAAAACAGGACAAGAAAATAGCCGAGAAGAAGAACAAGACCAAGCAAGCAAAGAAGGTCGAGGAATCATCGGATGAAGAAGAAGACATCCCCGTGAGGGTTGTGAGGAAGCCCAAGAGAATTGGGAACCGCAAAAAGAGCGAATATCCAGCGGCATACCCTGGCCCTCACGTCCGCCGCCCCAATTTCATTGCACCCGTCCGCGCTGAGGTCGTGCAGACTGAGCGTGTGGTTGAAACCGCGGAAGATCCACTGCCAAATGCTTACTACGACTCACTCCACAACATCGTCCGCGTCTATCACGGCCCTGTGTACGGGAACCATGGCCAGCCTCTCTATCCGCTCCGAAACTCGGCTCAGCGTCCGCTTCCTGTTGGGATGCAACATCCGACGAAGAACCCATACTTTAATGGGTTCAATAATGTGATGCCAATGCAACAGCAACAGCCACAGCCACAGGGATACGAGAATGTACCTATCACACAGGGCATGCCCATTACGGCCTGGAATGCTATGTGTGCCCCTCCAGGAGCCCCTCCAATGCAACCGGGTGCCCCTCCAATGATGCAGCCAGGTGCTCCTCTTCAAGGTGGTCATCCCATGCAGTGGCATGGATATGCCCCGAACCAGAACGGCGGAAAAGGAGCGTTTAGTCTCACCGGAGTGGCTGGTGGCACTCCTCCTTTGAGCAGAGGTAGCAAGAACAAAGAGCCGGATAACAATGTTGCACCTACCGGTCAGGTATGTGGTTTACCTCCCCACCCGCGTTTCATTCATGAACAGGCTACTAACTCGAGAGGTAGAATCCGTATTATACACGGAAGACATCTGCGTTGAGCAACCTCACTGGCTCACATGCCAGCCAACAGAACGGCAAGAACATCTCTCCCGCACAACAATGGCCCGGTTCCAACAGGACAGTAGCCGGTGGCTCAAAACAAGGCTCCGCCCCGCAGTGGAATATATCGCCGCAAAATAGTCTTGGTGCCTGGGCAAACAAAAGTCAGCAAAGCAACCAATGGGGCGACAATGCCGGCAATGGCAGCCAGCAGAACAGTGGTCAATGGGGCAATTGGAACAACACGAGCAACGATCAGAATGCTGGGGGAGATACATGGGGCCAAACGAACAACGGGAGTGACACGTGGAACCAGACGAACAATGGAGGCGACACATGGGGTCAGACAAATAATGAAGGCGACCAGACGAATAACGGAGGCGACAAGAATAATAATATCGAGACGTGGAGCCAGATGGCAGTTCCAGAGTATAGCTGGGACTACGGTGCTCCAGTCGATTCATGGGGCAACACTCTTCCGGCTGATGCGTTCACCAAGGTAGCCCCCGGTGACCCCTGGGGTTTGGAGGAGTCATATTGCCCATTCCCACAGTTCCGTGTCTATGACACAGAAACAGAAATCGGCAACGAAACCGGAAAAGAAACTGAAATGGAGAATGATCCTACGGCCGACATGGCGGATAACAATGTGATCCCTGGAAAGGCGAAGATGCCTGGTAGCTGGTACTCGGAGACCGAGGGTCACACGGCAGCTGCCAATGCTGCCCAGCCGGACTGGGCAGATCAGACCATGGCAGCGAGCACTGGTGGTAAGATTGATCGGTGGTGAGCACTGTCTGGGGGGACATCAATGCCGACTGAGAGAAGCAACTGGCGCGACATAAAGCTCTTGGTAGAAACTTGACATGGAGGATTTGCTGGACGTTTTTCTTTTCTGTCTCTGCACCGTGGGGTTTCAACTGGCCGGACAGCTCATAGTCTTCCTGCTTGTTCCGGAGGGATAGGTCCTGGTGACCTTGCGGCTGGATTCTGGGAATGGGAAAGCAGGAATGGGAATGCAAGAACTGGAGTCTTCACAATCTGGAGGATTTAGACGTGAGAGGCATATCTCACATCTGCGGCAACGCACGCGGAAGACTCGCATAACAATCAGTTCAGGAATTGCTCGCACTTTTGATTTGGTAGATAGGTAGATAGACAATAAGACAGATAGGGGGCATCATCACCTTAAAGACCCCCCCAGAAAAATGTGTGTCGACCCAAGCAGCTACTTGTGACTTCACCTCGACAGATAAGAATTGTTGGGCTCTTACTTTCCCATACTTTACCCTTTTACGCAAGGGATTCCACAGTCGGTGATAAAATCTCATCAAGGTACTCTTCGGGAATTCCATCAAAAGGTTGACGCTTTGCTCCAAGGTTTCCATTTCAGGGTCCATAAGCAATAGAAAGTTCTGGGTCCTGTCCAGCTCTTATCTTGAATTCAATGTCTTCCTTTTTTGCATTTCAAGGTTCTAAACTGCCAAGGCGTTCACCGTCGTCAAGCCACATAGTAGAGGTATATAATTAAAATAGAGTTGATGCTGCTACCACTTTATACCCATAAATGTGTGTGATTTGGCGCGCTATGTGGTTTATGTGGTTGAATGCCTTGTGCGGTCAAATGCGCTATATTTTAGTGGTTCGTACACTGCGTATACTGCATATGGTGAGCCCTTGCACTCTATCCCTGACCCGCCATGACTTATTATTGATACAGCCATTTATCCGGCTCACATCCCGCCGTTGTTGTAATCCGAGCGGCCAGTTGTCTAGGTATCTTGAGTCTGAAGCTAGGTACGCCTAAAATAGGTGTGTATAAATCATTACAATTGA
Organism: Mycogone perniciosa; assembly: GCA_025331125.1. Lineage (NCBI taxonomy): Eukaryota > Fungi > Ascomycota > Sordariomycetes > Hypocreales > Hypocreaceae > Mycogone > Mycogone perniciosa. The sequence continues at coordinate 72,438 of JAOALB010000117.1, forward strand.
CACTAGGCATACCAATACTCTAGATGGAAACTGAATTCCCTTAACGGCTGTGGCCGCGCTGTTCCTTTCCTCTGGGCTTTTTCTGTTCTTTTCTACCAAATCCCCTTTCCCCCAAATTAGCCAAGCCCAGTTGGAAGACGAACGTGCGTGGCTCTTCTGGTTTCAGGGAGCACCTACACTTTCATTTAGGGGCTATGATGATTTAGCTACCTGACGAGGCAGTGCTGAGCCCCCATTTTTAGCTACGAGTAATAGCAATCGAAGCATGGCAGTGCCTTGGTTCGTTCACCTAATTGGGCTCGATTTTCTCCCATTTTCATCTATCCATTTTACTCTTGCTTCCAGTTAAAGCATCTCATTGCCGGATGGCGCTTCTACCCAAGTCATGTGGCGCGTTGGGCTAAGCTGGCCTGTCAAAATGCAAAGAAGGATGTATGTTATATGGGTTTCACTTGGACGGCCATCACTTGGAAACAGGTGATAGAGAGGAATCTATTCATTAGAAGTAAGACGTGAATTTGGATGAGAGGGGGAAGCATCGAATGCTTGACGTGGGATGAAAGGGATAGTAAACAAAGAGACAACCGACCACGGAGCTCCTTCTCTTGATGCATACGTACATAGGAAAGCCTGACGAAGGCCTGCAATTTTCAACTGAATTCTCCTTACGCAAACTGCGCCATCGTTATCAGCCTTGCATGAATCAAAAGCGAATCCAATATGTATTTCAAAGTCAGATCATTCTCAAACAAGATATAACACAAATCCAAGACTAGCCGCTTGATTCATCCATTTTGACCAAATCTTGAACAGCCAACACCGCTGCCAATCCGTTCCTGGAGACTCCACTAACATGATGCAGGCTTCCTTGATAATGGCTTCTAAATTAACGGGGCGAGCAACACTGGCGTGGAAAGCAGAGTGAAGAATGTTGGCTCGTGGGCTCTGCAAGAAGGCATAAACTACAAGGAGATTGTTAGAAAGAACCATGGTCCATATCTGAACGTAAGAGAGCGTCCTATTAGGAATTGGCTTTGTGACAAGACCCTTCTTTGTACCTGTACAACATCACCCTAGTAATCCTTTGCAAAGAAATGGTCAATGCATCATAACAATCATCACGTTCAGGCAGTAGTACCTTAGGAGGTTTTCAAAGGTATGTTAGGTCAATTGACAAGGTAGACATTATTTCCGACCAAAATTCAGCAAAATGTGAGCCCACCCTGTGCGTTTGGATAAGTGACCTTATATGCTATGCGACATGGCAGGGTCTGAGGTTATGGAGACAAGGAACGTGACGCGTTCCCCAGGTACTAGTTATATATTAGGTAGCCGGGAAACTATTAGGGATAAGGTAATAGAGAAGGCGGGATCATTAGGTGCCCATTGACCCTTGTAGTGTGATATGATTACTAGTACTGACTATACACACGATCCGTTATAAGCTACACATCTCCTACATCCGTCCATGCAGCTTCATACCAACCTTAGATACGACAAGTGGCGCCGCGCAGATTTTCAATTAGCTCCAGGTCCTTCTTCATCGACCCCAGCTTGTCAATGTCGCCAGACTTTATGGATCGTCTCGCATTGGCAGCATCCCGAAACCCGCCTCGTCCGACACCGGCGCCGGCCAAGAACATAAAGACACTCATAAAGGCACTATCTGGGTCCTTGACGATGCCATACACCAGAAAACCTACATCGCCAGCCACACCTGTCAGGAGGAGCAGAGAGCGGGCTGCCGCCAGACCAGCGGCGCCGGCGACCTCTCCCAGGATGGGGATGAAGAAGAGCAAGCCTGTGACGAAGTTGACGATGGACTCCTCACGCTCCCTCTTCTTGATCTCGTCGGCGGTCTTGACAATCTTGTCCATGCTTTGGACGGCGGTCTCTGTCGTTAACGCGGGTAGGGATCCGGCGTCGAGCACATCGGACCACTGCATAAGCTCGTCGTAATCGGCATTGTCCCTGACGATCTTGATACGGTTGAGGAGGTCCTTGGTCTTGCCATACGACTCGCCGATAAGGTCCTTGGGGTTAAGTACCTTGACCTTGTCCGTGACAGGGTAGTTGTACCACCAATTGTCTTGCTTGTCGATGCAATCCCGGATATCCTCATCGGCATACTGACAGCCATTGTTGGTCCTGATATGCTTCCTTCCAAACTTAACCCACGACTCCTCGATGCCGTACTCATCGCCAATGTCCTTCCAGAAGCCCTGGGGGTCTTGCAGCGAGAATGTAGCGTTGGGGATGCTTTCGCTTATGCTGATGCTGTCAAGGCCGTTCTTGAGAGTTGTCGGACAGTTGATATCGACTGTGCCCCTGCCATTCTGGCAATCTTTAGACTTGTCGCAAGTCTCGAGACAGGTGGCAAAGTTGCAGCTGCTGCAGCATGTAATCTTCCTAGTCTCCCTGCACTTGAAATACTTGTCCGCCTTGCCGCTGGCCATAAAAACGTCGATTTGATCAGGGACTTGGGCGGCGACGTAGCCTTCGTAGATTTCGAACTTCTTGTCATAGCCATTATTGACTAGATCCTTGTACCTTTCCAAGGCTGCTTCCAGGATGGCGACCTCAACATCGACAATGTATTGCTCCACGCAGTGAGGGGGAATCGAATCATTGTGGTCCTCGAGCTGCTTGAATGTGGTGTATTTGCCGGTGCAGTCCGGATAGAAGTTGGGGTCAATGTAGGGCTCGTAGTCATCAGGGTAGTCATCAGCACCGCTGCCGCTGGGGAGAGTTAGCATCATTGACATATCATTAGGGAAGTTTACGAGGTTCATGGGATTCAGGGGTACTTACTCTCTAAACTCCTGCAGGTCAACAGCCCAGTCCGTGGTTCCAGCAAAGTTGTACGAATCATAAAACTCTGAGCGAGCAGCCTTCATATCGTCATCCATATACGCCACCCACTCAGTATCGTTATAGACCAAGATATTAGAGCCGACCTCTTTCCACTGCTTAGTGACTTTACCGTTGTTAATAATCTCGTAAATCTCCGCGTTAGAGATATAACCACCCGTATCTGTGCAGTATCCCTTTGCGGCGTTGGATATGCGTGAGGTACCAGTAAATTTACACATGGGCCCAGTACAACCAGCCTGGGCCATCTTAAACGACCGGCCATAGCTGGCAACACCAACAACAACTTTGTTAGAGGGTACGCCAGCCTTGGTAATCATTGACAGGGCATTTTTGGTCTCTGTCTCGTTAATATGGGACCTTAAACAGTTGCCGCTAGGGCAGCCGGGCGAAGTCCACTGATTGTCGTAGTCCCATTGGCCATGGAGGTCATAAGTCATATAGACGATATAGTCAAGCTTGGCGCCCATTTGTTCGATGGGGAACGATTTAAGATAATGGTAGGAAGCCGGGGCTGCAAAAGAGACTGTTTTGGAGCTGCCTACCGCCAATTTGATGTTGGAGAGGAAGTAGTAGTAGTTTATACCTTCTTCAGGGTTACTGGCAGGGATATCGGGGATATCAAGAGCCTACATGTTACATTAATGTCAGTATAACCAAATCCATAATGTAAATAAAGGGATAAATATGTGTTACTTACTCCAGGATACTCCCAGTCAAGATCAACGCCGTCGAGTTTATGATCATTAATAAAAGAAATAAGGTTCTTCTGGAAAATATCGCGATTACCGGGCTTAACAGCTTCACGGAGAATATTAAAAGTGCCGGGCAAAGTACTAAAGTCCCAGCCGCCAAAAGAAATAATCTTTTTAATCCCAGATATACCCTTAAAGAGGTCAAACTGCTCTTTAACCTTGCTTATATCGATATTAAAGTCTCTTGTCACATCAGCGAAAGCGAAATGGACATGCGTATACTTATCTGTATCGATCTGGTCGATATCCATAGTTAAGCACTTGCGGTTATGGTTCCAGGCTTCAAAGTATGCTACGTGGATCTTCTTGGACGGCGCTGGGCCCTTGACGATATCTCTACCGCAGTTACTGACACCTAATTTTGGGTCGGTCATGTTGTCTCAAGTAGATGTGACAATCGGGAGGAAGCACTTACATCCATTTTTGCCAGGCGCAGAAGTACCAGGAGCGCCAGTCTCTGACTTGGACACAATACAAAAGTCTTCTGTTGTGCCGCATTGACCCCAGATATTACAGCAAACCTTTAAGGGACAAGGGTTAAGCTCGGCCAAGTCGGTGCCTTTGGCTGGCTCTTTGGTACCGGGAACCTTTGAATCACGTTAGCCTGGTCATTCTTAAACTTGGTGCAACGGGCTGGAAAGTCTTACTGTCGGTCCACAAATGGCGTTCTGGACATAACATCAGCATATTCTTCAAATGTATCGTTATCGGGGGGAAGCCGACTAACCGAAACAGACGCAGGCATAGGGGGCGTTCCTGAGCTCACACATAACTTGAATCCAACCCAGAGCAGCTTGCAGCCGTTCCAGCCCCAGGTCTTCTTGTTAAAGTCTTCAATATTATCAGCGGTTATACCATGCGATTGGGCAATCACAGAACAGCTATCATCCTGAGCGGTCGTGTACGTGAAGCAGGACCCATCGGGATTAGGCTTAGGTTGCAAGTCGGGCAACTTGCCACGGGTGCAGCACACCTGCTGCCCAACTTGCAGAGCCGAACACAAGTTGGCTTTAGTATTAACCTCGGTAAAGCCTTGCAGAGTGAGACCGCACTTGGACGCCAGGGAGCCGCAGCTATCGCCGCCTATGACCTTGATCGTCTTACAGGTGCCGTCCGAGTCTCCGGGAGGGATAGCGTCAGGCAAGGTGCCGGAAGAGCAACACACCTTCTCGTTGACAACAAGAGTGTCACAAAAGTTTAAGCGAGGATTGTACTTTTTCAAGTCGTCCTGGCTGATCTTGCACCTATCGGCGAGATTCCAGCAGCCATCACTAGGTTGGACTGTCGTTGTCCTGCACTCAGCCCTGGCAATAACTCGTGATCTCGACCCCAGGTGGGCGGCAGCGGCCGCGGTTCCATTTTCCAATTTCACAGTCTTGTCGTCGTCTGACTTTAACTTGGAAATCGGGGGGACACGCAGAGTTACTGTCTTCCAGTGCTTATCATCATCAGCTTCAGAGAGGCATCGTCCGTCAGCCCAAGTCTTGACGGCTTCCTGGATAAAGGGCAGATTATTTGCGCTGCTTGCGATGATACCAATGCCGTAATCTGCGCCGCGGCCATCGGCCTGACAAAGCTGGATGACAGTCGTCTTTGAAACCGAGTTGTTCTCTGCATACTTGAGCAAGTTGTTGAGAACATCGATGGTCACACCGTGCTGGTGAACCTCGGCGCCGGCAAACACTCCAATGACGGAGGATTGAGAGTATCCAAAAGCCAAGGCGTTATGTACGCAGGAAGGCTTTTGTGATCCGAAATAGTTGACAATCTGGCGGCCAGCAGACAATAAATCTTGAACAGCAAAGCCATCATCATAGCCAGCAACAGAGTGGGATATCTTGATGGAAGCTTCAACCATGACATGATTGGGCGTTGAGCAAAGAGCTGCCGTTTTATCGTCAGGCTCGTAGGATAGCTTCATCCCCGAACCATAGTCGGCCGTGCATGCTCTGATGGCTATTTGGGTTTGTTGACCACCATCAACATCGTTTTGGACGACCAGGTCGAGCAACATGGTCTCGTTGCACGAAGCGAGGCTTGCGACATCAGGGAACAAGTACCATCCGGCCCCAGGGCTATTATTACTGGTCTGGCGACATGACAAAGGACATGCCTTGAGTGTACTAGGAGGCGCCCGCCTGCTGGCTGCGAGCCATTCGTCAAGGTCTTTGTCGCCCCTAGTGTCTATTGTTTCCGATGTGTCTGCTCGGGGAATGATGTCAACACCGGAGCCAGACTGGGCGGCGGAGGCCCCTACCGCCAGGAGAGTGCAAGGTACAATAAAGTGGCACAATGACAACTTCATAGTGAAGGATGATTGCACAAGAAGGCTCCCGGAAGAGGTGAGAGCCTTTTGCGATAGAGGAAGAAGATGAAAGAAGAGAGAAAGAAGAGAGAAAGAAGAGAGAAAGAAGAGAGAAAGAAGAGAGAAAGAAGAGGATAGGCCCAGGTTGGGATAACGAGGTCAGACGTTCAAAGACAGAGCCTGAATAAATCAATTAACTGAGTTTCAAGCATAAGCAGATATAAAATACAAAGCCGAAAAAATGCCGTGCGGAATAGCCGTAATTCGGATACTTTTCTCGCCAACCAACAACACATTGTCAGCGTCTTTGTCACATCAAGGGTCTCTGTAAATCCATGTATTCTTTTTTGCGGCTGTACGCTTACGCCGTAAGCTATGCCAAGACAACTGGCCTGATTAAATCCTAGGCCACTACAGCAAAAATGGAGACGCCCTCGCTAATGCAAGGGATAGATGTAGCCGATATATGATGACATTCCCAACAACAACCGAAGGCAATGACAAGAGAACAGGATCGTGCATGGATGTAACATCCCTTGGTGGTTTAACCGGGTACAGGTTCGGCATAACCCCAATCGGGCATTTGGGTTACTACTTACTCGTATATCCCATATCCACACCTCAACCCCTGGTTTTTTCTGGTCGAGTAAGGCCCCAGCCTTCAGGCCTATGGGTAAAGCACTTGGAAGACTGATTTTTTTAAACCAACGGATATGAATCAAAAGTTCTAGACCCCGGTAGGGAATTGCCGTTTCGGCATAGTGTAGGTTTCCTTCTACACGGGTTGCGGACGATCCAAGCCAGTTCACTCCTTGAGTACTTCCGCTGCAATCTGAAAATAAGAAGCCCATCCATTATCATCAGTTCATCTTGTCATTGCTACGTATATCTCTTTTCTATCGTTCCTGTTAATCTCTCCCTCCCCTTCTCCCTCTCTATATTGTCTACTTCATTGTCTACTTTTGCTACTATTGTCCTTCTTGATACTATAGCGATGCGGGCTTCATTCTTCCTCACTCTTGCTTACCTCGCTACGAGTGTCTCGGCTGGAGGATATCAAGGATGTCTTGAGCGCTTGTTGCTCTACCATGGCTACCAAATTGACGGGCTCAATGACCCCAAAGACCAAACTCTGGGTTTCCGCTGCAAGAAATGGGACTCCAACGCCAAAAATTGCAAGAACAATGAATGGGAAGCGTGCAAGGGCAAAGGTGGCGGCAGATGCAATTTCAACGAACTCATGTACCACTTGGGGAAAACGCCTCCAAATTCCAAGCTGGTCGGCCCTGCTGGGGCAGATCAGAACACGGCAACTCCTGATATTGAAGAGACGTCCAAGAACGTCTATAAAATGTTCATTTCTCAAAACAACAAAGTTCCCAATTTTCCACCCTACAAGGCCATGAAGGGCGCAGACGAAAACTTTAACAAGTACATTTTGAGGGTCGGCAAACTGGTCAATGATGTGCGGGTTCACAAAACTGAGACAAACAAGCATCTGTGGGATGGGTTCGAATCCACTCTGGACAAAGTCAACATCGCTCGGGCGGGTGACCACGGTCCATATCTCATCAAAGCCGCTGAAGAAAAATTGGGAAAGCCCTACGGACTAGAGATTAAGAGGATGGATTTAGGTGACAATCCCATCTCCAATCCCACGACAAAATGGGAGACCGTCGACTGGAAGGCCACTTCGCTAGCTGCCAGGCCCAAGGGCATAACTAATGCTGGGGAACTCATCTTTAACTTTCGGTATAACTGGTATAGATCTCCCGCAGCCGATGATAAAGCCAGGGACCACTATATGGTCTTCAAGTCGTATAAACGGGTAGGAGACCAGATTCAGACGTGCCGCAGGACGTGAGGGGACCATCAAACTACAGAACACAGCTAGTTGATATATAGTAGTATCAAAAATTTTGCCGCCAATATAAGTTACGTTACTGTTGTTACTAAGTAGTCAACTATGAGTATCTTCAAAAAAACAAAACCATACACTGCTTTTACCCCGTCCCGCGGCTGCCAGTTTTAAAACATTCTTAAAGAAACATCATTTTACAAGAGATAGAAGGTATTAAAGATACTCATTCAGAAGCAAAAGTTGCAAGCCTTTCATCCATCATCTTATCCAGCTCGTATCCCTCCGCTATCTGCCCTGTCTCCTTATCAATAAACCTCAAATTCTCCATTGGACAGGGCCAGTATAGGTATTCCCAAGCGTCTTGCCATGCCATAAGACCATCCTCGCAGATAACATGAATTTCTTCAAGATTAGAAAAGTCGCCTAGTTCCTTAGAACGAAAATGAAAGAATGATTCATTATTCTCACTCTCAAACGTAAGCCGGCGAATAAGCAGCCGCTCGGGTTCAATAATACGATAGCTAGTGTGCCCGATAGAGATCATATCAATCTCAAAGTCCACCCAGACATACCGCGGCTCAACCCCAGAGGAGAAGGCCCGCTGGTATAGCCCTTGATTACGGGCCTCGTGGCAGGCCTGCAGTACTGCTGGCACCGGCGTCGACGAGGTTACATGCAGGACCTTGCCCCATGTCTTGTCCTCTCTCTCAAAGCGGACCTCAACGGTACGCGGCTCGATTGTCAATTTCCAGATTTGAGCGCGAAGCTCAAAAGGGAGACGGGGGAAGGGGTAGAAGGTGGCCATGCTGCCCCTGTTGGTACTCCGTATGGATTTTGGTTCGGTGTGGTAGTAGTCGGAGCCTTGTTGCTCGATGTTCTTGGCGTTTTGCCCGATGAGATAGTGGAAGAATTTGATGTTGGTCAGCAATTTACAAGAAAATGGGGGTCGAGTCGATTATTTATGTCTATGAGCATGCATAAAGGGTGGAGATTCTTTTTTCTGCCTCACAATAACCCAATTAGGAAACCTGTCGACCAGTCTTGCATATGTATCTACTCGTACTCGTACAAGGAAAGACCCTTGTACAATCCCTCCGGGCAAAGAGTCGAGCAAAGTACGAAGGACGAAGTACTATTATTAACCTGAAGTATACGGAGTATGTTATTGGCCCCACATGAGACCGGTCAGATATGAGCTCAAAGGCGTCCAAATTTACCGAGTAGGCACGGTACTTTCGCCCCCCAGTAGAATCCTGCAATGACGGGGGGGGGGGGGGGGCATGACAATCAAAAAGTCCTTGCATAATATCTGGAACCTCCCGACTTGGATTGGGCAGAGTCGACCAACAGCTGATTTTTTATGGGTATTGTTACACCGTGTTGAAGATTTGAAGATTTCCCAAATTTTCTGATCTCTTAACTCGCTCTGACCCCCCGGTTGACCTTATACCTATTCTCCATATTCCTACCTTTGTTATCGGTTTCCTCGACTCATTAGTTCACTCACATTGTCATGAAGACTACCTTACTGTCACTTGTGGCGCTCATCGTCGGCCCGCGCTTCTGCGCAGGCAGCCAAACCCCAGGACTGCAATGGGACCCAAAGACAATCGCCTCCTGCGTCGAGTGGTACGACAATGACGAAGGTAAATCATGCGAAGAGGTCAGAAAGTACTGGGGCATCACTCCCAAGCACTTCACCGAATGGAACCCTTCTGTCGGTCTCGATTGCAAGCCATGGGGGTATCAATCCTACTGCATCGTGACTAAGGAGAGACTGGCCAATACAACTACGACAACTACTATATCCAAGACAACAAGCACCACCACCACAAGCACGCTGGGACCTTCACCTACCGCGTGGAGTGCTTTGGGCTGTTATGTCGACGACAGCAAGCTGCCAATTCTCGAGAAGCGCGTGAGCAAGGAGGAAGGTGACGCGGCTTTAACAATCCCCAAGTGCCAGAATGCCTGCTACCTCGCGAGCCTCAAGTTCGCAGGCGTCAAGGCGGGCAATGAGTGTTGGTGCAGCAGCTATGTCGGCGGCGAGCTGGCTACTAACGAGACCGAGTGTAATACGTCCTGCAGCGGCGATAAGGACAAGATCTGTGGCGGCAAGGATCGCACAAATGTCTATGTGCCCGCCTCAGTTGCCGAACCAGGGGACGGTACTGATCATGAACCTACCGGCATTGATAAAGGAAAGGCTATTAATGACCGCCCTGCCAACTCTGAGGCTATGAGGAACTTTGCGCTATTTTAAGTATTTTACATAGTCGTTTACCAATCTTTGGTCATCTGGGTATTGTCTCGAGCTTTGTGTGCATGCAAGAGCAGGAGGAGTGGAATTGCCGTGTAACGCGTGTGTGTAGTCAGCGGTCATCACATAGAATAGAGGCTGTCGACACCTGAATTCCATCTCTATTGATCTCTGATATCTCCATACATTGAGATACATGTGTCGTTATCCTATACGGTTTCCTAGCCAGCCGCTTTTAGTGCCGTTGAAATCAGACGCGTTTTCCGTTCATATAGCCTACAACCCTTGATTAATAACGGTTTCTTTTATATACCTTATATAGAGTATTATTATAACCACTTTATATAAGAAACAGATTATCCTTATTTAATAAAAGTAACCCTATTGCACTAGTAAGTAAAGTCTATATTAGTATAGAAAAGGGAGTATAAGTAAAGTAAATATAAAGATAAAGTTTAATTTCTATATATAGTATATTAATAACTGTTTTTTTAATATATATATAGAGAAGTTTAATAAAGTAAATAGTATATATAAATATATTATTTTATAGTAATACCTTTATTATATTATTTTATATTTTATCTTATAATATAATATTTATTTACTTTATAATAAAATACTTTTATATATTTTTATTTTGTTCTTAAACTTATAATAAACTGCCTTTCTTTTTTAAATACTATTTTATTACTTTTATTACTAAACCTTTAAGTGTTAAAGACCCTCTTTAAGGCAGATAGATTAGGTAAGGGGCTGTAACTTTAAGGAAAAGTAGAGGAGGTTGAAAAATAGTTATTTAAAGGAGAAATAAGTATTAATAAGCAGGTAATAAACTAAAAACTAATAGTTAAATATAATAGTAGTAATTTATTAATCTTTAAAGTTTTATATTTTTAAAAACTATAATTATTTATATGTATATATTCTAGTTTATATAATATTATAAAAATTTTAAACCTTTTAATCTTTTAATAAACTGCCCTTTTTTATAATATTAACTTTAATATAATGAATATATTTTTATTTATAGTTAATATTATTTTAATTATATCTTTATTAAAATACCTTTCTTTTAAAATTACAATACCGTAATTAAAAATATTATTAAGCAGTTTACAATTTAATTTAATAAATATTTTAATATAAATACTACTATTAATTACTATTAATTTACTATAAATACTTTACTTTATATTATTAGTATTTTAATGTTTTAATTAAATAAAATATGAAATTAAACATAAAAAATATTTTGATATTGAAATAATAAATATAAACTTTATATAATTAAAAAATAAATCTTTTATATTAATTTATATTATATTAACTGCTTTAAAGATATTTATATTATTCCTTTAATAATAAATTATATAATCTAATTAGTTTTTAATTTACTAATATTATTGAAATATTACTTTAATATCTTTAGAAGTCTTTTATTATTAAAATTAATATTGTATTATTATTTCTTTATTATATAATAGTAATAAATAAAAGAAAGAATTATAATAATATTACTATAAATTTAATATAAAAAGAATTTTATATTAGTATAATAAAGGTTAAGTTTAATTAAAATATAATAAAGAAGCTTAAAGTAAATAAATAATATTACTATTAAAATTTAAAATATTTAAACCTTTATATTACTTTTAATTAAATAAGCTTTTTAATTATTATTATTATTATTTTATATACTTTTATTTTAATATATATATTGTTATTTATAATAAATGGTTTTCTATTAATTATTATATAATATATTAATGTATTAAAATCTTTAAGTTTTTTTATATATATTTTATTATTATAAAAGATTATAATAAAATATTATTTAAAAATAAAGAAAATTAATTATATAATAATAATATTATTATTATTTATTTACTATAAAATCTATAGTATTATAAATTTAATTTTTATTTTTAATTAATTAATTAAAACTATTACAAAGGAGGGCTAAAAAGTAAGGATTTTAGTATAATTAAATAACTTTCTTATTCTAGCTAAACCTAGAATTAGGCTTAATACTAGGACCAAGTCCTTAAAGGAACTTTAATATAAGTAAGGATATTCTTTATTATCGTTAATAATAATAATAAAGCTAGGACCAGCTACCTAGTCTACCCTAAACTTAATATAATACATATAATAGGCATTATAAGTAACTTCCCTTTTATAATACTAGGTCTTGGCACCTTATATTAATGTTTTTGTATATAATACTATCAAACTACTAATAGTATTAAATCTTTACTTATAATAGCTTTAAAGCCTATAAATTGTAGTCCTTTTAACTTAAAAGAGTATATATTTAAAAAGATATAATAAAAAGTAAAGAATATTATTTTTATTAAAGTAGAAATAAACCTTTATATTAATATTATTAATATTAAATTTAGCCTATTATTAAAGGAAAGTTAATATATTAAAATATACTTTAATTTAAAGTTTAATAATAATAGTAACTTTAACTTTTTAATATTTAATCTTTTAAATTTACTTTTAATTTCTTTTATATTATTAAATATTAAAATCCATACTTTTAAAGCCTTCAAAAGTATTAAAGCTAATTATAAAGTATTTAATAATATTATAGTTTAATTTTTAATAAGTAAAAGATATAATATTACTGTTTAAATAAGTTAAAGGATTATTAATTTCTTTAATAATAATAGTATTATATTTAAATTATAATTAAATGCGTTTAAAGACTTTTATGTTAATAAACTATATACTAAACTCTTTTTGATATATTATATTTTATTTTAATATATATTATAATAATAATAATGAAAGTATATTGAATTAAAATCCCTTTCATTAATATTAAAAAAGACCTATAATTTTTTATTAAGTTAAATTTAAAATTAATTATATAAAAATATAGAATATATTATATTTCTTTACTAATTATAAAGATTATTAAATAAACATTTAATATTATTTTTCAAATATTATTAATAAAGATTAAATAATCAATAATCTTAATTAAATAAAAGTTTTTTAATAAAAAGAATAACATTAAAATTTATTTAAGCGCTATAAAGGTTAGAGTAGTTTAATAATAGTATATATAGAATTTTAAGCTATTTAAATAGGATTTCAAACTCTTTTAATAATATAAAGGTAAATTACTTTAAAGCTATTAAGTTAAAAGTAAAAATATGAATTAATTAAAACTTGATTAATATTTAATTTTTAAAATAATAATATTAAAACTAGTAAAAGAAATTATTTTCTTTTTTTAAATTAATAAATAAAAGGTTTACTGTTTTTAATTTTAATAATATAATAAGATTAATATAAAAGATTAGCTTTTCATTATAGTATAAAAACTATTAGGATTTTCATTCTTAATAAATATATTAAAGGAACTTTTAATACTGCCTTTATAGTAACTTTAAATATAAGATATAAATTTATGTATTAAATATTTAATATATTAATTACTTAAAACTATATAAAGCTATATATAAATTATATCTAATTAAACCTTTTTATTTTTATAGAAAATTAATATATTTTCTAATTATAAAACTAAAAAGAGTTTATTAATAAAAAGTAAAAGTATTTTAATAAATTTACTTTATAGCCTTTAAGCTTTTAGATACTATTTAAAATATAATAATCATTAGCGCTTTTTTATTGTTATATATAATAGCAGTAAAAAGACTTTTATAGTTTTAAATTTAAAAAAGAGGCTATATTAACAGATAATAATTTAAAAGTCTTTTAATAAATCTTACAGAATTTTATTAAAATTGAAAAAATAAAAGGTTCTAAAGAATTTTTTAAGTTAATACTAATAAACTAAAGTTAATATATAATATTACTTTTACTTTTATAATTAAGAAAAGCTATAATATTATTATAATATTATTATAATATAAAAACTATGTATAAATATTACTTAAAAGGGATACTGGTATATAATATAATGTAAGGAATCTTAAACCTTTTTTAAATAATAATGTAAATAAACTATAATATTTACTTATAAGTCTTTATATATATAAATAAAAAAGTAAACATTTAAGTTAAATAATTATTTATTAAAACTACTTAAGACTTCCTTTAAATTTATATTAATAAAATTATAATTATCAACCTTTATAGAAAATATACTATATTTAAAGCCTTTAATACTTTATTTATATAGTTAATTACTAAAAATTATATAATAAATAAAGACTTTAATACTATATACTTTTTATAGTAAGCAATTAGTAACTGTAATTAAAGAAAAGATTTTACTTTTTCCCTTTTTTAATTAATAATAGCAGCTATAAATTAAACAGTTAAAGTTTTCTTTTTTCTTTTTTATAAATCTGTTAAAATAATAAGCCGACTATTAGGTTAATTACCTTTTAAACTATAATAGGGAGTTAAGTATAAAAAGAGCTATTAAGCTTTCCTAATAGTTAAGAAAATAGCAGCTATACTACTAAACGCTTATCTTTATAATACTTAAAAGACTTTTAAAAAAGAATAAAGAATATTAAAAATATATATTAATAAAATATAATTAATATAATTAAAGAAAGTAAAGATATATTCTATATAGCTTATTAAGCTAAGCTAAAATTAATCTTTTAATTACAGCTATTATAAATTAGTAACTAAATGTTTACTTTTTAAAAAGAAAAGGCTACTGCCTTTTATAATATTATATTTAAAAGATATATAGCAGCTAATATTATTTAACACTTATAGATTTTAATTAATGAATAATAATAAATTATACTCTTTATAATAGTTTATTAGAAAAAGCAGTAATAGGGATAATATATATAGAAAATATATCTTTAAATATTAATAATATTATAGTAAACCTTTCATTTAGCTAATAATTAAAGAATATGTCTGCTCCTTTTATAAAATATACTGCAATTAAATAGTAAATACTATATACTAAATAAGCTAATACCCTCCTTAAAAAGTCTAGTATTAACCTAATAATAGCTTTAATTTATAAAGTTAGGTTAGCTATTTTAATTATGGTTAATATTTAAGAGGCCTTTAATATAATCTTTTATTAATGAACTATAAAGGTTTAGCTATATAAATAATATAGTATTTTTATTTATTAGTGATACCTTTAATTAAATAATAGTTTAAGTAATAGCTATAATTTAAGAACATTAATAATAAAGCCATAATAATATAATATTATTTAATTTTAGGAAAAATAAAAGTAATATACTTTTTAAAATACTATATTTAAAATTACCAACAAGTAATATATAGTAATATTAAAGAAACTGCCTTTAAAAAGGTATAATTAAATAATTTAGTATTTTCTTTAATTAAAAGCTTAAGTTTAAAGTATATACTAAAGAATAGGCTATAAAAGCCTATATAGTAATAAATATACTTTATAGTATCTTAAACTTTATATAAAGGGTTATTTTGTTAAGGGTAATTAATATACCTAATACACTTACACTCCTTTTTACTAGCTTACCTAAGAAAAGTCGGTTATTTATTTAAGCAACTACTAGATTAGGGAGGCATAAGACTATAAAGATAAACAGATAGACCTAGTTTAATAACAATTAACCTATATTCTCTTTTAATATATTACTTTACCAGTAACTTTATAGCCGTTAAGGCATAAGGAGGTAACTATTAGTTGCTTTTGACTGCAGATATTATAATTAAATGATTTGCAGTATCCTTTAATCCCTATATTACGTAACTATAGCTTTATAGTTCTATTAAAAACGCGGTTCCTGCGCTTTATTCCACTTATTATTAGTGTATATATATATATATTTAAAGTGCCAATTCCCCCTTAAAAATCTATACTATACTTTATATACTAAGCAGTTTATATATATATTAAGCTAATACTTTACTATAGGGTAAAAGTATAATATAAAGGCTTAAAGGTATATAAAATACAATACCTTTTTAATTATATAAGTTTGGTTTTTGAAATAACTATATAGTTAATTTTTTTAGTATAAAGAATAACCTTTATATTAAGTTTATATAGGGAGAGTGGGATCTTTTTAATAATATAACTCTTTAATACTTAAAAGGTTTAATTTACAGTTAAACTACTTTTTAATTCCTGCAGTATTTATACTCTTTAACTTAAAGAAATAATCTATTATACTATAGGAATTTATTTTTATACTATATTAATAAAACTAGCTTTATTAAAAGATTAATTACTTTTAGCGATATATTTGCCTATAAAAATATAACTTTTAATATAAAAAGGCAGGGAAAAAATATTTTTAATAATATTATATTAAAAAGCGCAATAAAATATTAAAATAGCTTATAAATTTAATGCCTTTATAAATATAATAGATTATTATTAATAATAAATTATTAGTTTTAAATATTATAAATAGTAAATTATGATTTATTTATATTATATTATTCCTTATATATTTATTAATAATTATATTAACATTTATTAATTATAGCTGTTTAATATAAGGCTGTATAGATTAGCATTTTCTTTAAAAGTTTGAAATCCTAATAATATAATTGCCTAAATTAAAAAGCTTTATTTTGGCTAATAGTAAAGCAGTAGTATAGTTAACTAATAATATAATCTTAAATATAAAAATAAAGGAATATAAAAAGCTATATATATTTTTTATTATTAATCTCTTGGATTAAAACCCCTTTATTTTTAAAATACTATAGCTATAGCAATATAATCCTAATATTAACTAGCTTATATTAGCAGTTACTTTTAACTTATAATACTATTTAATAAATTATTGCCTTTAAACCTATACTATATTAATAATTTTTAAGCTAATAACTATTTTATATAATATTAATATTTTAAGTAAACCTTTAAAGTTAGCACTTTATACTATTAGCGAAAAATAAAATAATATATTAAAAAAGGTAAAAAAAGGGTAAAAGAAAGTTTAATTTTAAGTTTATATTAAAAGTATATTAAAGCAAATAATACTTTAATAAAAAGAAAAAGACTTATATATAAACTCTATATTAACTTTATAGTAATATTAAAGTAAAATTACTATTACTTTTATTAATTTAATAACTGTAAAGGACTTGAAACCAAAATATAAATAATATTTATAGCTAATAGCTATTAATATTTATATTAATATAATTTAATATAAGTCTTTAAATTAAATATACTAATATTTAATAAATTTATAGCTGTAGTGCTATATAAATGCTTTAATTTAATAAATATTTAAATATTTACTATAATATTATTTATTTGATTCTATAAAGATTTATTTATTTAATATATAAAATTAATTTAGGCAGATTTAATAAAAGATATATAAAAGAAAAAATATAAAGTATATTAACTATTAAAGCTTAATAAAGATACTTTTATAAATATATTATAAAGATAAAGCAGCTTTATAGCAGTATAAATATTATTCCCTATAGCTTTTTATAAATTCTTTATATACTGCTATAGTAAAGAATACCTTTAAAGGATACTAGAGTTTAATATTAATAAATTTATAAAAGTAAAGCTAAAATTAATAAAAAGTAATATTTAAAAAAAACTTTTTACTTAACTATAAAATAAAATTATTAGTTTTTTTTTATAATTAATAAATAAATTTCCCTTTAAAATATTATAAAATTATAAAATTAAACTTTTATTAAAAAAGGAACTATTATATTAAAACAACCACTTAATATTATTAAATAAACTTTAAATTATAAAGAAATAGCTAAATAAAAACCTAATGAAAGGATTCATTAAAGAATCTAAAGTAAAATATACTGCCCCCTTACTTTTTACTGTAAAACTTAAAAGCAGTATCTGTATTTATTAAAACTATTAGAGCTTTAATAATATTATTATAAAGAATTGCTATTTATTACTGCTGATTTAGGAAATATTAAATACTTTATATAATATTAGATTTTATATTAAATTAAGTATAATAATTGCTTTTAATAAAGTTAAAATTATAAAAAGATATAAATAGAAAATAACTTTTATAATTTAATTTATGCTATTTAAAACCTTTATTATACCTTTTAGCCTTTATAATACTTTAGCTTTCTTTTGATATTATATTAACTATACTTTATATACTTTATTTAATAAAGCTTTTATAGTTTACTTTAATAATATTTTAATTTATTTAGCTATATAAAAGGAATATTAATAATATATATAAAAAGTTATAAATAAATAAATTAATATAAGTTTTTAACTTAATATTAAAAAATATAAATTTAAAATAATAAAAATAAAGTACTTTAGCTTAATTATTATAAGTAATAGTATTAAAATAAACCTTAAGAAAGTAGCTATAATTATAAGTTAAAAGAAACCTTTAAACCTTTATAAACTTTAATATTTCTTAAGGTTTATAAATTTCTATTAGCAGCTTATTAAAGACTTCTGTAATATCTCTAAACCTTTAAACAGCCTTTTAAGAAAGGATATACTATAAAATTAAATAGAACTTTATATTATTATATTTAATTATTTTAAAACCTAGTTTATAACTGCCTTAATCTTTACTTTCTTTAACTATAATAAAAAGATAACTTTAATAATAAATACTTTAAATTCAATATTTAATAGTATTGTCTTAATATAATAAAAATAGTTTTTTATAACTAATAGTATACTTTTAATTAAAGTATTTATTTATTAAATGCAATTATAAAAGTTATAATAAAAAACTGCCAACTATTATTAAATTATTAAAAGAATAATACTTTAAGTTTTAATGTATAAAAAATAAATTTAAAGTTATTATAAAGTATAAAAGCTTAAAATAATGTATAATTATTAAAGTATTAAATTAAAAATAAATCTATTAATTTAAACTTTTATTTTAATATAATTTTTAGATTATTTATTGGCTTGCATTAAAAGCAGTAAAGCATACTATATTAAACAAAAGATTTTAAAATATTTTATTAAAGTGAAATTAAAATAATAGTTAATTAAAAGAAAAAAAAGAAACTTTGCTTTTAAAAAGCTACTTTAACCCTTATATTTATATTAATATTATAAAAAGTATAAATAAAAAAACCTCTTTACTATAATAACTAGCACTTTAATTTTAAACTTAAAAATATTAATTGATAAAATAATTAATGAAGTCTATAAAATATTAAATATAGTATATATTATAATATAGGCGCTTTAAAGCCTAGCTATTTAATCATAGCTTCAAAATATTTAAAGTAATTTAAAGGCAGCTATATAAGATTTTTAAATCTACAGTAATTAAATATATTATTAAAAATAACCTTTCTGTTTATTAATAGATAAAGTAACAATATAAATTATATATTAAATATACTTTTCTAGGCTAAAGTAATACTTAAAATAAATAAAAACATTAAACCTTTTTAATTATATATACTAGTAGCTGCAAATATTAGCTAATATTAATACTTTTATTAAAGGTTATAACCTATACTTTTAAATAAAGTTAAATAAGTTTACTCCTTTAAAATCTTTAAAATTATTACTAGTATTATTTTAAGCTTAAAGTAATAATTTAATAAATTATATTATATTACTGTTTAATTATAATTTACAAAGCTTAGTTTATAAAAATATCTTTATAGTAATATACTACTTAATAAAAATATATTATCTTATTATTATTTATATATTTAATATTAAAAAACTTAGTTATACCTTTATTTTATATATTAATACTTGATATAAAGCTTTAAAAATAATTATATTAAATTGAAGTATTTAGTTTATATTTAAACTCTAAAAATAGCTATTTTAATAACTTAAAATCTACTTTAAATATTCTGAGCCTATTATTTAAAGATTAATAGCTAGATTAAATAACTAAATATAAAAGTAATGTAATATTAAGTAGTTTATAAGTTTTTATTAAAATATTTAAATAAATTAATTATTATTTATAAATTCTGTGTAAAATATTTAAATATTTAAAATAATAAAAACGTTATTATTTTTAATAAATTATAGTTTTTATTTACGCTTAAAAGTTAAGCCTTTAAACCTTTACCTGCTAAATTTATTTATTATTTAAAAAACAAGTTTCTTTAAAGTAAATACTATAGCTAAGTATATCTAATAAATCTTGAATTAATTAAAAGCCTTTATAGGATAATTAATTGCTTAATATAAAGCTGCAGCTAATATATTAAAAGAGGATTTATATTAATTTATAGTTAGTAAAAAGGAATATTTAAAGATTAAATACTTTAAAATAAACTGCTTAATAAAGAAAAGAAATAATAAATAAATAATCTTATATAAAATCTTTAATATATACCTTTAAGTTTATTAATTTAAATTCTTTCACTATATTTATATTTTCTTTATATTTTATAACTCTCTCTTTAAACTATTAGCAGTTAATAAAGCAGGCTAATAAATATATTTACTAAGATAAAACGCTATTAATAAATAAAAGAATAAAAATATATAGGGATAAATCTTTAAAACAAATAATAAAATAAATAAGATAATAGAAAAGTAGGAATTTAATAATATCTTTAACTATTATAATAAGGATAGCCTATATTATTATATAGCTTAGAAATGTTATATATTAAGCTAGTAACCTATAAAAGATTTAAAAGGATAAGACGCTGCCTTTTTAAAATACTATATAAAACACCTTAATAAGCCTAGCCCGCCTGCCTAGGTTAAGAAAAGGAAGATAACCGATTAGCTGGACCTGCAATGCAGTAGCTGCTTATAATAGAATTAATATAATAAAAGGATTAAAATTGTTAAAATAACAAGGTTATACTGAACCTCATTTATGTGTACAGCTTCTAGGAAGCTGCATACAACGCAGCAATGAGGAAACGACTGAGAGTCTAATTGGGTTAACAATGGATAAACAATTAAATTGTAACTAATCTAATAGCTGAAAAGCTATAGAATATCTAGTGTATGTGCGGCCAGTGTAGAAGTGATTGTATAAACAATAGCTTTGTCTTCTACAATAGTCCTCCGACTAAATAATAAGAATGCAGCAGCAGAATTGGGTTTGTGGCCTTATTCCTATTTTCCGCAAAATTTATTTATATGGGAAATCGTCCAAATCGACTCACGGCCATACAAACAGGAAACCATTTTAGTCAGATTTTTCACAATAGCCATTATGCCTATTGTATTAAGTCTAGGGTAGGCGGGGTAGCTGGTCCTAGCTCAATTGTTATTGTTGAAGATAACAGAAATTTCCTGACTTACACCAAAGTTTCTCTAGAGCTTGGTACTAGCGTCGGGCCTGATTCCGGGTCTAGCCAGAATAGGAAGGTTACCCAAATACACTAAAATCCTTGCTTTTTAGCCCTCCTTTTTAACATTTATAATTCCTTTTAATATTTATTATAGTAGGCTTAACTTTTTTAAGTTTTTTTTATCAAAGTTTTATATTACTTTTTCTTAACTTTATAGGTTTTTAATTAATTACTATATAGTAGTATAGTACTTTTATTTAATAAAGTAATAGAATCTATTATTATTATACTAATTTAAAAGTACTTTAAACTTTTATTTCTTTTATATTTTATTTATATTAATTTCTTTTTTTAGTATTTTCCTTTAAATATTTTATAATTTAACTTTATTAATTATCTTTTACTTAAAATATAGTAAAATAGCTATTTTAAATTATAAAAGGGAGTTATATAAAATTAAGAAAATCTTTATACTTTCTAGTAAACTAATAGCGCAGGCTTATAAATATACCTTTATTATTATATAAAGCTTTACTTATTTATTATCTAGCTTTTTTATTAGCTAGTTAGTCTTTATATTTTATATATTAATAAAGATGTTTTATTTAATAGTATAGACTAATAATGCCTTTTTTTATATATTTGCGTTTTTTTATATCTTTTTTTAAGGCTTTAATAAAGGCTTTTAGCTATATAATAATGCATTTAAATCGCTTAGTAATAGTATTAGTGTAAAAGAATTTTCTTTTTTTACTATAGAGAGGTTGAGCAGGTAAAGCTATAAAGGCTTTATTTTTAAGTAAAGGTTAAAACTATAATTAGTAAAAAATAGTAATATACTGCAATTTAATATAATATTATTAAGTATACTATAAAGGCAGTAAATTTTATTAATAAATATATTAATTAACTTTTTTATTAAGAGTAAAGTAATAAATATAAAATAATATATTTTTATAAAATAATAAACTATTACTAGTAAATATTTATATATAATATTATAATAGTAGGATTAAATAGTAATATAATATAGTTAATAAAGATATTTAACTATATATAAAATAAAATTAATAATAGTTAAAGGAAGCCTTATGGTAAAGATTATAAGGCCTTTATTTTAATATATAGTTTATAGGCTTATATAAATGCTTTAGTATCTTTTAAAATCTATAGCTATTAATATATTTAGCTAATAAAGTTTAGAGTTTTAAACCTGCTTAAATATTTAGCTAAGCTACTTAAATAGTTTTTAAATAAAATTTATATATAAAGTTTATTATTAAAGGGAATAAAGAGCTGCTTTTAATAGTAAATTCTATTATTTATTATTTAGCTGTTATTTATTGCAATTTAAAGTTTTCTGTAAAGCTGTTTTAGCTATTAGTAAATATTAAGGTTATAAAGCGCAATTACTATTTCTCTCGCTATAGTATTTTATTTATATACCGCTGCGATTAGGTTATTAATTAATCTGTCTTTTATTAATATTATTATAGCTATAAAAGCAGCTTTTATAGACAGTTTAATATTTAATAAAACCTTTTTTTTAAAATATCGCTTAAGCTTTAAAGCTAAAAGAACTTTATAGGAGGATAATATATTGCCTATTTTTAATTTAATTGTTAAAGGGGTTTAATTTTATAAGCCTATTTTCTGCTTTTTTACTTAAAGCATTAAACTTTATAGCTTTAAAGCCAGGTTAATCGATCATATAGAAATTAAAGCTAAAAACGAATTTAAACTATTAGATTTACTGTTAATTTAAGGCTTTTATTAAAGTAAAATATTTAAAGTTCTTATAGTCTATAATAATATTAAACTTTTATCAGCTTTATAATTTTAAGCGCTACTTTTTTATTACTTTGATAATAATTAAAAGTTCTTTATTATAGATTTTATAATTATATTTTCAAGTATTATACTTTGCGGAAAAAAATATAATAAAGTATAGCATGCCTTCTTTATTATACTATAATAAAATACTGCCTAATACTTTATTAAAGGCATTAACTTTAAAGACTATTTATTTATTATAGTTAAAAAGGGCTAAGGTTAAAGTTAATTTAAAGGTATATTTAATTAAGTTTAAGGCTTCCTGCTATTTTTTTCTTTAAGTATATAGTTAGTCTTTTTTTACAAGTTTATTTAATAGTGCAGTTATTTTAAAGTATTTTTAAATAAAACAGTAATAAAAATTTATAAAGTTAAAAAACATTTATAAATCTTTTACTTTTTTAAATAATTATTAGTTTAATATAGCTTTAATTTTTTTAAAATTTATTTTTAGTCCTTTTAAGGTAATAATTAAATTAAAGTATTTTATTTTTAGTATTTTAAATTTATATTTAATAATATTAATTTAAAGGCTAGTGTAGTAAAGGCAGGCTATTATTTTATCTATATATTTATAATACTTCTTTTTATATAAATAATTATATGAGGATATTATTAAAGTATACTATATAAATATAATTAAAGAGGTTATAAAAAGTATAGTTAATATAATATTAAAATATAGTAAATGTATTATAGAGGCTAAAAGGTATAATTAATATTTTAAAAAGGCCAAACTTTATAATAAATATAATTTTCTATATATCTTTTTTAATAATATAAAGGTTATTAAATGCAGCAATAATATTAAATTTTATATATACCTTTATATAATTTAAAGTATTAAAGGTTTTTTAAATTAATAATAGTAGGTATTGATTTTTAATAGTAATATTATTTAACTTTTAGTAATTTTAATAAATATAAATACTGCCTTTTAATTTTACAGCTAAAAGGAGGGGAATAATATATTATATTTATAATTTAGAAATAAATCCTTTTATTAAATTATTATTTAATTATTCTTTTTTTATTTATAGTTTATTAAATAAAAATAGCCTATTTCTTTAATATAATAAAGCTTTTTTTAGCAGTATTTTAATTTTATAGTTTTAGGCCTATTATAAAAAAGGTTTATTTACTGTTTTTAATAAAAAGGTATTATATAAATTATATAATTAAAAAGCAGTTTTTTTAAGATATTTAGTTTATTAAGTTTAGGTTTTTTTACTATAAGTTTTTTAATATTAATAGCTGTAATTTCTTTTAATTATATTAAAGAGTAATCTTTATTAATAAAATTATATATTTCTTTAAGTAATATTATTTTTACTTTAATATAATCTTTTTATTTTATAAATATTTATTAAAAGAATTTATTTAAAAGCTTTAATAAAGTAATAAATATTAATCTTTTAATTTTAATAGTTTAATTAATCTCTTTTTAAATTACCTTTATTATATAAATATATAATTATTAATAAAAAGTAATAAAGTTTATAACTACTATTATTTATATATTTATTATATTTAAATATACTTTTTAATTTCAAAGTTTAATTTAGTTTTATAAAAGTAATATATTAAAAAGTAATAATAATAGCTTTAATAAAGGTTTCTTTTTTTATTATTAACTATAAATTATAAACGTAAGCAGTAGCTTTATATATATTTAATTTAACATTATTTATACCTATATTTCTTTATTATTAATTCTATGATATTTATAGGTTATATAGTAATTCTAATTTAATATTAAAGTTTATAAAATATATAATTTAAAGGCCCCTTCTTTAATTAAATAATAGTTTAATTCTTTGAAATTATTTTTAATTAATAGTTATTAGTATAGTATAGTTCTTTATTTAATTAAATTAAGCTTTACTTTATTTAAAGTATCTTTAACTATGAATTATTAGTAATATATACTTTTTATATTAACTTTAATAAAGCTATTTTCTATTTTAACTACTATTAAAACTTATATAAAGCTAGCTATACTATTTAAAAAATAATAAATATAATAGTAATAGGATTTAAAAATAATAATTAACTTTTTTTAATTAATATTAAAATTATATTTTTTTAGCTATAAAAGGCTAAAGATTATAGGTATATTACTAAAGATATTTATAATAAAAAAAAGTAAAGTTTTTTATAAAAGCTAATTATAGTTTATATAATAAAAAAGATTAAAGTTTTATTAGCTATATTTTTATTTATAAATAAAAGTTTTTTAATAAATAATAATTATTAAATAATAATATTAAATTATTTAATAAAGGTATAGCTAATAAAAGTTTAAAGTATATAGTGATTATTTATTAAAGCTTTTAAATTAATATAAATATTATATATATGAAATAATATAATTTATATTAAAAGGGATTTATTATTTATTAATTTAAGTTTAAAGGGTTTTTAATTAAAAGAATCGTCGTAAATTTATTTTAAAATAATAATTTTATTTAGAGTTAACTTTTATTTATAACTTTTAATAAAGGTTAATCTTTTTTTTAGTTTATAATTTAAATTTAGGTTTTTAATAAATAAAACTAATTAAATTAAAGTAAACTCAAAGTTAATAAAATAATATTACTATTCTTATTTTTATTAATATTTAAAAAAAGTATATTATTTAAAGCTTAAATGTATAAATTATTTAAATATTATAAATTATATTAATAGACTATTAAGGTTTAGTTGTTATACTTTACTAAATTATGTTATTATTAGCTTTAAAGTAATATTAAATTAAAGTATAATTAATATAATTAAATTTAATGATTTTAATTTTATATTTAATATAAATTACTTTAATCTATATTAAACTGCTTTTCCTTTTATACTTATTAAAGCTATAGCTTACTTTTTTATAATAAAAGTAAAATCCTTTAACAATATATTTTTATAAAGACTTTAAAGGTAAAGTAATAAAGTATATATAATATTTAACTATATTAAATTCCTAGTTAATATTAAAGTAATAGTTTAATTATTTTATTAATATTAATATTACTATTATTAATAACTTTATTAATATTAATTTATTTAAGCAGTATAAAAAGTATTATAATAAATGCCTTTTTAAGGTTTATTATAAATAGTTTAATAAAGTTAATACTATTTAATAGTTTTATTATATTTACTGCTTAATATAAATAACTTTATTATAAAATTTTAAAAAAGTTTATTTAATATATATAGGCTATTAAAAGACTATAATACCTTTTAAAAAAGGTTAATTATTTTGTATTATTTATTAAAATTAATAAAAAGTATTATATTAATATTTTAATACAATTAGGCAAGGTTATTAAAACTTTTAATAATAGTGTTAAAGTTCTTTTATTATAATCAATATTTTTTTCAAACATTTATAATATATAAAACATTTTTTTAAATGTAATTAAAAAAATTAATTAATTATTTATAAAACTAATATTAATTTAAAAATATTAATTAATATATTTTTATTAATATTTAATAATATCTTTTTATTTACTATTAAACTATTTAAAGTTTTTAATTTAATACTAGTTAAATAAATAATTATTTTTAAAGCTTAATAGTAAAGCTATATTTAAAGCTTTAATTTAAACTTTAATTTATACTTTAAAGTTTTAATTTTTAATTATTTACTTTAAAAATCTTTATTTAAAGGTTTATTTTTTTTTATTATATTAAACCTTTTTCATTATTTAATTAAAAAGATAAAATTAATAATAAAAATTATTATTTTTAATAATTGCATTTATTAAATATATATAATTACTATTAATATTAGATTTATATAAAGTTTTAAAAAGAAAAGGGAAAAGTATAAGCTTTATAGCTAAAGCTATAGTCTATTAAGCTAAATTAAACTATAAGGTAAAGTTTAAGGTATTTATATTTATTTTATTTATAATCAGTTTTTTATAAATATAAGGTTTAAAAAATAAAGGCTAAGCTATAAAGGCATTACTATAGGTTTAGGAATAAAGGGGGATTTAAAGGGAATTTATAATTGGTTAAGTATATACTTTATAATAGTATAGCCGAGTTAAAGAATAGTATAAACTATTATAGTATAGAAAGGCAGGTTAAAGTAAATATTATCATTATACTATAGAGAGCGAGAAAGCTTTAAGGCTTTATAAAAGGCTATAGCTAGGAATATATTAAGGCCTAGTTATATAGCTAAGGCTTATATAACAGGGCGTTAATATAGTATTACAGTCAGTGCTATAATATATTTAAAGTAATTAATAATACTATTAACATAAAAAGGCTTTTTTTTTATTATAGAAAGGTTTAGTAAATAAGGCTATAAAGGCTTTATTTTTAAGTAAAGGTTAAAACTATAGTTAATAAAAAATAGTAATATACTAGTAGTTTTAAATACAATATTATTTATAGTAAATTGAGTTAATAACAGTTAATAAATTTAATTATTTTAATAAACGTTAATAAAAGCTTATAGGTATTATTTTATATATAGATTAACCTTTTTAATTTAATTATTAGTTTTAAAGTAAAAGGCTAATAACTATTTTAATATAACTTTAAATTATATTAAACGTTATTTTCAAAGCTTTAATATAAACTATATATTACAATTTAATATAATATTACTAAGTATATTATAAAGGCAGTAAGTCCTATTAATAAATAGATTTAATTAGCTTTTCTATTAATAGTAAAGTAATAAATATACAATAATATATTTTTATAAAGCAATAAACTATTACTAATAAATACTTATAAGTAATATTATAATAGTAGGATTTAAGTAATTGTATAATATAATTAATAAAGATATTTAATTATATATAAAATAAAACTAATAATAGTTAAAAGAAACTTTATAATAAAGATTATAAAAGCCTTTATTTTAATATATATTTTAGAGGCTTATATAAATACTTTAATATTTTTTAAGATTTATAGCTATTAGTATATTTAACTAATAAGGTTTAAGGTTATTAAAATAACAAGGTTATACTAAACCTTATGTATATATAGCTTCTAGGAAGCTGTATATAATACAGTAATAAGGAAACGACTAAGAGTTTAATTAAGCTAATAATAGATAAACAATTAAATTGTAAATAATTTAATAGCTAGAAGCTATAGAATATCTAGTGTATATACAGCCAGTATAAAAGTAATTATATAAACAATAGCTTTATTTTCTATAATAGTCCTCTAACTAAATAATAGGAATGCAGCAGTAGAATTAGGTTTATAGCTTTATTTCTATTTTCCGCAAAATTTATTTATATAGGAAATCGTCCAAATCGACTTACAGCTATATAAACAGGAAACTATTTTAGTTAAATGTTTTATAATAGCTATAATTAATTAATTAATTAATTAATTAATATACTATTAATATCCTATAGCGAAGGCCATTAATCCTAGTAAAGTAAAAGGATATACTATACTAGGATTAGCTATAGTATTACTAATAAATATATAAGTTCCCCTTATATAACATTTTATCGCCTTAAAGGGCATAGTTTTCTAGCTCTTTTTTTATTAGCGGGTTAAAGAGTTGCGTGAATCTCGCGTAGTATATTAAGTAACTATAGTTAGCTATAGCGGGGGGTTAGCCCTTGCCGATTAAAAGGAGGCTTAATATTAGGCTGTAAGTAAAATCCTTTATAAGATAAAAGAGAGATAAAGGAAAGAATTAAACGATTAGTATTATAATTTATATTATAATTAGTTAGGCTTTTTAGTGGCGCGGGTATATTCTAGTAAAGAAGCTAAAGGCCTATACTATTTAAAGGAAGTAGTTATAGCTAGTCCCTAGCAGATAAAAGGTCAGTTCGCGGATTAAAGGGGCTAATCTTTATCGCTGCGCTTTATTAATCTTCCTATAATAAAAGATATAGTTATATACTTTCTTCCTGCCGCAGCTGCAGTTTATTATTGCGTTTTTATACTGGAAGCGCTTATAATACTGCGCAAAGTCCCTATACTAGGATTTAGCGGCCAGTAAATAATAAAGCTCTCCCTATAAAATTATTAGTTTTTTAAGGCATTTTAGGTTAATAGTTAATTTAAATAGGCAGTATATATTAGGTATATTCTCCTATTACTAGCTTTTAAAGCTAGTTTTCAGTTTTGCCTTTACCTTTTATTAAAGGAAGGTAAATATAGGTATTATATTAGGTAATATTAATTATTTGCAGCTTAGTTTTATTAATTAGGTTACAGCTTTATTGCTGTATATCCTTTAATAGCCTAAGCACTATTAAGTATATATATTTTCTTTATATATATTCTTTAATCTTTAACATTTAATAAAGACTTATTATAATAAATTTAATAGTATACTTTTAAGGCAGTATATTATAGCTATATTATTTAAAGAAATAATCATATCCCCTATATTATTATTATTAATTAAGGCAGCTTTAAGTCCTTTTAATACCTTAGCCGCTTTACTATTAAATACCTCCGCTAAGCCTAGTTAACTATATTTATTTATAATCTCTTTACTATTTTACTGTATTAAAAAGTTATAGTTAACTGCTTTTATATTAAAGTATAAGCTATTTATAAATACTATTATATCTTAAAGTATTATTATAGCTATTTAATTATTCAATTCCTTTATAGCTTTAGCTTTACTGCTTAAAAAAAGGGTTTAAGATTTAATTAATTTAAAAAAAAAGGTTAATTTTAAGTAACTTCTAGTATACTATATAGTTTACTATAACTTTATTATAGGCGTTAAAGTAGTATATCTATATAGGCGCTAGCTAAAGTAGGTCTTATAGACTAAAGGGTATTAGTTATTTAATAATAGCAGTTTAACTGTAAATTAAAGCTTTTAAGCGTTAAAGAGTTATATTATTAAAGGGATCCCGCTCTCTTTATATAAAATTAATATAAAAGTTATTTTTTATATTAAAAGGATTGCCTATATAGCTGTTTTAAACACTAAGCTTATATAATCAAAGAGGTATTATATTCTATATACCTTTAAGCCTTTATACTATATTTCTGCTTTATAGTAAAGTATTAGCTTAATATATATATAGACTACTTAATGTATTAAGTATAGTATAGCCCTTTATATAGAGTTTAAAATGCCTTAAAGTATATTTATTACTATATAGGCTTTTATAGCCTATTTTTTAATATATATCTTAAAGCTAAGCTTTTAATTAAAGAAAACGCTAAGCTATTTAATTACGCCCTTTTTAAAGGCTATCTTTTTAATATTATTATATATTACTAATAGGTTATTTTAAGTATAGTATTTTAAAAAGTATATTACTTTTATTTTCTTAAAATTAAATAATATTGCATTATTACTGCCTTATTACTAAAGCTTTTAAAAAGCAGCTATTGCCTAGGCTACTATTTAGTTAAAGGTATTATTAATAAAAAGGAATACGGCATTATTTATATAGCTAAATCTCTATAACTTACTAATAAAGGATTATTTAATTACTGCTATATAAAGCTAGTTAAGGGCAGTAAATAGGTAGTATATTAAAGCTATATAAAGTAAGAAAAGGATTAAGGGTATTAATAATCTTTAAAGGAGACTGCAGCTTAAAGGAAATAGCTAGGTTATTATCTTTTATAGTTTTACCTAGGCTTTGCAGTCTATTATAAAGGAAAGGGCCTATTAAGCTATATAGTTAAGCCAGCCCTATTTATATAGTCGGAGTATTAACCTATTAGTAAAAACTATATTAAAGGCCTTTTAAATATTAACTGTAATTAAAGTTACTACTTTACTATTATAAAAAGCTAGCTTAACTTTATAAATTAAAGCTATAACTAGGTCTATACCTAATCTTTTAAGGAAGGCGCTGGCCTATTTAGTATATAGTACCTGCTATTCGATTACAGTATATGCTATCCTTTATATAATAAAGCGTTTAAGTCTTTTACCTAGGTATAAAAGGAAAGAGATCAGCCTTTAGGCCTTTAAAGATAAAAGATCTCTTTTCCCTGGCTTAAAGATTATTACTACCTTAGCTAATTTAAAAGCTAATAGGTAATACCCAATTTTAAAGTAAGTTTTATAAAGGGAGCAGATATATTCTCTAATTACTAGCCAGTAAAGTTATAAAGGGTTTACTATTATATTATTAATACTTAAAGATATATTTCCTATATGTATTATAGCTGCTATTACTTCGTTTAGTAAAACTATTATTAAAAGTATAATCTAATATTATTAGTTAATTGGGATTTATAGGTCTTTAATATTATTAACTGTTATATATCTTTTAAGTATAGTATTATAAAAGGCAATAGCCTTTTTTTCTTATAAGGTAAAGATTTAATTGTTTATTTATAGTAGCAGTAGTTAAAAGATTAATTCTAGCTTAGCTTAGCAGGCTATATAAAAGATATCTTTACTTTCTTTAACTATATTAATTATATCTTGCTAATATACCTTTTTTATATTTTTTACTATTTTCTTAAAAGTCTTTTAAATATTATAGAAATAAGCATTTAGCAGTATAGCTATTATTCTTTTAACTATTAAGAAAGCTTAATAGCTCTCTTTATATTTAGCTCCCTATTATAGTTTAGGAGGTAGCTGACCTAATAGTCAGTTTATTATCTTTATAAATTTATAGAAGAGAAAAAGTAATACTTTAGCTATCTAGTCTATAGCTGCTGCTATTAGTTAAAGGGGGGGAATAAATAGGATCCCTTTTTTAATTAAAGCTAAGAAATATCCTTTATTATCCCCTTTTACTTTTAGCCCTTTAAGTAGTATTAAGCAGTAAATTAAAGCTAGGATTATAATGCTTAATATAATATAATTAAAGCTAGTAAAAAGGTAGTCTTTTAATATAGCTTTTATTAATAGTATATTTAAGAACGCTAGGTTAATTATATTGCTTAGTATATAGGTTAAGGTATTTAAGGGGTTAAAGAGTGAAAGGCTGGTTTTTAAGGCCTAGTCAGCTACTAGCGC
Organism: Mycogone perniciosa; assembly: GCA_025331125.1. Taxonomy (NCBI): domain Eukaryota; kingdom Fungi; phylum Ascomycota; class Sordariomycetes; order Hypocreales; family Hypocreaceae; genus Mycogone; species Mycogone perniciosa. The sequence continues at coordinate 104,448 of JAOALB010000117.1, forward strand.
GCCTTAATTGCAGTTATTAGTTGCCTACTATAAAAAGTATATAGTATTAAAGTCTTTAACTACTATACAGTTTTTAGTAACTAGCTATATAAATAAAGTATTAAAGGCTTTAAATATACTATATTCTTTATAAAGGTTAATAGTTATAATTTAATTTATATAGACTTAAAGGAGGTCTTAAGTAGTTTTAGTAAATAGTTATTTAACTTAAATTCCTGCTTTCCTATTTATATATTTTGTTAAGGGGGAATCAGCGCTCTAAATATATATATACACCAATAATAACCAGAATAGAGCGCGGGAACCGCGCTTTTAATAGAACTATAAAGCCGTAATTAAGTAATATAAGGACTAAAACATACTGCGAATTATTTAATTATAATATCTGCAGTCAAAAGCAATTAATGGTTACCTCTTTATGCCTTAACGGCTATAAAAATATAAGTAAAAGTAATATATTAAAGGAGAATGCAGGTCAGTTTTTATTAAACTAAGTCTATCTGTTTATCTTTATAGTTTTATACCTCCTTAATCTAGTAGTTGCTTAAATAAATAATTAACTTTATTTAAGTAAGCTAATAAAAAGGACTATAAATATATTAAGTATATTAGTTACCCCTAATAAAACCCTCCTTATAAGTATTCGCAATTAAAAAAAGCGAATCTCAATAAAACACTTATCCGGCTAAGCTTTACAGTATTAATATTATAATTCATTAAAGTAAATGTTAATAATATAAGGAAATAATAAAATAAGTATATTGTAAAGAAAGGAAAATTAAAAAAAAAATAGAATTACTATTATATATACTATTAATATCTTTATATTTAATCTATATTAAATTATTCTCTTTATATTAAAACCATTGTAATTAAATAGTTTTATTCTAGTAACTTATATTTATTAACAGGCATTTTGAGCTGTTATCTGTTTATCTTGTATTGGTTGTCTTATTGCCTGAGTAGGTGCGCAGACTTGCTTTTGGATATTGTCCTAGTTAATTAGCTGCTAGGTAGGTAGTTTTACTTTTAAAGGGAAAATCGGTTCCTAGGTGAATAATAGGTAGAACGCAGAGTATTTTATTAAGCCTTTTACAGTATATTTATCGGCTATAATTGCTCTATTTAGGTTCTGGAACCACTTTTTATTGCATCTAGCTATTTTTACTAATATTAATATTAGGCTCTAATAACTAACCTTTATAGGGGCATTAACTTTAAGATTATATATTAATATCTAAATAATCTTAATACCTAGATTAGTTAATACCTATAAAAGTATTTTTTTTATTTTAGGTCCTTTATCTATAATAGCTTAAATTATTATACTAAATTAGTACATCTATTTAAGGATGAACTTTATTATTATTGCAGATAATAGAGTTAGTATAGGTTCCACTTTTATTTATTTATAGAAATTATATTTTCTTTTAAATAAATAGATATATCTGTAGTTGCTTAGCATATATTAGGTATTGAAATAGACTTTTTTTATAGGTCTGGTTAGTTTTATTGCTATAGCTGATTCCTTGGGGCAGTATAGGTTAAAGCCCTGGCACTAAGGGTATAATGTAATAGTTTTATATATATTATTCTATATTTATAGCTATTAGTACTTTTCCTTTAAAAATTAAAAGTTACTTTTTATCCTTTATAACTTATTTCCGCGTAATACTATTAAATAATTATTTTCTTTATAGTTAAAGTATTAAAGATAAATGCAGGCTAGTAGCGGTATTTTATTAGTTTAGCCTATAACCTTTTATCTTTTATATAAAACTTTTTTACTTTATTTTTTAATTATTAAAAGTCTGCAGTTAAGAGATTAAATAGTTTTTATATTATTTAAAGGTATTGCGCAATTTACTAAGATTTTTCGCTATACTTTTCTCTTAGCAGAGTAAATAAAATTATGCCTAAATATATATCTATAACATCTTTTAAATCCCTTTTTTTCTAGGCTTTAGCTTTATCTGCAGTAGTTACTGGTTTATAGGATAAAGTGTCTGCTATAGTATTCTTTTTCTTTAAGATATATTTAGCTATAAAGTTAAAAAGGAGGATATAGTTAATTTACTAGGTTATATACCCGCTAAAGATATTATTAATCCTATTATTTATTTAATTAATAACGATCTTAGCATTTATGTTTAATATAAATAAAAGTCTATAAATATAAATATATAGCCTTTTAAAGGCTTAGAGTAAAACTTTATACTTCTTTTTATAGTATTATACTTTATTTTTAATAAAAGCTAATACCTGCTTTTATATTAAATTAAGTGTTTTTTTCCTTTTATAACTTATATTAAAACTGCCCCTTAGCCTATTATACTAGCATTAACTATTAAAATTACCTCTTTATATCCTTTATTTATATTTAATCTTACTAGTATTAAAGTAGAGGTAATAAGTTCTTTAAGCTTATTTATAGTTTACTCCTGCTTTTTAGTTTATCTTTAAAGGACATTTTTTTAAGAGACTAATTAAAGGCTTTATAATCTAGGCAAAGTATTTAATCTAGCATCTATAGTAGCCAATTAAACTAAAAAAGAATTAAACTTTATTAATAGTTTTATAGCTCTTTTATTCTTTAATTTTAAGAATTTTCCTAGTTATTAATTATTATCCCTTTATATTATATAAGTATTTTATTAATTTAGCCGATTCTTAATAAAAGATTAATTTTACTGCCGAGATAATATATTTTAATAGTTTAATATTAATAAAAGTCTTATCTAGATTTTAAAGGTACTTTAGAATATAGCGTTAAACCTTAAGCATTACTTCTTTATTATTATATATAGATTTTAACCTTTATACTGCAATATCGTTTAAAAAGAATTAATATACTATAGGTATAAAATTAAATAATATCTATAAAATAATATATTAGAATTATACTATTAAGTTTATAGTATTTATTTAAACGGTATAGTATTTTAAAAAGGCTAATAGGGCTTGTAAATATAGTTATATCTCGACTTTTTTTATTAAAAGGGATTTAATTATATCTTAAGAAAAAGTCTAGTAATAATAGTATTATATAGCCTGTAAAATCCTCGCTAAATTAATTAGCGCTTAAAGGAATAAAAGTATCTTTAATAGTTACTTTATTTATTTATATAATAGAATTAATAAGGTAAAGGCTGCTGTTTTTCTTTTATATTAAAAAGAATAGGTTCCTGTATAGCCTATAGCCTTTTTTTAAAAGGCCTTTTTTAATATAGACTTATAGCAGGTTAACTACCTTCTTTTCTATCCCTTTAAGAATTAGGATACTGCCGCTTTGCTAGGCATTATATTTTACTATATAAATAGTTTATAGTAAGGCGATTTTAAGATTTAGCTTTCTATATTCCATAAAATCCTAGGAAAATACTATTTCTTTATTTTTTAGGATCTATATTAAGATTACGGTTTCTTATATTATTAGTTTCTTTTCTACTGTTTTTAAGATTATAGCTAGTTAGTCTAGTATAAGCCTTAACCTAATTTTAATAGATAGAAATTTTAAAGTAATATAGTCAGTAAAAAGAGTATTAATGTCTAAGTTATTTTTTACTTTTTTTTATTTTTTTTATTTTTAGTAAAGACTTTTAGTAGGGATAAAACTATTAAATAATATATTATTTATTAAGTAGATTTTTATACCTTTCTGTTTATATATAGTATTAGTTTTAATCTTTTTATATTTTTATACTTTCTTTTAAAATCTTTTCCTTTAATCCTCTATTTCTTTAAACTTTTATACTATTTTTTTTATTACTTTTATTTAATCTTTTAAATTATTAGCCAATATTAGTTAAATTAAATTTTTTTAGCTTACTTTAATAGTTAATATAAAACTTTTTCTTTAAAAGTAAATTAAAGGATTTTTAAGTTTTTTTTTTATTTTATTAACTTTATATTTAGTTATAAAGTTAATATTTATTTTAGCTTTAAGTTATATAATGCCTTTATTTTATATTTTTAATAGATAGCTTTTATAGCTTAAATAATAATTTAAATATTTCTTATTTTATATTTTATATATAAATTTCTATTTTTTAATATATAATTAAATATTAGCTGCGCAGTTTAAATAAATAGTATCTTAAAGATAAAAGGCATTAACACTTTATTTAATATAATATAGAATCTCGCTGCTATCTATATATTGCCTATATATACTTAAATAACAGTTTCTTTAATTATATTTACTTGCCTATTATTAAATATAGTATTAACTGCTTAGCAGAGGTATACTTTTAAACTACATTTTATAGTTAACTAATTAAAAATAATATTTCTTTTTAACTTTAAATCTATAAATACTTTAATAAATATACTATTAGGCTATTTTAATTATATTTATATTTAAGGCAGGTTTTATAAATATTTAAGGATCCTTTTTATTTAAATTATATTAATTAAAGTTATTAATCTTTATTTTTAATTTAATTTATAGTTAATAGCAATATTTAATTACTTTAGCTTATAAAAGTATACTTTTAATAGTAATAAAGTATTAAAGTTTTTAAAATTAATTAATTCTTTATTTAGAAATCCTTTTATTTATAAAGATTATAAAGGCGCGGCTTTAAGATATTAGTTTTATAGTAACTAGATAATTTATATAGTTAAGTTTATATATACAGCTATTATATTTAATCTTTTTAATAGTTTGTTTTTAAAGGGTATTTATAAGTAAAGAGAGATATTATTTAATATAAGGCAGGTTTAGAAATTGTTAAGTCAGTTTTCCTGTAAAACTCTATTTTAATAATTCTTTATAATTTTATAACTAAATCTGCTTTTAAAGCGTTTATAAGTTTTAAAATAGTATTTAAAAGAGTATTAATTTTAAGTTTAATTATATTATTTAAAATTACAGTTTAAATTAATATTTTAGTTTACTTTACTTTTAATAATTCCTCTTTATTCCTAATCTTTACTGTTCTGCTATCTTTACTATATTATAATTTAAACAGCATAGTCTTTAAGATTATAGGTATAGGGTTTAAATGCAGTTACTTTTTCTTAATTAGCTGCTTTAATTAAAGCAGTAATAGTTATTTTTTAGCTTATTTATCTACTTTATTGATTATTTAAATATACTTTTATCTTTTATTAATTATAAAGTTAGCGAGGAAAGTTAAATTAAATAATTCTGCAGTTAAGCAGTTTTAGTTATATTTATCTAAGCGGTTTTTAAAGGAATTTACTTTAGCTAGGTTTATAGAGATATTTTTGGCCCCTTTTATACTTATACTATTTTATTTATTACTAATTATTTAATCTTAGCCTATAAAGTATATAATATTTATTATTAATCCTTTTATAGGGATTATATTTAACCTTTATAGTAGTTTAATTTTAAATATCTTTTTATACTCTATTTCTTTATAAACTATATTAAAGAGTTTAGTTTTATAATAGTTTACTTTTTAATTAAAGAAGTTAAGTTTTATTTTTTTTATAAGTAATAAGCTTAGCGAGACTTTATTTTAAGCCTTAAATAATTCTATTAAAAGCGCTAGTATTTTTTATATATAGGTTTTAATAGTTATAATTGCTGTAATACATTAAGCTAGGACTAGGATTTTCTATAAGCTTATTTAAGCTATTTTTGCCTTTAGGTTATATATTATAAACCTATAGCCTTTATTATAGGCTAGCTTAATATAGTTTTAAAAGAAATAACTTTTATTTATATAATATTAATAATATTTTATATTTATAGCTGCCTTTAAATAATAGTAACGGAAAAAGTTTAGTATATTATTATATAAAAGGTTTATTATATTAATATTATTAATAGCAATTATTAATATAAAGAGTTTTTATTTAAGTTTATTACTATTAATAGTAATATAATAATACTTTTTTTTTTAGATTAATTATTTTAGCCTTTTAATTAAAGAGATAATCTGTTAGCTTATTAAATTTTTTAGATAAAGCATTTATTTAATCTTTAAGCTGTAAAGATATACCTGGTTTTATAAATATAGGCTGCTGCTTTTTCTACCTTTTTAAACTTAAGCTTATTTCCGATTTAAATAAATTAAATATATACCTAGTTTTAAAAGGCGTCTTTATAGACTTTTAAAAATAAGCTTTTTAAATATTAAGTTCCGCGAGCGTTTTATTATAAAAAAGTATTTAAACTTTAGCGTATATTAACTCTTTAATATTATTAATTTCTTTAATTTCTTTAAAGGCTATTATTAATTAAAGTTACTTTAATAGTATTACTTTAGCAATATTATAAGAATATAGTATAACCGCCCTTTAGTTTCTTTTATTAAGCTTTTAATAAAAGTATTAATATTAAAGTAACTAATCTTTTATAAATTGCATTCTAATAGGCTTATAATAATTAAGATTTTAAAGCTGCGCAGTATATAACTTTAATTGTTTTTTATTATACTGCTTATAATACTATATAAATTCTTTCTTAACTTTATTTTAATTAGTGCTTTCTTTAATAAAGATTTAGATTATTTTTTATTCTTTTAGTTTTATAAATAGTTTTAGGTATTTCCTTTAACTTTTTATTAAAATTCTTTAGTCTTTTATTTTTTATTGTTTATTCTTTAAAAACTAAAATATATTTTTACTATTAAATTTATTTATAAAATTTGCTTTTATAGGTAGCTTTATTCTTTAAATATTCTTTAAAGCCTAAACAAAGAAAAAAAACTTTTAAAAAGGTATTTTTTTATTTTCTATTAAAGAATTTAATTTTTCCCTAGCTTTTATTGCAATAGATTTAAAAGGTATTAGTATTAGGCTAGGTATATAATTAAATAATTCCTTTAATTAAGCTTTTAAGGAAAGGGTTATATTTAATATTTTAATAACTAAAAGTTATTTATTTTCTTTTAATCCATTTATTTAAAGTTAAAATAAGCTGTTAGAGTTTTAATTTAATAGTCCTTTAATAATAGAATACTATTTATTTTACTAGTTTAAGTTATCTGATTTAAATATTTGGCTAGTGTAGGCGTAATTTTTTTTAAGTAAAAAAGGGATATACTTTTTTAATAAAGGGGTTATAGCGGAGTATTCCTTTATAGTAGTAAGTTTTTTTATAATAAAGAAAGGTTTTATTTATTTATTTAAAATAATAGAATTAGCTGTTCTTTTAAAGATAGATTCTTTTATTAGTATTAATTTACAGGATTAAATTATTATCTTTTTTAAGCTTTTTTTAAATAGCTTTAATATAAGTAAAGGTAATCTATATATAAAAGATTATAAAAGTAATAAAAATAGTGTTTTTATTAGAAATTAAAGAAAGTCTAGTTAAAAAGGTTAATAAAATTAAAATAAAGTTTCTATATTAAAAGATTAAATAATTAATTTATTTCTTACTAGTTCTCTATAATTACTTTACTGGCTAGCTTATAGGGTTATAAGCGAAATAAAAGTTGCAATAGTATATTGCTAGTTTAAAGGGGATTATATTATATAAAGTTAACTATTTAATTTATATATTTACTTTTACTATACTAACTAGTCTTTTTATAATTTCCTTTAATTCTTTAACCTTTTATTAGCAGGTATTATAGGCTAATAGTTTTTTAAGATTTCATTTATTTATTATATTTTAGTGTATTACGCTTAGGTTAACTAATCCTAATTCCTATATTTAAGAAATTGCAACTAAATAACCTATATTTTCGGAATCGAGTATTATATTAATCTATATTAACTGGCTATAATAACGGGTTTTTAGGCTATTCTTTTTAGCTAATTGTTTTATATTTACTTAAAGACTTATTAAAGTTAGCTTATAATTCTATTAATAGTTAAATAAATATAGGTTTTAGTGGCAGTATAAAAGTGCCTTTAGTAATTGCTTTCTATAATGCAATCTTTAAGATTTCCCTTTATCTTAGTTACTAGTTTTATTAAAAGGGAATTAGCGCTTTAAATATATATATATATACTAATAATAACTAAAATAAAGCGCAAGAACCACGCTTTTAATAAAACTATAAAGCTGTAATTAAATAATATAAAGACTAAAAGATACTGCGAATTATTTAATTATAATATCTGCAGTTAAAAGCAATTAACAGTTACCTTTTTATACTTTAATAGCTATAAAAATATAAGTAAAGGTAGTATATAAAAGGAGAATGCAGGTTAGTTTTTATTAAATTAGGTCTATCTATTTATCTTTATAGTCTTATACCTCTTTAATCTAGTAGTTGCTTAAATAAATAATTAACTTTATTTAGGTAGGCTAGTAAAAAGGACTATGAATATATTAGGTATATTAGTTACCCTTAATAAAATATATTAGGATTTATAGGCGGGTACTGTAGTTTATTTAAGTTATTATTAAATAGAAGATTTAGAATTCTCTATATTATACTATATAGCAGTATCCCTTTTAAGTAATATCTATATATAGTTTTTATATTATAGTAATATTATAGTCCTCTTTAATTATAAAGGCGAGGGCAGTATTATATACTAGCTTTAATTTACTAATATTAGCTTAAAATATTCTTTAAGGTTTTTTATTTTTTAGGTTTTTGTTAAGTTTCCTAGGATTTATTAAAGGATCTTTAAATTATTATCTTTTAGTAAAGTCTTTTTCCTTATACTTAAGACTACAAGAGTCTCTTTACTGCTACTATATATAAAGATAAAAGGGGGGCAGTAATTATTATATTCTAGGCAGTATTTAAAGGTATAGGGGCTATAGGGTAGGTTTATCGAGATACTTTTACTCTTTATTAATAAACCTCTTATAATTTCGCGATTAAAAGGTATATTAACTTTCTATAACTGTAGAAAGGTTTAGCTAGGTATAGTTTATATATAGGCTTATAAAGCCTTAAGCAGTTAATACATTAAATATTTATTAAGCAGACTTGCATTTTATATTTAAAGCTATTATAAAGGCAGTATTTAAAGTTCCTTTAATATATTTATTAAAGGTAGAAATCCTAGTAGTTTTTATACTATAATAAAAGGGCAGTCTTTTATATTAATTTTATTATACTATTTAAGTTAAAGAGAGTAAACTTTTTATTAACTAGTTTAAAGAATAAAAGTAAAACTATTTTCTTTTATTAATTTTAATATAGTTATTTTAAAAATTAAATATTAATTAAGTTTTAGCTAGTTTATATTTTCACTTTTAGCTTAGCAGCTTTAAAGTAATCTACCTTTATATTATTAAAAGAGCTTAAAATCCTCTCTAAATAGCCTAGGACTATATATATAAACTATTATTAAGCTACTTTAACCTTTATAGTATTAAAGTAGGCGCTAATTCTATTTTCTTTACTAAAAAGCTTTTATTTAATCTTTACTTAATTAGGGTTATTAACTATTTAGTCTTTATTAATAACGCTTAAAAGATAGTATTAAGTCTTTATTAAGTAATCCCTGCAATTAATAAATAAATATAATATACCTTATATTTTTATATAGCTAATCCTGGATCTAGCCTAATAAAGACTTATAAGTCCTCTTTAATACTAGCTAAAAGGATTTTAGTCTAATATATTCTAGTTATTATTGCAGTATATATCTAGGTAAAACGTAATATATTTAAAGGGAGCTTAGCGTATAATTTACTAGTATAAAAGTCTTTAAAAGTATTTAGCTATAACTTAATTACTATATTATTATTATTAAAAAGTTAATAATACCTTAAGTTATCTAAATAGTAATATTATATTTTCTGCCTATTAGGAATTAAGATATAGTATTATTAAATATTTTATAGACTATATAAAAAACTGCTATTTAATCTTTAAGGAGGGCCTAGCTATTAGCCTTAATACTTTTTAAGGCTTTAAAAGCATTAATTCTAGTATTTAATTACATAAAAGAGATTAAAGGTAAATTTAAAGGATTAGGTATTAAAGAGCTAAAGTTATTATTAATATTAAGCTTTAAGTTAAAGTATATTTTAATATATTAACCTTCCCTTAGCAATAGGCTAGGCTTAATAGTAATAGCGTTAATGCAGAAATCTATTTCTACTCTAGCAAAAATAATATTCTTTGCCTTTTATTATATTTTAAGTGTATACTCCTTTAGGTTAAAGGGACTACTACTTGCAGGCTTTAAGGCTATTGCAAGCAAAGGTTTAATACTGTTAGTGGTTTAGTAGTATTATATGCGAAAACATTAATACAAGATGCTCAGACCTAGTGTTATAGGAGGGAAGTTATTTACAATAGCTATTATAGCTATTATATTAAGTTTAGGGTAAGCGGGATAGCTGGTCTTAGCTTACTTATTATCGTTAAAGATAACAGAAATTTCCTAACTTACACCAAAGTTCCTCCTAAACTCGGTCCTAGCGTTAAGCCTAATTCCAGGTCTAGCTAAAATAGGAAGGTTACTTAAATACACTAAAATCTTTACTTTTTAGCCCTTTTTTTAACAAGATTTAAATAATTAAATTAAATAAATTTAACTTTATTAAACTATTTATAATAGGCTTTAAAAAGGCATTTACGATAATACCCTTTATACTGCCTAAATAGGCTAGTATTAATAAAGCTATTAATAGCAGCAGTAATATTTTTAACGCTAGTAAAATAACTAAATAAATAACTAAGCTATTACCTTAACACTAACTAGTAACCTAATACAGTTAAATACTATATATACTATATTACTTTACCTTTAATTAAAAAGGAGGGCTAAAAAGCAAGGATTTTAATGTATTTAGGTAACCTTCCTCTTTTAACTAGACCTGGAATTAGGCCTGACGCTAGGACTAAGTTTAGGAGGAACTTTAATATAAGTTAGGAAATTTCTATTAGCTTTAATAATAATAATTAAGCTAAAACTAGCTATCCTGCTTACCTTAAACTTAATATAATGGCTATAATAGCTATTCTAAGAAATCTAACTAAAATAGTTTTTTATTTATATAGCTGTGAATCAATTTAGCCGATTTCCTATATAAATAAATTTTGCGGAAAATAGAAATAAGGCTATAAACTTAATTCTGCCGCTATACTCCTATTATTTAATTAAAAGACTATTATAAAAGATAAAGCTATTATTTATACAATTACTTTTATATTAACTATATATATACTAGATATCCTATAGCTTTTAGCTATTAGATTATTTATAATTTAATTATTTATTTATTATTAACTTAATTAAACTCTTAGTTATTTCCTTATTGCTGCATTATATACAGCTTCCTAGAAGCTATATATAAATAAGGTTTAGTATAACCTTGTTATTTTAAATAACTATACTCTATATACACCTCTATATATACCTCTATACTAAGTAGGCCTAAGTACTACTATACCGCTTATTAGCGCTTATTAGCATTAAGGAGCCTTTATTTACTTATATAGCAGATACGAGCTGACATATATACCGTATAAGCAATATATTAGACTATATAGGCGCTTACAATATATACATTCCACCTTTTCCTTTATATTAGCTATATGTATATAGAGTATTAGCGAGGCCATTACAGTATATTCTTTAATAAAATCAAGCTTTATTCCCATTCTCTCTATACTCTATATAGCTATGCCGCGCTCCATTACAACTACCCTATTATAAATTATTTAGGGGGTCCATTATATATACAAAGTACAAAGTACTCTATATAGATTGTAAATTAATAGTCGAGACTATCTTCCTACCTTTACAATAATGCTGCGCCTGTGTTATTAGCATATTAAACCTACAAGGTAGCAGGCCAAAATATTCGCGGTAGGCTAGTACCAGCAAGGGCCCTGGACAAGGGCATAGCAAGGGTACCCTTATACCTTGATAAGCGTTTATAATGGATTTTACTCGGTACGAGTACACTGACCAATTGACAACTCCGTTCAGATCTTGGGCCCTGTCGGTACCAGCCCGCTAGGACCATTTACCTAGGGACCTCGTACCAAGTCTGATAGTTTATTAACCCCCTAATAACTTTAAGTAGATAGACTAACTGAGCCTCCCCCCCTTGTTATCCGACCCCTATAGGGTTCCAAGTACCTGACCTAACCCGGTCAGATAAACTCTAATAGGTTAACTTAACCTAACCTAACCTAACCTAACCTCTATAACCCTATTAACCCCTTAGTAAAAATAACTATATAATTTTTAAATATATAGTATTTTAAAAAAGTATTTATATTACTTTAAGATATTAATAGGCCCTTTAAAAACTTATTTGAAAAACTTTAATAATTCTTTTTATAATATAACTTAGCTTTAACCTATAATATATAACTTTTTATATTTATTATATAAAAATATATAAAAAATAAGTTAATAAATAACTTAATTTAAATTATAAATATAAAGTAGGCTTTTTTATTATATTATACATATATCTGTTATTTTATATAAGTATATTGCCTATACGGAGTATATAAAGTAGCTTTAAAATGCATTAAAGGGTTTAATAAGTTTATAGGGGTTAGGTTAGGTTGAGCTAACCTGTTAGAGTTTATCTGACCGGGTTAGGTCAGGTACTTGGACCCCTGTACAGGTCAGATAACAAGGGGGGAGGGTCAGAAGTGGAGCGTGGCACGGTTAGTCCGCATTGCCTGTAATATTACGGAGTACTCTGTAAGAAAAACGACATTATTATCAGATACCAACTATATTTAGAATCAAATATTTATCACTATTTATTCTAACGCCGTTCTAGAACATACTAAGGTACTTATCGTAATCATACGCTAATAAGATAACATTTCATAGCGCAAAGCACGTGTCTTAAGAAATGGAAAATAGATCAAAAAAGGGTTTATAGAGTAATGTTAAATTCAACTACCCCAAATACAAGCAGGGCGTGGCACAACTAGTCTGCAGTTCCTATCACACCTAGAGAAACTCATCTGTATCAAACACTAACCAAATACATACTCAAATACATAACCAAATACAGGCACATATTCTAACGCCTGGAATATACTCGTAATGATTATACGCTAAGCAAACGCGGAGCACTCGACACGGCAAGTGGACAATGGACAGGAAAAGGGTTTACGAAGTAATGTCAGATTAAATTATCCAATATACGAACAGGGCGTGGGATGCCTTTGAAAGGTCAGGGAAAGCGTGAAAATAGATATACGCTAGCTGACTTCATAAAGAACTCGACCGACAGTTTATGTTCTTCAACCAACTTCTCAATTTCCATATTTCCTCCAGATCCCTTCTTTGGTCACTTCTCGTATCATGCACCTTTAGTGAAAAATATTCACTTCATCATGACTGATACTACTGCAACCCCTGCCTCGATCGCCGTCATTGGCATGGCCTGTCGTCTCCCCGGCGGCGTCAACAGCCCTGAGAAGCTATGGCAGATGTTAGCTGAAGGCCGCAGTGGCTGGAGTGACATTCCCTCCGACCGCTGGAATGCGGATGCCTTTTACAATCCTGACCCCGAGGCCAAGGAGTCTCTAAACAGCAAAAGTGGCTATTTCCTTCATCAGGATATCAGTCATTTCGATGCACGTTTCTTCAGTTGTGCCGGTTATGAAGCTCACACTATGGATCCACAGCAGCGAATTCTCCTTGAGACGACTTATGAGGCTCTCGAGAATGCTGGCGTACCCTTGGGATATCTCAAGGGTTCAGATACCTCGGTGTTTGTTGGTCTATACGGCCGAGATTATGACCGAATGGGCTACAAAGACCTTTCCGAAATCACAAAGGCTCATATCACTGGCACTGGAGAAGCTGTTGCCTCCAATCGGATCTCATACGTTTTTGATCTGAAGGGTGCTTCGATGACTATTGATACCGGCTGCGTAAGTCATCTCACTTCACAACTGACATTCTCCTCTGCTTAGTTATACTGACGGTATCGACTACTAGTCTGGAAGCATGGTAGCTTTGCATCAAGCTGTACAGACTTTACGCTTGAGAGAGTCACGAATGGCCATCGTTGGCGGCACTGAGCTCTTGCTACACCCTGATCAGTCCGTAGCGATGAGCTCAACTGGGTAAATTAGCCTATTATCTATGATTTACACTGCCCCCACAACTAACATATAATACAGAATGGTCAATCCCGAGGGAAGATGTTTCGTCTTTGATGAACGTGGATCGGGTTATGCTAGAGGTGAAGGTGCCGGCACCGTTGTGTTGAAGCTGCTGAGCTGTGCCATCGAGGATGGGGACCCAGTTCATGGCATCATACTCAATTCAGCCCTCAACCAGGATGGTAAAACAGCTGGAATATCTCTCCCTAATCCCGATTCCCAAGCGGATCTGATGAGACGCGTCTACGCCTCTATCGGCGTTGATCCGGGGAAATCTCTTTGTGTGGAAGCCCATGGTACTGGTACTCAAGCTGGCGACAAGGCTGAAATCTCATCCATTTCAAAAGTATTTTGTGAGGAGACACAGAGGACATCAGATCTCTATGTCGGCTCTATCAAGTCCAATATCGGTCATTTGGGGGCGGCCAGCGGCATTGCAGGGCTTATCAAGGCAATAATGGTCCTGAAAAAAGGAAAAATCCCTGCAAACTTGGATCTGGTTACACCTAAGCCAGACCTCAAGCTTGAGGAGAGGCAAATTAAGGTGAGTTTTTCCGGTGACCTGATACAACTAAATGATCCCAAGGTTGACAATAGCAGATTGCCACGGAGCTTGTTCCTCTGACTCCTCCTGGTCATGACGGCCCTGAGATAGCATCCATCAACAGCTTCGGTTACGGTGGTACAAATTGTCACGTTGTTCTTGAGTCTGTGGCCTCTAGTTCCGCTCTGAAATGTTTATCCCATATCTATGCCAATGGCTCCAACGGACCTTCAACCAACAGTAACACCAATGATGTCCAAGTTCGTGGAGTCAACGAGAGGACAAACGGCGGCCTAAGTGGAATCAGTGGTAATCACCAGCATCACTACGGTCATAAACTGGAAGCCCCACAAGCCAAGACTAACCTACCACTTCTAACAAAAAGTCAGATGGTTGAACCCAATCCAGCGCGATCTCGGCTTTTCCTACTCTCCGCTTCAACGGAGACAGCAATCCAGGCGACAGCTGAGAATTTGCAGCAGTGGCTAACTTCACACGAGCCAAACCCAGAAGCCCTGAGAAGCTTGGCCTATACTCTTGGGTGTCGAAGATCCCATTTGGCATGGAGATACAGCGCTGTGGCTTCTAGTCCTGAGGAGTTAAAAGCTTGCCTAGCCCAAGTCCAGAGCAGAAAGACCAGAATGGCCTCCTCAGTCAACATCGCCTTTGTCTTTACTGGTCAGGGTTCTCAGTGGCATGCAATGGGCCGTGAGCTCATTGCTAACTCTGCCTGTTTCAGAAATTCCATATCAGAATCTGATAGAATCCTGCGTCGTCTTGGATGTGACTGGTGTCTCACAACCGAACTAGAAAAGTCAAAAGATGAGTCAAGAATAGCAGAGAGCCAGCTTTCTCAACCATGTACGACAGCCATCCAAATCGCTCTCGTCGAATTGCTTTCGAACCTATGCATACGTCCTAAAATCGTCGTTGGACATAGCTCAGGCGAAATCGCAGCTGCATATGCTACTGGGGTACTCAGCCATGAGGCAGCACTTCTTGTGTACGTTAACTCTCTCTGTAACCATTCAGCCAGTGTAATGCCGCTAACAATTAATGTCCAGAGCATACCACCGCGGTATCTTCTCCGCGCTGGCCAAGACTGTGAATAGTGTCCGCGGCTCTATGCTTGCTGTTGGCTTGGGAGAACAGGATATTCTCCCTCTGGTCAACCAGACAACAAAGGGTGCCCTCAAAGTCGCTTGTGTCAACAGTCCTGAGAGTGTTACAATTTCTGGTGATGAGGCTGCCATTGAGGAACTTCAAGGCATACTAAAAGCTAAAGATATTTTTAACAGGAAACTACAGGTTGATACGGCATATCACTCCCACCATATGGAGAAAGTTGCGGAATACTACTCAAATTCACTACAGGCACTACAGACAGTAGAGCCTTGTGAAGACATATCCTTCTTTTCTTCCGTAACTGCCGCCCGCAAGCGGACAGACTTCGGACCCTCTTATTGGGCTGAAAACCTTGTTTCAAAAGTTCGATTTAGTGACGCCTTAGAACTGGCTGCAGCACACATGTCCGAGTCCTCCGCGACACGGGACGCAGCCAACGTTTTTATCGAGATTGGACCACACTCAGCACTTCTTGGACCATCAAGACAGACTCTGGCCAAGCTTTCTGGGTACAAGTACTCCTACTTTTCTCCACTGATCCGGCACCAAGATGCATTAAACTCGATGCTTACCCTGGTGGGCCAGCTTTATGAGGCAGGTTACCAAGTAAACTTGGACAAAGTGTTTGACTTGGAAGGGTCACAGACAAAGGTCAGTATTATCGACAATCTGATCCCCTACCCTTGGGACCATAGCACCAAGTATTGGTGGGAATCAAGGCTTAGCCGTGACCATCGTCTCAGGGCCTTCCCTTACCATGATCTTGTAGGCTTGCTTGACGTTTCCTCAAACATCTTCGAACCCCGATGGAGATACCATATCAACATCAACTCGCTACCTTGGCTAAAGCATCATGTCGTTGACGGCATAATGATATACCCTGCTGCTGGATATATCTGTATGGCTATCGAAGCGATGAACCAACTTATTCAACTCCGAAACACAACTAGCCCCGTTAAGAACTTTATCCTTCGAAATGTGGTATGCTCTAAGCCTGTGATAATCCATAATCAAACGCCTGAGGGTTTCGCTCCCGAGGTCGAGCTGCAGTTGGTTATAAGCCGCGGCAAGACTAATGATAACAGTCTATGGGAAACGTTCCGCATTATGTCCTACAGCAAAGACAGTGACACCTGGAGTGAGAATTGCGCAGGAATGATAATGGCCGAGTTATATCCACCAGTTGAAGACGAAGTGGAGGGAACCCGTGAAAGCGACATGACTTACAATGCACAACTTGCCAATTACAAGAGGATTAAGGCTGCTGCCAAGGATGCCGTCCTATCAGAGGATTTCTACTCTATGCTTAGGTCTACTGGAAACGACTTTGGACCAACATTTGCAGCTCTTATGGAAATTTATACAGCCGGTCCCCAAGGCTGTGCAACAATGGCCATCCCAGATGTTAGGAGCTATATGCCCAAACAATCCATGCAGCCTCACATTATCCACCCATCGACTCTAGATGCAATCAATCAGCTAGCTGTTCTTCTTTTTAAGAGGGAGTGTTCCAACTCGCCACTCATGGCTTACTCCATGACAGAAATTGTCATCTCCACGAACCTGACGACGAAGCCAGCCGATAAGCTATATCTTGCTCTTGAACTCAACTCAGAAAGCAAAGGGTTCGCTTCTGCCAACACATGGGCCTTCCAGAAGGGCGAGGAAGATAATCTAGTCCCAATTGTCCAGACTTTTGCCATACAAATGAAGTCCGTCGGCGAACCGGCTGATGATGGGTCGCCTTTTCACCTTAAGCCGACCTACCGCCTGACTTGGAGGGAAGATGCTGACCATTTGACCACCGACCAATTCAGTACCATTCTTAAGAAGTCTGTGACGTCTGCGCTCGATCAGCTAACCGTCTCTGAGAATTTAATCATCAACGAGAAAGTTGCCACGATCTACGTTCGTGATGCCCTTATCAACATCGCTGGTCAAGTGGACAAGATCACCAGCCCTCACCTCATCAAACTACATAGCTGGATGGAGACATACGTCAACTCTGACGAATGTAAAGAGCTTCTAGTAGAGATGAAGGCTGACGATGAGGAAGCACTTAGGATCCTATGTGCACAGAATGGGGCTGAAGGGCAATGCATTGTTCGCGTGGGATCTAAGATGCCGGGAATTCTTATTGGAGAAATTGACCCACATGCTCTATATGAGGATGACTTGCTCGATGATTTCTATGCTGAGAGCCTCGCATCGAGCCACGAAGACATGGTTAAGTATATGGAGATCTTATCACACAAGAGTCCGCACATGGATATATGTGAGATCGGTGCTGGTATGGGACAGGCAACACTTCCTCTGATTCAGGCACTTGATCAGCCTGAAGGCGTACGATTGAATCGTTATGTCTACACCGATATCTCCTCGGAAGTCTTGGAACGCGCAAAGCCGAAGCTCAAGAAATGGGAAGCGTTCATAGATTACAAGACGTTGGACATCACCAAAGACCCGCTTCAGCAAGGTTTCGAGGATGCCAAGTTCGACTTGATCGTTGCTTCCAACGTGCTTCACGCAACGCCATCTGTAGCTGAGACGGTTGCAAATATTCGCAAGCTTCTTAAGCCCGGTGGCCGACTACTGCTTGTTGAGCTTATCCAACCCACAACGGTATTAAATACGATCTTCGGCCCTCTTCACAGGTAAGTTCGACGTACAACCTTTCAAAATGTTTTAGATGATCTTTCCGTTAACCCAAAGAGTAGCTGGTGGGCCTCCGAGGACGATCGCAGGGAGACGCCCTTGCTCTCTCAGACTCAATGGGACAAGGTACTCCGACAGCAATCTTTCAATGGCATTGAGTTAGTCTCATATGACCATGAAGACCCAGCACCCAGATCTGCTATGATGGTATCCAAGGCAGTCGAGAAAGTCAAAGCTGAGCAACCAAACAAGGTCACCCTTCTATTAGGACACGCTACATCTCTGATTCAGTCAGTCGGTACAAACCTATCAACCGCCATTGAAAAGGAGGGCATCAAGTGCACCAACCAAGGTTTCGATTTTCTCAACGAAGAAAGTGTGCAAGGCAATGATATGGCATATATTGTGCTCGACAACGCCGACTCTCCCATCCTGCTTCGTCCCTCCGACAAAATGTTCGAAAGCATCAAACTGCTTGTAACGAGATGTCGTTATCTTCTCTGGGTGTCCCTTGAGGAAAATCCTTCCCCTGAAGCCACAGCCAAGAAAGGCCTCATCAGTGGCATCGCGCGTGTGCTCCGCCGTGAGAACGCCGGTGTACGCTTCACTACTCTCGACGTCCGCCAACCTCTAACGTCTTCAGTCCTTGAATCTGTGGTCAATGCCACCATTGCCGTAGCTCATAAAACATTTTGGCCACAAAGCAGCTCAGAGGTTGACAACGAGTTTGAGTATGCGTTTGAGGATGGCAACCTCCTAGTGCCCCGTTTGCATGTCGACACTTGCTTCAAGCGATGGAATAGCCTGTACAACGGCCAGGCTAGCATTGAGACCTTCGCCTACGGGATACCAGACCGTCCGCTTAAGCTAGAGGTAGGGACGCCAGGGCTACTAAACAGCCTGCGCTTCGTCCATGATGATAAGGCTACAGTGCGGCTAGCTGCTGACGAGATTGCCATCGAGGCAAGGGCATATGGCGTGAACTTCCGAGACGTCTTCATCGCCCTGGGCCAGATGACACCCGGACTTCCAATGACGGGCGAGGTCGCCGGTATTGTAACCGCTGTGGGTGATGATATGCATTGCAAATATAAGGTAGGTGATCGTGTCATGGCTTGTGGTGCTGAGCCGTTTGCGAGCCAGGCAAGAGTCAAGGGCCTGTGGGCTCGTATTTTTCCAGACAACATGAGCTTTGTCGCCGCGGCATCCATTCCGATGGTTTTTTTGACAGCTTACCACTGTCTTGTGACGGTGGCTCGCTTAGAAAAGGGTCAGACCGTCCTTATCCAAGCTGCTTCAGGAGGCGTTGGTCAAGCCGCTATCCAGATCGCGCAGCACCTTGGTGCTGAGGTCTTCGCTACAGTTGGACGTATCGAGAAGCGTAAGTTGATCATGGACTGTTATGGCGTTCCAGAAAGCCACATCTTTTCCTCACGCACCGGGAGATTCAAGAAGGGTGTCATGCGCCTCACAAAAAACAAGGGAGTGAATGTGGTCTTGAACTCTCTTGCCGGCGAGATGTTGAACGACAGTTGGGAGTGCATTGCCGACCTCGGTACCATGGTGGAGATAGGCAAGGCAGATATCTATAAGCGAAGCCATCTGAGCATGGTTCCGTTTGACAAATGCGCCACTTTTACGGCTGTTGATCTGTTCATTCTCTTCGCCAAGCAGCCTCGACAGATGTATGACAGTTTTGGAAAGGTCATCGAAATGTTTAAGCAGGGTATCCTGCGTGAGGTTGACCCGCTTAACGTCATGACTATCGATAATGTCGAGGCTGCGTTCCGGTCGATCGCTGGCCGGAAGCATATTGGCAAGATCATCGTTGAGGCTCATCCCGGCACAATGGTGAAGGCTACCTTGCCTCCCCCGACACCGCTGAGACTCAGTAAGGATGGAAGTTACCTCGTTGCTGGTGGTCTCGGTGATTTAGGGAGAAGGATGTCCCGTTTCCTGGCGCAGCATGGGGCCGGACATATAATTACTCTCTCTCGTCGCACTCTGTCCAACGACTCTAAAAAGGAATTTGAGGAAGAGATTACCCAGCTTGGTGGAACCCTTCACATCATCCAGTGTGATATTACGGATGAAACCAGTGTCTGCGAGGCCGCTGGAATCTGCAAGCGCTCCATGCCTCCTGTAAAAGGAATAATCCAAGCTGGCATGGTTCTTAGGGACCATCCTATGGCTCACATGAGCCTAGATGATTACCTCACCTCTTTGGGGCCCAAGGTCCACGGTACCATGCATTTGAACAATGCCTTCAGCTCTCCTGATCTTGACTTCTTTATAATGTTATCTTCCGTGAGTAGCATCATCGGGAAGACAGGACAGTCAAACTACAGCGCCGGAAACGCGTTCCTCGATGCTTTTGCCCATGGACAGTTTGGAAACGCCAATAAGACAAGCTATATCACGCTCAATCTGGGCGCTGTGGATGGTTCTGACGCAATCACTTCTTTACCAATGCGACAGCAAACACTCATGAGACAAGGTGCCGTGCTGATGTCCTTCGACGAGGTGTTCAGAATCCTCGAGCACTCCATGGGCCGGCAAGTCATTGAAGAGAGCACGGTCCAGTCCATCATGGGCTTTGACCGTCAGTTGATGACAGCTGTTCAGGATGAGTTTGCGCTCGCCAACCCCATGTTCAGCAGTTGCCTTACCTCGCTACCTCCGATGATTCTGCAAAGTCGGATGAAAAGATCGACCTGGAGAAGTCGCTGAAGGCCGCAAAGTCAATCGATGAGGCGGGGGAGCTCATTGCACAGTTTGTCGTGGAGAAATTCTCCCTATTTCTTGACCGACCCTTTGAGGATATCGGTCTTGATACGCCGCTTCGGGATTTTGGCCTAGATTCCTTAGTTTCTATCGAGTTGAAGAACTGAATTGTCCGCACGTTCCAGACGACACTCCAGGTCTCGCAGTTGACAGATGCCAAAAACATTCCGGCTCTCGCCATAACTCTAGCATCGCGATCCAGGCTCGTAGATGATAGTATCCGAAAGGGCGACAACATTGAGGCAGCCGAAGAGCCGCAGCCACCGCAAGAGGTGGGGGGACAGGTGGAAGCAGAGAACCTCACTGTGGGCATTCATAGATATGAGTGTTGTCGGAGGGCCAAGGAGCTTCCGAGACATCCTATTCCAGACCTTGAGAAGACACTATATGACCATCTGAACAATGCCAGTAGCTACGCGACGCCTGAGGAGCTCGAAAACCTTCGGGTAGCCATAGATGCCTTTACCGCAGAAGGGAGCACATCTCGCAGGCTCTATGAGGAGCTGGTACAACAGGCAAATGATGCGAGCGTCGAGAGCTGGTGTGCTGATCTCTTCCCCAAAGCGCATCATTTGAGACAGCGACACCCTCTGATTTACTCCAGCTTCGTGGCCACGCACTACGAAAGCGCTGTCCCACATACCCAGTCAGAACGTGCGGCCCTGATCGCTACGGCTGCCTTCAGTTTCAAGCAGGCCGTCGAGGCCGGCACACTAAAACCCCACTGGCACATGGACACTCCATCATGTACCGACTCCTGGAACTGGCTCTTCAATACCACCCGCGAGCCCGGAATAAGCCAGGATAAGACGATGAAGTATGCAGGTGACTATTTCGTTGTGATGCGCCGCGGACATGTGTTCAAAGTGATTCTCCGAGAGGGCGAAAAGAATGCTTCCGTTGAGAGGCTCAAGGCCATCTTTGATGCGATTGTGGATCGAGTGAACGATACTCATGCTTCGCTGATGGGTATCATCTCAGCGAGCCATCGAGATCTCTGGGCCAAGGTTCGTATCGCGTCACCGGCGATTGCAGAAAGACAGAATAGCTGACAACACTTCCTAGACAAGGGAAACTCTCCTCGAGATAGATCCCAAGAACCTCGACTACCTTCAAACCATCGAGACGGCCGCATTCATAGTATGCCTAGATGAGGGTGTGGCACCCACCAACGTACAGCGCGTGACGCAGACTCTTTTAGGCGACATTAACAGCTTTAACCGCTGGCATGACAAAGGCCTCCAGTTCGTTGTCTTTGCCGACGGTGTATCTTCCTACATAGCTGAGCATTCGATGATTGATGGCCTGACCGTGCACCGCATGACCCAAGGGATACAGGAAGCTATTCGCGTTTACGAGCCCAGCTCCAACCCATCTATAAATGGTGCCAATGGACACTCCAGCATCCTTCTCGAGGAGTATACGGTGGTCACAACACCAGATATTGACTCCCTGATGATAACACTCCGCGATGGCTACGCCACTGATCTAGCACAGCGCGAGTACCTCCGTCTGTGCACGCCCAACTTCGGCAAGCAGTTGCTCATCACGCACAGCTTTCCCGTTAAGGGCGTCTTAGAGGTGACGCTTCTCTTGGCGAGCCGACTCTTCCACGGGTGGAACGTGCCTTCGTACGAGCCAGTCTCGTTAGCCCACTATCATCTTGGCCGCATAGATCTCATGCAGAAAATGAATGCCTCTACGGCGAGGTTCTGCAATGCCGCAGCGAACAGCAACATCCCAGCAGCAGAGCGACGCGCTATGCTACTCGAGGCAGCCCATGGCCTAAATGCCGACCTGCGAGCCTGCTCCATGGCTGGTGGAAGCCACATGCGGTTGTTGACGATTATCGACTACTTATGGCCCGAGGGGGAAACAAAACCAGCTTTATTCGACGATCCGGTGATGAAGCTGGGACAGGTGTTCGTCACGAGTTCGCTCAACGGGTCTGCCCCAGACGGCGTGTGTATTGACACGGCTCCTGACATGGTGAGGGCGGAGTACTCTATTGAGGACCATAGGTCAGTCTTCTTTTCCCGTACTTTGAGATCCTAGCTGCGTGCTTCGTTACTAACATGTTCAAACTTACAGTGTCACATATTGTCTGACTGGGAGAGCAGGGAAGATGGAAGAGTTCTCTAAATGTTTATCTCAGGCTACCGAAATTGTGACGTCGCTGGTAGAAGAAGTGTGATGGACATGAAAGCTCTATGCATGTTCTTTTGATGAGGTTCATGTAGAGCGTGCCATATGTTTTGTGTGAGTGTGCGCTGTTTGCGAGCAGCCAAGGTATATATCTCCATAGCCATCGCTGAGCAGATCTGTTTTATTACGCATCTAAAGTGTCTAGTTACTCCTACATAATAGATACTAACCGCAGTTAAGCTTAAACTCATGCACAAAGGTGGGCATTAGCCCAACTACTGAGATGAGTGCAAGTACTCCGTATATATCTTGCTTTAATCTGGCCAAATTTCTCTGCACACGGGTTTATACTACCCATAACCCGGCCTAGCCAATCCAACCTCCAGTCTCTAGTGGGGATGTCTATTCCTCTCTTTATCTTTGCCGCCACTGCCAGTCGCTATGTTGCCAATCGTAGATGCGGGGACCCCGATGAGAAACTAAAAGACATTTTAGTCTTTTAAACAAGAAGCCAGGAATCAAGATCAAATACAATATATGTGCCTGTGTTGAAGAATCTGATTTCTGGTCTATCTACTAAAGAGCAGGAAAAAATAATCCAACAGTTTCGAAACATTATTGGATCCACCCTTATCCTGGCCAACCCCCTTTCAACATCAGCCCTAAGCCAGATCATCAACATCCCTAAACACACTATTGATAACTAACTAGATATGTTTCATTCAGTCTTGCGCGTACCACCATCACCCAAGTCTCCTGTAAGGTTGTTGTATGTCCCTTTTCGGGACTTTCTTATAGATCCTGATAAGGACGAGAAGAGTCCTTTCTAGGTAAACAAGAAACAAGCCTAGACGCGGATAGCTGCCAATTACCTGCGTCTAATAGAGAGCCACCTTAGACCTAATATTTATAGCATTCGAGGTCCAGGCATACTGCGATCGACTGTCAGGCCACAGAAAATTGGGGCTTGCCTTCCACCAGAAGTCCAGTATGTTTGTTTGTACCGGGTGTACCATCTACAGTAAGCGAAAACCTCTGTTTCTGACAACGAAAGAGTTCACAACTTCCTAACGTATTATTTCCTCCACTGGATGGAGGCATTAAGCCTGACTGGGCAGACTCGGGAAAGTCTCCGTCTATTTGAGACAATAAATTCACTATTTGATGTAAGTTCAACACCGTTGCCTTCTCGCATGATTCGTCTCTTCTGGCTTCGGCCTTGGTAGATGGTATGGGCCATAGTGGCTCGGTTATACTAGCAGACTTCTCCCACGACACATCACTCGTGGCAGCATCCGGTGGAGATAAAACAGCACGGTATAGCTTGTTCATACAGGCGATTGCATCTTGGATATGGATCTCGGGGTAGCATCATCTCGCCTATTTTTCGGGGACGGTAATATTTGTTGGATTTGCGGATCACCAAGCGCTCTAGGAGTTTTCACTTGTCTTCCCACGTCATAGCCATAGGCTGCGCATATAGTATATAGGATGAAAGCAACCAAGCTCCGTCTCTATCATCTAGCCAGGAACAGACAGATTTAATAATACCTAGGAGTTCAGCCAGTGATAGCCAGCGAACATCGGCTGTTGTATGTATTCCCTGGCTCCTTGTCTACATATCCTCTGATGCATATATATCGAATAAGGCCGTTCCTAAACACATACAACTAAAGGTTGTGAAAAAAACCAGGGTCCCGTCAAGTTCTTTTCTTGAGTTCGATTCTAAAATTCCAACTGTGGAGTCACATCATTGCGTCATAATCAAGCCAATGATCTCCGGCAATATAATTTAAAGTAATACCACCAGAACAGATAAAGATTACTACTGAGACAGATTATCTATATATAACTATAAAATTCTATTAATAAGTTCGCTTGATATATAATTGCCTATATATTTAATAGAATATTTTGTTATAGTTAACATAATATAGCTAGCTATTTTAATATAATTAAATTACTTTAAATAATAAGTTTATATATTTCCTTTAAATTATCTATTTTATAGGAATTTTTATTTATTTTAATACTATTACTTTTCAATCATAAAGCTTTCAAAATAAATGACAATTTTCATATCATTAAAAATATGTATGTCAACTAGATACGGCTAAAGCGCCATTGCTGCACGGGTCAGCTAATCTCACGTGACTGCTTGGCTATGTATACCAACTGGCCGACGACAACCTTGCTCTATCACTCACTAGTCAACCAACTCATCACGATGTCAGTTCTGTCAGTCTTGGTCTTTATCGCGCAAGGTGAATTCTTGGCTGTAGCTCCTCACCATAGTAGCATACTGACAGCATGCTGCCGGAAAACCTCTCCGGAGGGGTTACTCAAAAAAAACCACTGGACGATGCGGCCCATCTCGAGCTGTTCTACCGCGTCCTCGTGGGTCAAGAGAAATGCCCCAGTATGTCCTATGAATCACGTTCTCATTCGACTTTTTCTATCCAGTAACCGCTAATTCAACTGAAGGCAAACTATCCGTGGAGTTGCAACAGGGGATCAAGCTAGTTTGGGAGGACGTCTACGATTTCGTTAACCCTTTTGGCGACCGCCGAGGTGGTTTATTCAACAGCGTTTGGACATTCGACCTCGATAAAGATGTGCTTTTTCTCACAAAGGATCATCGACTCTGCTCAACGCTTCTCGAACTTGCTCGGGAACGACTGCTCACTCTGGACGACTTCGAGGTGCTGAGCTCACCTAGACAACCATTCCTGGAAGAGCAGACTCTCCCAGGACCCTATTGGGAGCCCAAATTGGACCCCCCTCCGCGGGCAAGGTCATTTCTTGGCCAAGTCCTCCGTGATTTTGCCTACACGTGGCGCCATGTTCTTCGGAGGCAAATGAACACCACGATGTTTATGAAGCTAGCATATGCCACCATCTAGATCTCAAGATTAGAGTTCACTATAGTAGAACGCGTGGGATTTGAACATATCTCTACTGGCGGACCATATGTTCAAGTGGTAGACCTACCAAGCTGGGAGACCCCTGAGGCGACGCTCGTCCAAGCCAGGTCGTCTTGGTTTGCCCTAGCACAGGACACCCGGGAGGGCCTTGAGATGGTACGGCGCCATAGGAACAGCTATCCACCGTTGGGAGATCCCAGAACCGATGTGGCAACATATGCCATCCTGACTCTTCGGCATGTTACTCTTTGCAAGGCCCACGGGGGTAAGATAGTGTGGACGCGATCCGAGGCGCTATTCAACGACACTCCTGTATCCGATGCTGCTATCGACATGATTCTCTGGGCGACCAACACGACCAGCACCGAGCCACAACCAAGTGCAATCAACTTTCTTCCTGTCGAGATTCAAGATAAGGTTCTCTATTATGCAACAATCAGCTTAGTTGCGTCAGCCAAACTGGGCTATGAACTTGGTCTAGGGTCGCCATTCTCTTGGATTGATAGAGGTGTAAAAATCAGCGTTGAAGAAGTCAAGAGGCACCGGTTTGAAAGCTCCCCCGTAGAATCCCAGATCGCTTTCAACGGAGCGATTAGCGGCTTGTCGTACAAGCGGGAGCGCGGGTACCATGTTGGACATGCTAGCCAAACTCCGGTTCCTATTCTCAGGGGGGCGTAGTTCATACGTTAAGCTACGCGTGTATAAAAGATTACCCCACGCCTTGGCCAACGGGTAAGCTCACCATCCATCTTGAAGCGCCCCTCCCCTGGCGATGGATAGTCTGCGTGTTGCGTAGGACCACTTCATCGAGTATGATAAGCCGGTTCTCGCCGTGTCGGGCCTCAACTGGGAATTCATGCAAGGCAGGGAGAACGGGAATGTTAGAGCCGCCGTCGCCAAGAGGAAATGAAGGTGAGGCCGCCCTGATGGACGAGACGGTATTGGAGGACCTAGAAAAGATGCGCATAGCGCACAGCAACTGAACCTGAAGTGACGATGCCGCGTAGGAGTTTGCGAATATTATGCTCTAGTTCATAATTAGAAATCCGGTTCTAGAGCGCTTGACAATTAAAGAGAGCTAATATTAAAGTAGTTATATATACATACAGTACTATAGCATTACTGCTGTATTTTTTAAGAGCTCAATAGAATGATCAGACACTCTAATGAGCGTCATGTTTATAAATTATAGTGAGCATTTTCCATAGCGGTCATTTAACGTACTTCAGTAATGCCTTAAGAAGGGACGTCCACAACTGGCTCTTTTAACAACTTGGTCCAGGTTAAACCCTAATGTAAATTAAGCATTATCGGCCGAAGATATAAGTGAAGCCGTCCCCTAAAGCCAAAACCACGATTTTATTCTGTACTAAATCTAGTCATTATCTCATATTTTATGTACTAAGATGACTGGAAGCGCTTTCGTAGCCGTCAATCGTCGCGTTGTGAATGAGCGGAGGGCCAAGTACTACGGGACTGCCAGCATTAATAAAACAGGGGCTGCAAGACATCTACTACCACTACTCGTATACTATTGCTATGGATATACATCTCTCATTACTATGGATACTCCCTACCATGGATAACCTTTATCTAGCGGTTATTTATAGTATGATAAAACGCTTACTACTATTAGGGTATTATCCACTCGTATGTTTTTGCAGTCTCTGCTTTATTGTCACCCGCTTGCCTGGCAATAATAGTGGGCCGTTGGGCATGGTAAACCCCACAACAGCATAAACTCGGCTTCATTCTGCTAGGATCGAAAATTCATGCCCGGCCAATTACTAATGCTTGAATGGATATACAATATCCGTTTCACTACAAATGCATTCGTTTTCGGTGATAAGAAGAACCTCTTCGCGCGTATTCCTCTCACTTCCCTCTCTCTCATTCTCTTTACTCCATAGTACCGCCTCTCATAAACCTCCATCTCAAACGAGAGCCTTCACCATGAGCAACTCCCTGCATAGAGACTTCAAACAGACAGAATCCTCACGTCCAGACTTCAACACCTCCTCCCAATTCCAATACACAAAAACCGCCAACCCGGACTGGTCCTTCGGCGATGGCGCCAACAACCTCTCCTCCACGTCTTCATCCTCCCAGCGTCACATTTCCATAAACCCTCACGAAGAAGGCCGTCCCACAGGCTTCAACTACAAACTCCTCATTTCTGGCATCGTCCCCCGTCCCATCGCCTTCATCAGCTCACGTTCCTCCGACGGCTCATCCGAAAACCTCGCTTTGTTCAGCTTCTTCAACATGATCAGCTACGATCCCCCGCTATTCGTCGTCAGCTTCACAAACTCCCTCACCGAACCCAAAGATACGCTACGAAATATCTTGGATTCTAAAGAATGCGTCATCAATATCATTTCAGAGCACTGGGTCGAGGCTGCTAATGCAGCGAGCATCGATGCGCCGTATGGGACCTCGGAGTGGGATATCACGGGCTTGACAAAGGACTACTCGTGTGAGACTGTTAAAGCCCCGCGCGTGAAGGAGGCAATTTTTAGCGTCGAGGCCAAGTTGGAGTCGTTTAGGGAATGGGAGAGCAGGGCTACTCCGGGGAAGAAGGCGACTGTTACAGTTGTTTTGGAGGGGACGCACTTTTGGGTGCGAGAGGATGCGATTAATGAGGACAAGAATATTGTAGACCTGGCGGTAAGTGATGTTATTTTACCTGGAGATGAAATCGACTGTGAATGAAGGGCTAACTTGAATGACAGGTCCTAAAGCCTATGGCGCGTATGGGCGGCATCACATACGGCAGGACAACCGAGGCCATAGAGATCCCGAGACCACGGTTTGACAAAGACCTCGGTGGTCAGGAAGGCCTCGAGAAGCTCACAAGCCCAAAGAAATAGAGAAAACACGCAGTCCCTTGTCACTTTTCAAGGGCAAACGAAGAGGACTTGGAGGCTGAGAATAGCATTGCATAGGAGCAGAGAACCGCCAAATACACGGGAAAAGAGGTATATATATGTACATGTCATCTCGTCGTTCATGCACATGGCCAGAATGGCCTGCAATCATTATAAACAAAAACTCCACCCATCCTAAGTAACCTGGGGGGAAGAAACGACAATATCCGAAGGAGATACCCGATATCTCGACATACTCGTAGATCAAAAATAAAAGCTCTGCCCTGGCTTGGAAACAATAAACTCACATCCCAGCTGTACATCCTCCTCATAGTCATTCAGCTGCTGCAAGATCGACTCACCCGCCTGCACCCCATCTGCTAGCGTCTCCTTGACGTGTATGATGACGACCTTGAGCCCCTCAAGAGGCCTTGGAGCCGGCGGAATGCCCACTATCATAGGCACGGGGATATCGAATTCACCGAGCGACAACTCCGCTGTCGGCGTTGCCAAGTGCGGAGTCTCAGCCTCGGACTTAGCCGACAGATACTCGGCAGGCATATGCAGTGGATTTGACGATTTAGGCGATACAGGGTCCTCCTCATCGGCGCTATGCAGGCTCAGTGCTGCAGTGGGAGCTCGCTTCCGATGCGCCCCCGGACCCGTATCGTCGTCTTCGGCGCCGCCCCGCTTGCGCTTCTTGGACTCGAGGGCTCGCGCCTTGCGAGCGGTCTCGACTTCATTAGCTAGAACCTGCATCTCCTCGATGATGTAGACGGGCTTCAGGTGTCCGAAGAGCCGCTCGTTGGGCTGCGAGTCGTCGTAGCTACATTCGATGAAGATGGCGGCCAGGGTGCCGGCCGCGATCTTGGGTGCTGCTTCTTGCCAGATCTGGAGATTGCGGGGGCTTAGGGAGATGCTGTCCGGCTCCACGTCTCCAAAGATGAGCACCTCGCGCTCGTGCGTCTGCTCCTTGATGAAGTAGGCGCTCGAGTCATAGACGCAGTGGCGCGGTTCAAAGTCGCTGCCTCCGAACTGCGGCGACGCACCGCCAAAGGAAGTCTGGGGGAGTGTGCTCTGGCGCCGGGCGTAGCCTGGTGGGTATTGGTAACTGAAGGTGTCGCGGCGGGTCATCTGAATGGGGATGTCGTGTGTGTGCAGATGGCCATACGTATCCCGCCGGGCCATCAAGCCGGACACGTCCTGGCTCCCAAACCGTATCGGCAGCGCATTGCAAACCGATCCACGATGGGTGTGCTTCTCCATGCAGTGGCCATGGCTGACGCTCCATGTCTTGACAAGCAGCCCTTCACAAACCTCCAAGTAGCCGTCACCCAAAGCCGGACTGCCTCCCTCCACCAGCCGCAAGTAGGTCAGCAAGCCAGCGCCATTGTTTTCATCGCTAAGATTAGGCCATATTACGTTGTTGAAAATATGGTTCTTGAGGGCTTCAATGGTCGAGGGCAGTCCAGCCAGTTTCTTTGGACGAGTGCCTGGTAAGCCAGCTGTGTTAATGACAAACGCAGAGATGTGATCTAGATGTGGATGGGTGATCAAATAGGTGTCGACAAGGGAGCGTGTGACGTAGGCGGCATTGGCGGCAGCAGTAGTAAATGGCAGTTCAAGTCCGGCAAACGGACCCGTCGTCAAAATATTGGGACCGGGAACGGATGATGGTGTCGGAGTTGGCGGCGGTGATGCGGGCAAAGCTTCTTCGATGAGACGGGTGATTGCGGAAAGATGAACACCGCCATCGACGGCGACAATAGAGCCCTTGCGCCAATTCTCGGGTACTGAGCGGACGAGAAAGGCTGTTGTGTTGGATTCTTGAGGGCCACCACCAGAGCCCTGCAATAAGAGGTGATTAGCTGTGTTGTTCTATCTGTATGGGTTGAGTTTCTACGTGAAATCCCATCACGATGGCTTCATCATGGTGTAAGAGGGGGAGAGTGTGGAAGAGTCGAGATGCTTCACGATGAACCACGTAACCTGCCGGCAGGCATGACAGGACACTATCAAGATCAAACGCCCAAATCCAACAGCCAAAGACGCCGATGATGACTGTGCACAGAATCGTTTGTTCCCTTGATTGGGAGCACTGGCCCCGGTTAGGTCAGGCGTAGATCATTCAGCGCACCATGACAATGACCAAGTTTCGATACCAAAAGTCCCATAGTATATGACCCAAACTCCAAGTGGTCGTCAGGGGAAGAAAAAAACGGTACGGAGTACTCCGTAGGTGTGACAGAAATATGTCAACCAAAAAAAAGCAATACATACCAGGATAATCACCTGCAACGACGCAGGCGGCGACTCATCCTCCATGACTTGACTCATCTGAAAGCCACTCTGATTCACGACTAACCGACGGCTCGACTTCAAAGTCTGATGCTTTGACTTAGCTTCCTCCTCAGCACAAGCTCTCTCGCTCTCCCTCCTTGGATCTGATCCCCTAAATCCAAGAGCCCAAACCCATACGTCGCGCCCGCAGAAAGAAAGACGGTCAAAGACGCCAAATTCCAGGCCCGCCCTAAGAAGGCCTCCAGAGGAATTTAGCGAAATAAACTGAAAAAGAAGCCGCTTAGAACACTTCCGTTTCGTTGATCCTTTTTCGTGGCTTGTGACGAAAGGCTTCGCACGTGACCCCTGACGTCGTGTTTCCTGGGCTGCTCAGGCTCCCGGCTCAGCCCTGTTGGGATAAAGTTAGGCGGTGCGGATGATAGAAGAAGTCGTAGCAGAGGTGCAGAGGCGGGCGCGGCTCTAATAATATTATAATAATATTATAGGCAAATTGTCGCTACGGTTCACGTATCTCGTTTCGTTTGGTTGTGTTGGTGTTTGTTGGGTATGTGGTGATACCAAGATGTATGTACCTCGCCGAGCGGTCTCGAAAAGGGGGATTAATGACGAGATATCATGTAGCTGCCCAGGTTTTGCTGTCCTGCAATTCCAGAGGAAAATCTGCTTGTTAGAGACAGAAACACGGCTCACACAGGTCTCTCACACACAGAAGAGATGTAGCCAGCTCTCGGCGCTACCGATTGGACGAGTATCACAGCGGCAGCAGCAAATAATAGGGCCCCGAGCCAACACAGGCTCTATAGAGTACTGAGCACTCGCATTTAATATCAAGTATCAAGGTATTTTCTTGCTGGGATCAAAAATTTCAAGAAGCAGAATCAGGTGTCCTGGTACTGTTCCTGTTGGGAGGATACAGGCTTGCTTTTGAACTCTCAACTGGCCTGGCCCATTTAGTATGTATCATCACCCCCCGTCTGTCCGTCCGTTGATTGTTTTTAGCGTCACCATTGGAGGCATGCTAATTACTGCTAGTTAGTGCCTTCGGCGTTGCCGCTCTTTGGCCTCGCAGGCACTGACATGGATGGATGGACTGGCGCGAGAGGCGCATCATGGGGGCCCAATTCCAACGTCCCGGCCCCACGGATTGTGTAACCCCCTGCTGCTGCTACTAAGACATCTACTGCTTCTGGTGTTGGTCACAACACACATCTCCAACCAACCGAATCCGCGACATCTCGCCGACCATCGGTGGTGTCACCACGGGAGGCTGCGGATGATTCTTTGTAAGTGGTGAATCAACAAGCCTGTTATCGCTCACCCATGTCCCTGTCCCGTGGCACCAACAAACGCTCAGAGTAGTGCCTAAAAATAACAAGGCTTAGTAATGCCGTCTCCTCGGGTCTCCCAGGCCCTTTTGTCCTTTGATTCGGGGATCCCTCGGTTGTGGGGAGTGCTGAGCCGCAATATCTGAACTAGTGCCCTAGTTCTGAATAGCAACACGGCGACTGCGAACGCCTCAATTCAGGATCCAAGCAGGCTCTTTTTTTCCTCGTGTACGGAGTACAGCTTGCTGCTTACTCTTTATCTCCGGTTTGGTGCTCGTACGTGAAATTTGCAAAGACAAATGGACCCTTTTTTGCAATAATGAAAGATAGGCCAACTTTCGTTGATCGGATCATTCTTTCATATGCCCCATGCCCCCTGTCCGGGGTATCCGTCAGGTGTATGTCTTAATAGAGACATTTCCGAATACTGCTCCGCAGCTGTTTTAATTCTAAACATAAACAAGTGTAAATAGTAGTAGTAACCAACAATTGAAGGATAATAGAATAGGTAGCATGCATATCTCTATCAATTAGCTCTATCCCATGCATCAAACTAGCAATCCCAATCCGATACGAAGGACCTGTTTGACCGTGCACCCCGTGCCGCTGATCTACGAGATGCCTTTCCACTCCCCTTGTCGACACCATGTTTAACAGTGCTCCGCCCTCCGTCGTAGTGGTATCAAAAACACTAAGCCCTTTTGCTATGCATACCCCCATAGCTTCTACTCGTAATATATGTAATCAACAAATAGACAGACCTCCCATTCCCTCCGTGACATCCCACGTGGTCCAGCAGCATGCACAGTCCCATGTTCATGAACATGAAAGAAACTGCCGCTCAAAAGGCGAGCAACTGAGCGTCGCACGAGCCACAAAATGTCAATTGATCCTTCAAAAGCTCAACAAATGCTTACAGCCGGTCCTCCGTTGTCGTTCGTTCAGGTAGAATGATCCCGTCCAACGAGGACCGGGGGTTCACATCGCTTGATGCGGGACTCCGGAGGTCACCGTAGGACGGAGCATATTACTCGTAGTAGTATGTAGTATCAGTACCAATCCCCAGGACAGTGGCCTGTTCTTTTACAAGTATGGGTATCTTGAGGTATCCCGGCCTAGCCCGGTTTGCAGGGCTTTCGCTGCAAGTCACCGTCCCTTCCGCCTCCGGGGGCGCCGAAGATTCAAGGCCAGGGGCCGGCATCGCGCTCAAAGACCTATCGGAGCTCCAACATCCAGGCCCTTGCTATGCTGCCTGACGCCCTCTGGGGGGTCGACGTGGGGGCTAGAGTCACAACACTCCCCCACCGTTGTCCGCATTCTTACCTGTCTGTATGGGTCTCAGCATCTGTGCGCTGGCTTTTTGTTCTGATCACCCCTCTCATCGGAGATGTCACGTTTCCGTTTGGTTGCAGTGTTCGTGGTTGTAACATCTGTGTTAAGGCCAAAGCACGTTGGGTCATCATCAGCAGCAAAAAGGTTGTCAAAGTCGAAATCATTCATGCAAATCTCGTCTTGGAATAACGATGCTTCTAAGATGTCATCCAGATCGAGAGCGCTCTGTGAGGCATTAGCGACACGGCTTTGTTGCATACCGCCTTGAAGTTCAGCCTGGGACATGGATTGGGTTTGGGCTGAGTCCAAAGGGCTAAAGAACGCCATTCGATGTTTGCTGCTAGGATTCTGACTCTGAGATGCATCCATTTGAGGCTGAACTTGTGGCCGGGCTCGAACTTGCGCTGAACTCAAAGGGTTAAAAAACTGCGGGCGTTCACCAGTGGCCTGAGTACTGACACTTTGCTGTGTGTTGCCTTGCGACCTGGTTCGCGAATTCAGCTTTGGATTAGGATGGGCCAGCTGATTCTGTATTCTGCTCCTAGCTGGAGACATGACGGAGTTGGGAGAAAGTTCTTCGAGAATCTTACTCAAGCCGGTCTCCTTTCGAGGACGGAAATTGTATGAGCCTCGGGGTTGAGTAGGAACTAACCTTGGAACTAAAGGGTTGAAGCGCTGTGAAACAGCTTGTGTACCATTCGTCCCGTTGTTGTGATACGAGATACTTGGAGGCGTAGTTTGCTCATCTTCTGTTGAATCAAAAGTTAAAGACGAATCGGTGCTATCAGTGCTGACCGTCCTGAACGTCTTAGTTTTCTTAGCACACTTCGCTCTCTTGGATGCCTCAACGAACAGCTGCAGATTCCCGACGTGTACATCAATCGTCCTTTTCTCATTGTCTGCTCTTTTTGCGTTCCGCTTCACTCTGGCTTTCTGGCGAGCTGCCGTCTGATTTTCCAAGTGGTACTTGTTCAGTCTGTACGACAGCGACTCTTCGTAAACTCGGGGTACCTGCGTAGGACCATTCTTCTTCCAGTAGTCCATTCTGCCATGAAACCAAGGTCTGTAGGCATCCCTGACAATACCCACATCCGTCAGTTTTTCCAGTGTCACCACATTCTTGTCCTCGTTGGGGAATGTTCGGTCCTCTGGGAGTAGCCTACCAGATATATGGAACTCCATGGGATCAAAGATTTGCTCAAAGCACCAAAGATGCATGGATCCAGCATACTTTAACGGGTCGTTGGTCCCATTTGATGTCAAAGCAGGGAACTCATCAAAAACAACACGTAGCCATCCAGCCCCAATGCTTCGATTCGGCATGGGGCAATCAGACCATCGGCAGATTCTGTCTTCCGGGTCCAAACGATGGTTGCACTGGGTTGGTGTTTGCTGAACCCAGAAAACGGCGTCTTTGGGACAGTTGTCAGCATACTCTCGAAGTTGGTTTGCATCAAATGATCGGTCGAGAAGCCACTGTCCCTTATGATTGTAAGTAAACAGGAGCTGTTCACCCCATGTGACGCTGCCCCACGGCTCTGGCACAGCTATATCTGAGCTGTACCAAAGAGCTGGATCGCATTTGGGGTCTCCTCTCTTTTTGGCCTCTCGATTTTGGCTAACCTTTTGGTGAATGTCGACATGTCTCTCGATTCCTAGACGGTTGACAGAATTCCGCTGTGATTGTCGTACCTGCCGCGAGCGTCGTGTATCGACAATAGCCCCAGGGTTTCTATTAAACTGGAAACGGGCTGATCCCGTGTTGTAGAAATCTGCAACCTGGTTGTTGTCCTGCTGGGTGTATCGTAAGCCATATGGTAGAGAATTATCGTACAAGCTCTCGAGAGGAGGGTAATTGGATGGGTGGAAATTGTCATAGTATTCCTCGTCTACATTCTCATTGTCCTGTTGTGAGAGTTGGGTGCTGTATGCCCGTGCTTGCTGGTCAATTGGCAACCCGGAGGTAGAGACTTGCTTATCAGGTGCTGAAGGGAGGGTGTCTTGTCTAAACACTGGCAACTGATCAATCGCATCACTTGTTGTTGGAGGGACTGAGAAATCGAAATCTATACTTTCCCAAGCGATGCCTGAAAAAGAATCCAGCATCCCTAACATCTTGTTAGTCTGTTCGTGGACGTTACTCCTCGCTATAATCACTGAGGGTATTTACCTTTGGGACCATTCGTATCTGCTGGAGCTTCGAAGATTTGTTGTTGCTGACCGCTCTCATGTTGTTCTGGGGAAGCTGTGAACATGCCACTCAGTTGAGCATAATCGTCCAAGTTCAAAGTGGCATTCATGTCCTTGTCAGGCCATGTATTGAGCCACTCCATGTCCATGTTCAAGTTTGCCATGACTTGAGGGTCTTAAGAGATCGATATTTGACGTGTATGTGGCTTTGGTGAGTGATGATAGTCGTCTTGTACGGGTTTAATGTTGCGACTCTGGGTGTGCTACTGAAAATGTCTGATATCACCGTGGAAGAGGGGATGGATCTGGTTATATCATGTTCACGGTACCCAATCCGACACTACAAGTTGCCGAAGAACGAACGGACCAATTCATTGTTCTGAAGCATCATGAATGAAGACTGGAAGAAAGACAAGACATCGGCAGCGTTGGCAAACAAAGGAACAATAAGAGAGAAAGACTAGTGGATATGTTTCATTGTAAGGCTTGATTCTACGCGACTGTCAATGAACATGGCTTGTTCGACTTGTTAATGTCATGGCTGCGGGCCGTTGCGATTGGGTCATCTGTTGCTCTGTTGTTCAATGTCAGCGACGGCTTTGCGCAAACAATACGTATAAGACATTGAAAGAAGGTTGTGAATATTCAGGAAAACTCATGCAAGCTTGTTCCACATAGTTGTTCAGAACAGGTCTGTGAATGCGATTCTCATCATGAAAGGGTTGGAGAAGGTTGTATGGCTTGGTAGACTTACTGTTACAAGTAAAAGGGCAAGGATTCTGGACACTATTGCCTGGCCATTGAGCCTCATGCAAACCCCAAGGCAGTCAACCAATTTGCTTCAGGAACATTTTCGATGTCCGTTCCACAGGTGCACTTGCACTGCGCTCCGCCAAAGACAGATGACCTCATGAATTGAAGTCTTTCATGCTGGCATATTCTTGCACATTGCCTGTTTCAGAAGACGAGAGGCGTGGAAACAGCTGAAACAAAGCTGGTGACAGGTGAAAGGCAGAGTTTGATGACAAAAGAAATTTCGCAATTGAAGAAGTTGTTTGTAGTGGGGCTGTCGGATTAAAGTCCAGCCGGTACTGTAGTAGGACTCCGTATTTATACCCGTACGCCGTAACGGGGATAATATTCCGTACGACGCACTTGTACTCAATGCAAAAGCTGAGTAGGTACTATCACGTAGATATCACATGAATAGGTATGTTTGTCTCAATACAGAATCTCTGTGTGTGGAGGCAAGCATATCGCAATTGCTATTGATAACGCAAGTTTGCGAGTCTATCTGAGGACAGTTTTCTTTGTGCTGCTGTGTCTTCCTTCTGTCGATGATCTACGGAGCTACGGAACTACGTCATCCTTTGTGACGTGAGAGATAATACTCTACTCTGTATTCCAACACTACTTGTAAATCTCCAGGAACATCACTTCTTCGTAGCCCTATGTTATTCGGGTAGAGCAATGCCATGGAATACCTTCATAGCAAACCGGACCTGGAAAATAAATAAAAACCTCTAGGGTAGGCGTTAATAGCGATCCGCAGCAACAGCAACCAACAGACAGACGCCTCGTGTTCGTCATTTTAGCGGCGCGGCTCAGCCACTGCTGCTGCTTCAGTAGTGCCCTTTGCAGCCCCTGCCCTGGCAGATCAGCCCCTCGTTTTCACATTTCTAGCAGCACGACGTTCCTTGCCGAAGCAGCGGCTGGCATATGGCCGACTTCAACCCTCACTACGTCACGAGACTCGTATCTCAGTCTCCGGGCATGGCCAAGCGCCAGTTCCTCGCTTTCTGCCAAACATACGGAGTTGTTGCCGCGCAAAAATTCAGGTTCAGAGCGCCGCTGCTGTGTCGACAATGGCTGAGTATGGTCCCGAGCTGCGGGCCATGCTCGAGGACCTAGAGCGTGAATTGGAGGTAGGCTGTCCGACGCTCCCGTCTTTCTCCCTGGTATGGCATGGCTTGAAGCTAAGATGATGGCTTGTAGGAAGGCGATATCACAGAGAAAGGGTAAGTCGTGTATCTCGGGGTACCGGCGCTGGTGACGGCTTGTCGCGCGATTGTGATCCATCCTCTAATCGCTCCTTTAGCTACCAGAAGCGACGTGCTCTATTGCTATCTCAGTATGGCCCACCACCGACCGCTCCCGTTCCCCCAGAACCTCGATCTGGCTTGAGTATACATTCACCCGAACACTCGACGCATCCTTCCAGCGATGGCCATCGAGCCTCTGTCATGTCCGCCATAGGCGGCGGCCGTGGCTATCCCGACCCGAACAATACCTATGACTCCCCCATGCACCGACCTGGCTCTGGCTACGGACCGCTACCGCCAGCCTCTCATGCATCCTTCGAGACAAATCCTGCCAGCGTCTTGCGACCTGGTGGTTCAATTGTGGAACGTCCCATGGTACCGCATCGTGAGTCGCTTTTCACTGGCGCTGGACCAGGCGACCCTTCTACGAGGAGTGGGACAATGGTCTCGGGAGACTACGCTTTCAACCCCGATCAGCACGGCGCATACGCAGAATCACATCAGCAGTCCGGCGACGGTAGAACGGGAACGTTGTTGGACTCTCAAGGCTTCTTCTCAGACTTCGCTGGGCAGCAGCACTACGATCAGAACCAGTTTGGTGACTACGGAGCAGCGCCGAAATATTCCTCAAGCGAACCGTTCTCTCCAACAGCAGCCATGGCGCCGCCAATGCTCACTGCCAGCGACCTTCCTCCTCCAGAAGTGCTGGAATATCAGGCGCCACTCGAGCCGAGAGAAGTGCCATTCGCCATCCATGACCCCCACAATAGCAACACCCCGATGTCTACATTCGACAACATAGCTGCTGTCCTGCGCTATCGCGGCCGTACCACCGCCAAGGTGCCGGCGTATTGGGTCTTGGATAATAAGGGCAAGGAGATTGCCTCCATTACCTGGGACAAACTCGCTTCCAGAGCGGAAAAGGTCGCCCAGGTCATCAGGGAGAAGAGTTCATTGTATCGTGGAGACAGAGTTGCTTTAATCTACCGTGACAGCGAGGTTATTGATTTCGCTACCGCGTTGCTGGGCTGCTTTATTGCTGGCGTGGTGGCCGTGCCCATCAATGATTTGCAAGATTACCAGCGATTAAATCACATCCTTACGTCGACGCAGGCGCACTTGGCTCTCACCACAGACAACAATCTCAAAGCTTTCCAGAGAGACATCACTGCGCAGAAGCTCACTTGGCCCAAGGGAGTGGAGTGGTGGAAGACTAATGAGTTTGGCAGCTATCACCCTAAGAGGAAGGATGATGCCCCTCCATTGTCTGTTCCGGATCTTGCATACATTGAATTTTCTCGTGCACCCACTGGTGACTTGAGAGGTGTTGTTCTCAGTCATCGGACCATTATGCACCAGATGGCATGCCTTAGCGCTGTCATGTCCACGACTCCTGGCAATGGGCCTGGAGATACTTTCAACCCCTCCCTCCGGGACAAGAACGGCAAACTCATAGGTGGCAGAGGTGGTAGCGAGATTCTGCTCTCCTATCTGGACCCTCGCCAGGGCATTGGTATGATCCTGGGTGTTCTTATGACCGTTTACGGTGGTCACACAACTGTGTGGTTCGACAACAAAGCCGTGGACGTTCCCGGCCTGTATGCACATTTAATCACCAAGTACAAAGCGACAATAATGATTGCGGACTATCCTGGATTAAAGCGCGCGGCGTATAACTATCAGCAAGACCCCATGACAACACGAAATTTCAAAAAGGGCACGGAACCAAACTTCCAGTCAGTGAAGCTTTGTCTAATTGATACCCTTACTGTTGATAGTGAGTTTCACGAAGTGTTGGCGGATCGATGGCTGCGACCGTTGAGAAATCCGCGGGCCCGGGAGGTCGTCGCACCGATGTTGTGTCTTCCAGAACACGGTGGTATGGTTGTTAGTGTCCGAGACTGGCTCGGAGGTGAAGAACGTTTGGGGGTGCCCTTGAAACTTGACTCAGACTCCGATGTGGATGTCGAGGGCGAGCGGGAAGACAAAGAAGAAAAGCCAGCTGCTTCTAACGGGTTCGGAAGCCTGTTAAGCGGAGGAACGACCACGACAAAGGAGCAGCATGGAAAGACGGAACTTGGTGAGGTTATTCTTGACCGTGAGGCCTTGAAAACAAACGAAGTGGTCGTTATTGCCCATGGCGATGAAGCACGGAAGAAGACCTCCATTGAGGCGAGCATGGTTCGGGTTGGCGCGTTCGGCTACCCGATTCCAGATGCTACGCTTGCCGTCGTGGATCCGGAGACAGGCCTGCTTGCATCTCCCCATTCAGTTGGCGAAATCTGGGTCGACTCACCCTCATTATCTGGAGGATTCTGGGCACAACCGAAGAACACGGAGATTATTTTCCACGCACGGCCGTATAAATTCGATCCGGGCGAACCGACACCGACTGCCGTGGAGCCAGAGTTCTTACGGACTGGATTGCTTGGTACCGTGATCGAGGGCAAGCTTTATGTGCTGGGACTGTATGAGGATCGTATCCGGCAAAAGGTTGAATGGGTCGAGCACGGCCATGAAATTGCTGAGTACCGTTATTTCTTTGTGCAACACATTGTGGTCAGCATCGTCAAGAATGTTCCCAAGATTTACGACTGCTCTGCGTTTGATGTTTTCGTCAATGATGAACATCTGCCAGTCGTTGTCCTGGAGTCAGCCGCGGCATCAACAGCGCCGCTTACCTCGGGCGGACCACCAACGCAGCCTAATACGGCCCTGCTCGATTCATTGGCTGAACGATGTATGGAAGTGCTCATGCAGGAACATCACCTCAGGGTCTACTGTGTTATGATCACAGCGCCAAACGCGTTACCGCGGGTCGTCAAGAACGGAAGGCGAGAGATTGGAAACATGCTCTGCCGGCGTGAGTTTGATCTTGGAAACCTCCCTTGTGTCCATGTCAAGTTTGGCGTGGAACATGCCGTTCTTAACCTCCCTATTGGCGTCGACCCCATGGGCGGTATATGGTCACCGATCGCGTCAGAGTCAAGGACCAACATTCTGGCTCCTGCAGACAAACAGTACTCAGGAATAGACCGCCGAGAAGTAGTTATTGATGACCGGACATCGACACCGCTCAACAACTTTGCTTGCATCACGGATCTCATTCAATGGCGGGTTGCCCGTCAGCCAGAAGAACTATCTTACTGTACTATTGACGGCAGAGGCCGAGAAGGCAAGGGCATCACCTGGAAGAAATTCGACTCAAGAGTCGCTGCTGTGGCTATGTATCTGAAGAACAAGGCAAGAATACGACCAGGCGACCATCTTGTTCTTATGTACACACACTCTGAAGAGTTTGTGTTTGCTGTCCATGCGGGTATCAACCTTGGGGCTGTTATCATACCGATGGCGCCTCTGGACCAGAATCGACTTAATGAAGATGTTCCCGCGTTCCTGCATCTGATCGCTGACTACAAAGTCAAGGCTGTTCTCGTTAACCAGGATGTGGATCACTTACTCAAGCTCAAACCCGTGGCAAGCCATATCAAGCAGTCAGCGCAGATTTTGAAAATAAATATGCCAAATATCTTCAACACCACCAAGCCGCCAAAGCAGAATAACGGACTCCGGGAATTGGGTTTTACAATTGACCCTGCTTGGATTCGGCCTGGATATCCCGTTCTCATTTGGACATACTGGACACCAGATCAGCGGAGAATTGCGGTGCAGCTCGGACATGATACCATTATGGGTATGTGCAAGGTGCAAAAGGAGACATGCCAAATGACTAGCTCAAGACCTGTTCTTGGATGCGTGCGCAGCACGACGGGCCTGGGCTTTGTTCACTCGTGTCTGATGGGCATCTATATCGGCACACCGACTTATCTATTGTCACCAGTCGAATTTGCCCAGAACCCAATGTCGCTCTTTGTTACCTTGTCGAGGTATAAGATTAAGGACACATACGCAACACCGCAGATGCTGGACCACGCCATGTCGTCGATGCAAGCCAAAGGTTTCACGCTGCATGAACTAAAGAATATGATGATCACGGCAGATGCTCGGCCTCGAGTGGACGTATTCCAGAAGATGCGGCTCCATTTTGCGGCTGCCGGGCTCGACAGGACAGCGATTAATACTGTTTACTCTCATGTGCTCAATCCAATGATCGCATCAAGATCCTACATGTGCATCGAGCCAATTGAGCTTTGGCTTGATCCAAAGGCGCTTCGTCGCGGTCTCGTGGTGCCTGTTGACCCCGAATCAACCCCACAGGCTCTTCTTATGCAGGATTCCGGAATGGTGCCGGTGTCAACCCAGATTGCCATTGTTAACCCTGAAAGTCGCATTCACTGTCACGATGGCGAGTATGGTGAGATCTGGGTTGATTCAGAAGCATGCGTGAAGTCCTTCTATGGCTCCAAAGACGCATTTGACGCAGAGCGATTCGATGGGCGGACGGTTGACGGCGACCCTAACGTTCAGTACGTCCGGACTGGCGACCTGGGTTTCCTCCACAATGTCAGCCGGCCTATTGGGCCTAATGGTGCACATGTAGAAATGCAAGTCTTGTTTGTGCTGGGAAATATTGGCGAGACGTTTGAGATTAATGGACTCAGCCACTTCCCAATGGACATCGAGGCTTCGGTCGAACGCTGTCACAGAAATATTGTGGCAAACGGCTGGTGAGTTGAATAAGTCTAAAAACCTATGACGACGTTTTCTAACATGGGACAATAGCGCTGTTTTCCAGGCCGGTGGGCTGGTTGTTACTCTGGTCGAAGTGAGCCGCAAGCCTTACCTGGCCTCCATGGTTCCCGTCATTGTCAATGCAATTTTGAGTGAGCATCAAATCATCGTGGACATTGTCGCCTTCGTTAACAAGGGTGACTTCCCTCGATCTCGTCTTGGAGAGAAGCAGCGAGGCAAGATTCTTGCTGGATGGGTCACACGCAAGATGCGCACCATGGCCCAATTTGCTATCCGAGACCTCGATGCAAGCGTCATTGGTGAGCCAGGAGATGGAGGAGATGCCAACAGGCAATCTATGGGAAGTATGCGCAGCCTTGGAGCCACGGCCGCTCGTGCATCTAGTCTCAGAAATGTGGAACATGCACCACAGATTCTAGAACAAGAGGAGTTTACACAGCAGATGGACCAAATGGCTAGCATGGACCCGGTTGGTGTTGCCATGAGCACTCAGGAAGATCAGACTACACCGACGACTTACCATCACCCCAATATGGGATATGGAGAAGAAGTAGCGTCCATGTCTGGGTATAACCATCACCAAAACTACCCCGCTGGTCAAGGCTACCAATATGAAGACTTTGAGCGGGTCTCGAGAGGACATGATGCGCCTCCTCCCCAGGCCGGCGAGCCAAGGTCGCCAGCGAGATCAGGACATGGTCAAGCGCCACCTCAGATCCGACTTCCAGGCGTAGACGGACGCGAAGCCTTTGATTTATGGACAGGAGGGGACGAAGATGACGAGGCAGACTGGACGACAGACGCGATTATGCACATGAATCTTGCCGGGCGTTAAACCCCAAGATGAGCGGCTGATGGATAGATGAGAGGGCATGAATAAAAAGTAGTAGAAATCGACGGCAGGTTGCTGGAACATTATGATATCGGAAAGCAAGCAATGCAGAGGAGTTGGGCTTTGAGGGCATTACATCTGGGCTGGCTGGTAATGCATCGTTATTTGCATTTCTTTGTTACCATGGCCCCCCCCTTTTTACAAG
The DNA here is from genome assembly GCA_025331125.1 of Mycogone perniciosa. Lineage (NCBI taxonomy): Eukaryota > Fungi > Ascomycota > Sordariomycetes > Hypocreales > Hypocreaceae > Mycogone > Mycogone perniciosa. The sequence continues at coordinate 148,363 of JAOALB010000117.1, forward strand.
TGTTGGATTCGGATGTTCTTTTTTTGTGTTCGTGCTCATTGATGCTTATAAACCCCGTATAAGAGTTAATACACGAGGCCACGCATGAATGACGGGGCGGTGTTAGAGAATGTGAATGGTGATGAAGAAAAGCTTTCTAGCATACTCATTCCTCCATTCGAGATATGACTCTATGACCTGTAACGCCAAACTGAATTTCCAAGGTCTTCAAATGTAGATACCCAAACCCAGAAATTGTAGACGAAAGCAAATATGCACAGATGATGCGCATTATAACCCCAAGGATATCAACTTCATCTTCTTAACATCATCCACCTCGTTCCACATTCACTTTCCCATAAGAATCCAAAGCAATGTTCTTCATAACCGCCGAATTGGAATAGAATCCGCCTCCACTGGCACATGATCATGTGGCAGCTCGTACGAAATATTTGGTGTATTCTCCATCTTTTGCTGCTGCGTCTGGTCTGTATAATATTCCTGTCCAATACTGCCATCAGAGAGACGGGTTGTAGATTGTGCAGAGTGAGGATATGCAGTCTTATGGGAGTGGCCTAGTTCGGTGGCGTTTTGGTAGGAGGTGCGTTGGCGGCGGCGGATGAGGAAGAATGTGAGGAGAGAGAGGGCGATGACGCTGAGGCCGACGCCAATGCCGATACCAGCGGCTGTGCCAGAAGAGAGGCCGTTTTGGGGGTTGGAAGAAGAAGGAGAGGCGGTTGTTGTGGGTGTAGATGTGGAGGTTGGCTGTTGAGATGTGTTAGTCTTCGATATATCCCCTCTATTCCCTTTCACTCTCACTCAACAATCCCATAATGACGCACGTTAATACCCTTATATCCTCCTCTTACACCAGAAGTTCAGGAAGGAGAAGAAGAAACTCACATCTGAAAAGACAGTCGAGTAATCCGCCTCATCAACATTCGCATGACTCGTCATAATCCAATGCTGCGCCGGCTGCGCAATATCCGTCCGCAGATTCAAGCTCATGTACAGCGGATTCCCCTTATGCACATCAATAACATAGTCCGTGCCGTTCTTCACATTCACAATCCTATACGAGCCGTCGCCCCAGTCCGCAACGTCCCACCTCTGCGCATCGTCACTACTCGACTTTGCCATATAGGGCCTTGTGTGCCCCGTGGTAACTTCGTCTGTGGTGAAGCATACGCCGATTTGTTTCTAGATTTTGGTGTTCGTGCAGCGGAGGGCGTAGCGGCCGGGATGGGTTGAGGAGTTGATGGGTTGGAATTGCCAGTACTGGTCGATGTTGGCGGTGGGCCGGACGGCGAGGGAGCCGTCTTGGATGATTTGCAGCATGGAGCTGAATGTGGTGCTGTTGACTTTGTCGACGCGGCCTTCGGTGATGTGGTACCAGACGTTGGGGTTGAGGTTGGAGGGTATGAGGCTTGTGAAGTCGGCCATAATGAAGAATGCTGTGGAGGAGGATTCAGGGGTAAGATGAGAAGAACAGCAATTACAACAACAATACCAAAAACGCGAAGGTTAAAGGATTCAAGACAGAAAATTATTGAACAGTATTAGAGGAAGGAAGAGGAGATCGACGGTTATCAGCTCAATAGAGAGGTAGACATGCAGCCAGCTAGGATTAGCCAGATAGGCGCCCACTGTCACTCATACGTACATCCTAGAAGCGATACATGGCAGAGAATGATAAGAATAGCATCTTCTTCACGTGTAATCATACATACAAACATAATGATAAGCCCTGTGTCGATTCTTGCCCTGTTGGGTCGTGTACTCTAGCTCGAAAGGAGGAGAGGTTGAAGCTGTCATAGTACATGCTTCCGGCGCCTAATAATCCCTGAAACAACAACCGTGGGGTTTTATAGCGAGGCAGTTTTGATCGTCACCAGACTCTCTCGCGAACTGACCTATGATGAAGACGGATGAGGAGAAGTAATGAAAACCTGGAACCCTCTATGACGAGCGGCTGAGGCGGGTCTCTCGTAGCTGACTACTAAATTTAGCGCTCAAGCGCCTCAAACATCATCGAAGCTTCGTTCAAACAGCCACAGCGGTCTATCTCCAGGGTGCTTCGCCTTCTTCCCGGCTCTTCACTTACATGGTGGAAGCCAACTCCGATATCTCACGCCTGGATTCTCTTCCATAATTATCTGCTGTTATGTTTCCTCTCTTTATTTTCCCTTCTCAGGTTGTACTTCGTCATAATGCCCAGACCAGGTGTTCTAGCGACTTGCAAATGTGCATATCTCCAAAAGGATTCTGCATGCGGCGCTGATGGACAATAATGGCGTATGCAAAGGGCCGATCCTTGTGCTCAGGCAGCTGTCGTATGCTCTGAGGATGATGAAGCCAATGAACATTGCCATTGGTATTTTCGAGTATAAAAAGACATATTCCATCGTAGGCTCTTGGAATTTATGTTATGGATATTTGTTGCATGTACGACGACCGGAGTATTAAGGGGCTTATGTGAAGCTTGACTGCTCTGTAATTGTGTCCAACTACTGAAAGACCCTTCCGTCGTCTATGAATGGATTAATGATGTACATGAAGGGGAAAGCACGTACAAGTCTATCAACGTATATACTTTACATATATATATATCTCTTGCATCTTGCTCTGCTCACTTGCCACTCTGTACTTGATCAAATCCCTCTTCTCCTCTCCATCTCTTCCAACGTGCGCTTCACAATCGCCAGCGCCTCCGCCTCCACATCCTGCCCCCTGCGCCACGTATACAGAGTCACACCCAGCTGGTCTAGCTGTTCATGCGCCCTTGCCACACGTCGCCTCCAAAGCTCTAGCTTCCGGTTTACCGCTCCCATAGTGGGCGATCCAGACGGCGACGTGTTCCCGGAGCGGTTGCTGGGCGGTCGGTAGTATGTCATTCCGGTTGCCGGCATGGGTGCCAATGACGGAGGAAGTGGATCAAAGTCCACGTCCGAATTGGACGAAGCGCCGCGGCCTTGAGCAAACATTCGCGGGCTGAGGCTCTTCAGGCTTGATGGTGTTACGCGTCGACGTGGAGGGGGAGGGGGCGGTTGGTCTGCTGCTTTGCTCTCGTCCTTTGCTTGAGTTGTGGGGTTGGTTGATTGCTGCGATGAATGTTGTATTTGGGTAAGTGGATGAAGCTGTTGATTCCCTCCCAAGCCAACTGGCTTCCTTGGTGGTTTCGGCGGGGGCTCAGGGTCAGAGCCAGTTTTGACTCCTGATAGTCCAAGTCCTACAGGACTCTTACTTGCTCCCGTTAACGATGTGGTGCTGCTCAGAGCCGCAGGTTTTGCTGGTCGGGGCGGAGGTGGTTTATGCCCAAGCAGGTCCGTAGCACTGACGGATGGTCCTGGTCTCGAGTTTCTAAGCTGCTCCAGAGCCACAGCGTGATCCAGGCTTGTCTCTTCGGGCTCATCAGAAAAGTCTATCAGAGTACCCATCACTGGTCCCGAGGGTGCTTTGGTCTCACTCATTGAGCCCGGTGCCGAGTTCTGTCGGACTTTGCCATTTCCATTCAGAGAATGTCCATCATTCAACGTCATGCTAGATGCTCCGCGCCGCGCGAGTTCGAACGAAGGTTCAAAGTAAGCAGCCCCCTCGGGTGTCGTAACGTCTCGAATGAAGACAGCCAATACACGCCCCGGGTGTGCGAGGGCTAACTCGGTATATACCTCAAGATCAGCTTCTCCACTGTCTCCCACGAGGAGAAACTTCCGGTTGGGAAAGTCTCGCATCAGGCGAACCAGCGTGTTCTTTTTCCGTTCCGCAACTGGCTCAAAGATGCCCTGCAACATGCCTGAGTATTGCTTCAGATGAAGGGACCCTGGTGGAAGACCGGAGAGTTTGAAGAAAGTGGCCAACATGGGGAATAGTTGCCATGGGCTATTGGAGCAGTAGTGTATGCTCACGCCAAGTGCATGCATATCACTATACCAGTCCTTCACACCTTCAATGGTGAGGTCAGCCAGTTCACGCACAAAAGTATTTCGGAAGATTTCTCGCGCGCCTCCTGAGATGTTGGACATCTTGATGGTGTCGTCTATGTCGCTGATCAAGCTGACACCGTAAGGCTCAATGACTTTGATCTCTTGTATGGCAGAGAGTTTCTCGTTTGCGAGCACCCTGACTTTGGTTGCCACAAAGTCAAGCGGTGCCCGAATGACGAAATGACCAGCATCATTGGTCAAGACCGTCCGCGACTGGGACTTGGTTTCGTTGTAGAAGAATACCGTGATCGGGAGTGCGACTAGTGGGTTTGTCATAAACGGTGCTACTCTAGCCATCAGGTTGGCATTAGCAACTGCTAGTTCAGCTTCCGTGAGCTCGTTGAGGTTTGCTGAGCTCTGCCTGGCTGTGAAGCTGGGGCTTCCTGGAGCCGAATCTGGAGTCAAACTGCCTCGCCGACGAGGCGGCCGGAGCGCATTAGCTGAGTCCCCAGAGCCAGCATTCTCCTGCGGCTGCTCACTGTAGCCGCCACTGATTGCTATCCTCCGCTCTTTCTGGCCTTTCTGCTCGATCTTGGCGGCTTCTTGTGCAATCCTCTCCTCCTCACGTAGTTCCTCAGGCATTTGGTGATTCGCCATGCCTTGATTCTGGTCTGCTTTCGGTGCTGAAATTCCGCTGAGCTGACGCGCCAGCCCAATCAAGAACCGATTTCGCCTCGTCATGGGACCGGTATGCGGAGAGTATATCCAACCTCTGACATCGACATCAACAATCGCTTTCTCGTCTTGATGCCTCTCCCACTCTTGCTTCCAATAGTCCTCGTCTTGAAGGCTGCCTACTGCTGGCGCTTGGGTTTGGTGTGGTGGCATTTGGCCCCAGTCCTTCCTTGTGTGATGTTTAGCGTAGCATGGGAATAGCACCATTTGCTCATCGCCTTGTGCTGTGATGGCGACCTCCGGGAACGCGCCGGGGATGTGTATGCTGCCCTGGCCGTCCAGACCGCCGTCCATGCGAGTCGCTCTGGATTGCGCATATGTCTCCCTGATTTCTGTTACGGCCTGCTGCCCAGTACGGTATAGGTTCCCGGCCATGGCTGCAAATCTCCTCCTCCTGTATCCCTTCTCCCCCCTCTCCAGGCCATCGCCCGTGTTGGGCGCGTAGCCCATTGACGCTCCTTCTGTTGACTGCATCGTTAGTGGTCCAGATGATGCCGGGGATCGTCTCCTCCCATCTTTGATCGGTCGGTGTCTTGGGGAGCCTAGTAGCAGCCGTCGGCTATGCCAGGCGACGAGGTCTAAAAGCCGAGTCTTGGTGGCGCGCTTGTGTTGCCGTCCAAGGATGTAGCGGTAGATGCGGCTCTGGAGACTATGCTTGACGTACGGGAGTGTATCGAGGTGGAAGTGGAACACTCGTTCGCGATACCGATCTCGGACTGCGTGCGGGAGCAAGTATCGAAGGAAGCCTTGTGTGTGGCGTGGAGGTGGACGGAAACGACTGAGACCGAAGATTCTAAAGGGAGCCAGCTTGGGTGGTTGTATGCCTAGCCTTTGGCAGCTAATTGAGCCAGATACAAACCCTCCTTGAGTCCCAAGTTGACTTTTATACGGCCGGTGGCGGAGCACCAAATAGAGTGCCGATACAAAATGTCGTCAATCTCTCAGGCGAGCCAGTCTTCTGACAGATGTCAGACTGCCACCCTGATTTGGCACATGCGGCGGTGGTGATGATGCCGGCACCTGACATGCGCTATGTTGCGGACCGTCATTCATGCCGTTGGCCACAGGATAAAATGATAGCCTATCACCAGAACTCGTGATCGTTCCTGATGGATTGTAGCGTTGAGTTGAGTTGAGCTCAAGATTGGATCTATTGCTAGCTAGGCGCATTATGTCATCACAGACTCCGCTCTGAGGCGCTTTTAGCAGAGAGCCTTCCGAGATCGTTAGGTAGCTTGGTAGCTCTCCATAACCACAGAGTGGGAACAAACATCAACAACACAACTCATCGATGCAGACAAATTTTATACATAGATGACACCAAGAAAACATTACTCTTTACTACATCACCAACGCCGCTCACCTCTTCCCCTTCTTCATCTGCACCTTCGCCTTGCCTTTGTTCGGAACCGGCTTCTTCCCTTTACCTTTGGCTTTGGCCGCAGCGTCAGCTGCAGCAGTCTTGCCCTTCTTCCACTCCTTTCCTTCTGCCCTCATAGCCTTTAAATCCAGTTTCTTCTTGTCCTTATTGCTCAATTTGACGGCGCCCTTCTTTTTCTTCGCCTCCTGAGCTCCGTTCAGCTCATCTCTTCCGGCTTGCTTGGCCTTGTCCTTGTCATGCTGCGTCTCGAACCATGTTCGCTTGGGTCGCGACTTGATCTCCGCTTCGTGCTCAATGATGTTCACACCCCTCTTGATCTGCATCTCGGCCTGGGCAATCTGCCTCTCCTCCTTTTCCTCCTTCATGATCTCTTCAATCTCATCAGACATGCCGTCAATCTCGATCTGCCACTTATCGACTTCACTGGCCTCTATGATGCGGCTGATGATTTTAGATCCTTGATCCTTGCCAGCCTTGACAGCGGCTTTGACCACCTTGCGATCGGGTTCGGCAGCCAGAGTCAAAGATGTACCGTTTCGCCCAGCACGAGCCGTTCGACCAACTCGATGGACATAGATTTCCACTGACTGAGGAGCTTCGTAGTTTATGACAGTATCGACACCTTTGATATCCAAACCACGAGACGCCAAGTCAGTTGCGAGCAGATAGGAAACCTTACCGTCTCGGAAATCCTCAACGCTTGCAATACGCTACAAGAAGTCAGCGGGAGCTCGGGACTAATCACGGCGATTGTACTCACTTGTGTTTGATTCATACTACCGTGCAACTCTGCACAGGAGAGACCTAGCAGGCCAAAAATGATACGGGCTCTGTGAGCTTCCTTCTTTTGACGGAAGAAAATAATGACCCTTTCCGTATAGAGCCTTTTGCAAACATGAACAAGATAGCCCATTCGCTTTTCTTCACGCCCCGGACGCAGTCGGACAAATTCTTGTATAAGAGTGCCCGCGGTCTTCTTTTGGGAATCCACCATTATCCTGACTGGCCTGTTCAATCCGACCTTGATGAGGCGGTCGACGGTAGATGTCATGGTGGCGGAAAACAGCATTGTTTGACGTGACTTCGGCAGAGTAGTCAGAATTTCGTTCAGCTCATCGGCGAAACCATCCTCAAGCATTCGGTCAGCTTCATCGAGCACGAGAATCTCCACGGTATCAACAGTGAAGCTGGCCGAATTCCTCATGTGATCAATGAAACGACCCGGGGTTGCAATAATGACATCAGGTCGCAACCGAAGTTCGGCTTCCTGAACCTTCACGCTGAGACCACCGACCGCAAGGGTGAACTTAATGTCGGTATGAGCCGCCAGCTTGGTGGCAACAGCATGACACTGGATTGCAAGCTCACGAGTGGGGGTGAGAATGACAACTCGTGTGGTGGCGATCTTCTTAGGCCGATAGAGAAGTCGTTCAAGAATTGGCAACACAAATGCTGCCGTCTTTCCTGAACCAGTGACTGCACCTCCAACGAGATCTTTCCCCATAAGAGCAATGGGAATAGTCTTTGCCTGAATTGGGGTTGGCTTCGAGAAGCCAACAGCAGTCACACCTCGAAGGATGGGCCGTGACAAGGACATTGCCTGGAAGGATGAAGTATCTCTCTTCTTTCCGAGCGTTTGCTTCTCTTCGGGGGCAAAGAAAGCATCTCGTTTCGCTTGTTCCTCAGGGTCTTCCGCTTCGCTGTCATCCGACATATCGTCTGGGTGGGCCACGGGTGTCGCTACAGAATCATCATCTGAAGCTGGCTCATCCCCGTCTTCGAGCTCACCCTCCTCTTCACCAGATTGTTCATCACCATCCTTCTCTTCCTCCTCCGAGTCAACGTTCATGCCGAAGGCGTCGTCTGCCAAGACCTCGTCGTCCTCGTCATCCATGTCAACGTCGGCATCGCTCTTGGAATCCTCCTCGATGTTGTCAGTATTTTCTTCGCCATTCTTCTTATTCTTATTCTCCCTTCGCCTCCGTATAATCTCATCCAAGTCGACGCCCTTCTTGTCAGCATTCATGCCCTTTTTTGCGCCATCAAATCCCCAGCCTTCGAATTCCTCTGTGTCAAATTCGCCGGCATCATCGACCATGAACTCAAATTCGGAATCCATTGCGCCATCATCTTCGTCCTTTTCGCCCCAGACACCATCAGTCTCTTCTCGTTCAGGTGCTTCATCCTTGGTTGCCTTGGCCGACTTCTTGCTGGTGGTCTTTGCCCTCTTCTTCGGAGGCTGAGCAGGGACCTCTTCCCCCTCGAAAACTTCACCCTCGTTATCAGAGAGGGTATGAATGAAGTCGCTTTCAATTGGTCTTTTGTGCGACGGCGCCATCTTGAATTTTATTGATATATGCTGCTGATACTGGCGGGGCAGCTTCACAAAATTTCAGAGCAGCATTCATGCAGCTTTGTCGTTTTCTGCCGCCTAGAAATTTTGGCGGTGAGAAAACCTGGACCCCTGGCCTGCAATACACGTGATACTTCCTAATTAGGGTTAGGTTTTGGAGCTAAGAATAGAAAAAATAAGATAAAAAGGCCAAAACCACTTCGTGAAGATTGTTGTATAAATGACAAATCAATGTTAATTATTTACTATTATTTAGTTATACTAGTATTGTTTTATTCGCAGCTCTAGTCCTCCAACTGTACAGTGATCCATAAGACTGCGTTGAGTTATCGACCCGTGGTCATGGTGATCTCGGCTCCATGAAGCTCAGTGGCAGCACCTAGCTTCACTTAGGGAAGGGCAAGTTATTTGCTTTTAGGTATCTAGCCGCTGGCTCGCTGTCTGCCTGGACTATTGTGGTGTGTTGTTCAATAGACCCTGTTATAGTGTTATATAAATAGATTCTTAACTCCCTATCCTTTTATGTAATGTTGGCACCTTCAATGAGTGTATTGGCACCTATTGTTCGGCTGCTTGCATCTGTCACGGCTCCTGTTATATATCTCATTCGACCCCATGACTTCCCTCTTTCTCTTCTTCCATTCCTCGTTAATCTTATCGATTGGTAAGTGTTCCGTTTCTTGGTCGTATCCTCTATAGGTCAGTATCGTGCTGTATTGTCGTCTTATACTGACTACTTATCACAGGGTTTCTCCTTTTATCAAGCCTTATAGATATAGATATCCGTAGAAGTGGAAGGCTACACTGTTATTCCGATCTCGATATGGATCAATGACGACACCCGTGCCCACTCAGAGATCAGCCGGTCACTCTACACCACACTCGAGCCAATGGCGAGGGAAGCAAACAAAGCCCTCATTGAGAAAAGGCGAAAGTTGGCATACATTCTCCCAGTTTTCGAACCAAGTTATACCAGCGTTCACAACATGCAACAAACGACGCCTGGGTCTATTGTATCAGAGGTATAAGGACAACGATGACCCTGACGATAAGAGACAAGTCTTCCTTTATTGTGGTACACCATGGCTAAGCCTCGGCTTCATTGGTCCTGCTGGAGAAGAACGCCGGCGTTGCGACGCATATCACACTATGCTCAATGCCTCGCAAAAGTCTACTTCTATAGACTAACTCCTCGATGACTCTGTAAGTACCTGTCTTGCCTGGCTTCTCGCTGGAGGATTGCTGTTAACTCGCTGTTTAGTCGTCAAGGCCCTGTGTCGCCGTTCCCTCGGCCGTCTCACCACCTGGGATTGTACCGGTGGTCCCCTGATGGCTGCGTTGATAATGACTGTGAGTACCGTTTATTTTATCGCGAGCTACCAGCTGATCAGTAGCTAGCTGCCTTCAACAAGTGCACTCATGGTACTGGTAGCAACAAGACGTGTGAGTTTGTCTTGTCCGACTACCGCCCGATGGCAGGTTAACTTGTCACGGAGTTGGGCAACGCCCAATTGCTTCTTGTAAGTATCAGTGCCGTACCAGCTCGACAGTGGCTAACTGGATGGCAGCCTCGTGTGCAACGCCTGCAAGTTACGGTGCACAAGGTGCTTCAAGCCATGGAGCACAAGAGTGGCTCCGCTAAGCAGCGAGATGATGGCGAGCGGGATGCTAGGGAGCAGCGAGGTGGCCCTGGACCAGGCCAACTCGTTGTCGGTGATTGACTTTCGCCAACGTATGTCTAACCTTACCTCACTCCTGTCTTGCTGCTAACTGGCTGTCTAGTACCAGTGGACGATGGATGATGAGATTACTGCCTATGATCAGGTGTATTCCACGGGCCCTCGCGCCGGGGATCTCAATCCAGCTTGCCCTGGCGTTGTGGACTTATTTCTTCGACAACCAGCGCCCGGATCAGGTTAAATCTTCAAGCGCCTCATCTAAGCGATAATTTGAAATTACTGTCAGCTGCTCTACCGATCGCCGCCGATACTTCAAAGAACTCAAGTCAACCCCCAAGCATTATTGGCGATGCTCAAGTTGATGCTGCAGGTCGTCCTGTTCCTTTATTAGTACAGAAACACGAAGACATAGCCCCATATCAGAAGTCAAAGAAATCGACGTCGGGAGATGATTCGTGCTCGCCAGCACGACCATTCGATATCGTGGAGTGACTCGGTCCCTTGTCTTATAGACTAAACTTCCCACCAAAACGAAAGATACAGGACCTCATATCAGTCGCAAATCTATATCCCAATCCAAAGGACGAGGACCTGTTTGGAGGGCAAGCTAAATCACCAGGTCCAGTACTAGTGGGGACAGAGAAAACCCTCTAAATGATAACGTGGTTCGACTGCTATTCTGTTCTCGAGGAAGTGGAAGAGGAACTCAAGCAAGCCAAGAACAGGTCGTCAGAGAGGCGCAAACATATTGGCCGTCGTGCTGTATGCAGGACACGAAGTAATACAATACCACTCGACAAAATAGTAAGAATATGTTGCATATGAACAGTTGAGGAAACATATGTCATATTAGCCATAAAAAAAATCACAATTAAAACCTAATTACGGAGTAAGCTGCTATCATTCCTCTTCCATTGAGGTCTTCAAACGGATGTTTGACCAGATAGATGAAATCGGATGCAATAAATGAGGACAAGGATAGCGGCAGATTTCAGGAAGGAGAGTGATATTAGGCACTATAGGTACTTAGGTACTTTGGTACGTCGCTGTTTGTTTGCCAGAGTAACCCCGCCACGGTTGATTGGACGACACCGCCCAAATGGCATTACTACTGGCCGCCTAATGATGCACATTTGATTATCACCACGCGAACGAATGATTGAATAATTTTCCCTCCATCACCCTCTTTTCTCGCTGCCTTGCGCTTCCACGCTGCAGCCTTCTTCTCGTCTATTTCTGCTCGATACCCCCGACGTCTGTCCCGACATCTCATTCCTTCGCCCGCGTCTCTCTCTCATTTCGACCGTTGTGTCATCGCGAGAACCAAACCCCCCTTTGCTCTTCGCAGTATACTCAACTATCCGTCACGATGGGCGAATCCAGGTTCGACTTGTCCTCTCACCGAGCAACAGGCACCTGCAGCTGACACCAGGACTACAGACAGGAGCTTGTCAATTGGCTTAACAGCCTCCTCCAGCTTAACATGACCAAGGTTGAGCAGTGCGGTACTGGGTGAGTCGCCACGTACCTCACCCCGCCCGGCGAATGACACCTGCTACGATATCACAAGACAAGATCTCTGACATGAGCTTCACTACAGCGCCGCGCTCTGCCAGGTTTTTGACAGCATCTTCATGGACATCCCCATGTCCAAGGTCAAATTCAACGCCAACGGCGAATACGCCTACATCCAAAACTTCAAGGTCCTGCAAAGTACGCGCAATCTGACCCCCTGGCTCGCCCCCTTTCCCTGCAGAATCATGCTCTAAGACATCTGCCGCACACAGACTCATTTGCCAAACACCAAATCGAGAAGCCCATCCCCGTCGAATCCCTGGTCAAGTGCAAGATGCAGGACAACCTGGAGTTCTTGCAATGGACAAAGAAGTTCTGGGACCTCAACTTCCCGGACCACGACTACGACGCCGTCGCACGGAGAAAAGGAGGCGCTTTGCCACCTGCCGGCGCCGCCACTGCCAGGGCCCCTGTTCCTTCGAATACGAGTGCTCGGAGAGGCGGTACAACCCCTAGCACTGGCCCACGCATCGCGAAGGCTGCGGGACCAGGCACTGCCGCCTTGCAGCAGGAGAATGCTACCCTTAAGGAGACTGTCACTGGTCTCGAGCGCGAACGAGACTTCTACTTCAGCAAGCTCCGTGACATTGAGTTGCTGATCCAGCAGGCCGTTGAGGAAGACCCAGAGCTGGAGAAACAGGAGGATGGCCTGGTCAAGCATATCCAGACCATTTTGTATTCCACAGAAGAGGGATTCGAGATTCCCGCGGAGGCTGAGGGTCTGGATGACCAAGAGACGTTTTAATGGACCTGTCGGAGACTTGAAAGCATGGAATCCGAATTTGTGGGGGGGAACGTGTACCAGGCCAGTGTCGATCTAGCGGACGGCTGCGGTTGCATGTACATGATGAATGCATTGATGAGTGGCGCCGGACATACTCTCACCCGAGTGAGATTTGAGAATGTGGATTTTATAGAGCAACCCAGTAAAACTGTTGGACAGGAGGATTTGAGTGTGCATGAGTGGAAGGACATGGTGCTAGTACTACCTCACAATCCTAGGCATCTACAATTGCGCAATGAAACAAGCTCCGAGATATGACTGCCTACAATACTACTGTGTTATGGGAGATAACCAAGGCGTGGAAGCCTGGGGAAGCCAATTACCTCCTGCAGTAGGGAGTAATATGCATGGATCTACGAAGTACGAAGTATGAGTACACTGCTGTGCGAAGTAGATATGATTGAAGCAGATTGACAGTTTAGAATGCAAACCCGGGTGAATATGGAAACAAAGAAACTCCAGCCAAACCACTCAGCATTCTTTGTTCAAGCGCCACTATTAATATCCCGGAACCGCTTTTAACGTCCTTCTGACATCCGTGGATGACCTTGATGAAGCTTCAGGTGGTTTCTATCTTCGATACGAGTACGAAGTGCATACGCGCGGAGTAGCGCTCAATTTAGTGGCTGACCCTTCCCGTCAAATATTAATTAGGCGGCCCCAGGCGCTAAAAGCTTCGTGGGTTCCACTGAACGTTCCCACTGTCCATCTAACGCTTGCATCATCATACAGAACATTAAAAGTTAAAGGCCAGCAATATCTGGACGGCGACAACAAAGCATATATCAACTTTATCACCAAAAATAACAACTATTCAGCCCACGTTTACTGCAATCGCGAGTTGGCCGAGTGCAGAGATTTGAAGATGGCACCACCTCCCGAAATCGCAATACCGTCCACGAGCATCTCCGACGAAGGCTCCTCCAAGCCATTCACCCTGTACAACATTACCCTCCGCCTTCCCCTGCGCTCTTTCGTCGTCCAGAAGCGATATTCTGAATTCACCGTCCTTCACAGCGCCTTGGTCGAGCAGGTTGGCGCTCCGCCGCCACATCCTCTCCCTGGCAAGCATTGGCTCAAGTCCACAGTCAAGTCTCCCGACCTCACGCGAGAGCGACAGCTGGGGCTGGAGAAGTACCTCCGAACGATCGCAGAGTCACCGGATCGACGATGGAGGGATACATCGGCCTGGAGGGTGTTCCTCAACCTACCGAGCTCTAGCGCGAGCAATTCCACTGCCTCGGCAGCTGGAATGGTTGGTAGTACAGCATCAGGGACGGCTGACCCGGGAACATGGCTAGAGGTCCATCGAGAATTAAAGCAATGCCTACACGAAGCGAGACAGGCCCTTTCGAGAAGAGACGGGGCAGCAGATAGCGGGAACCTCACGGCGGCGGCGGAGGCTGCAGCTGCAGCGAAGAGGGTGCTGGTAAAGGCTGGGGGGCTGATCAACAACATGGCTGACGGCCTCCGCAAGATGCAGGAATCAAGCAGGTTGGGTGATGGTGAGTTACGGCGGCGACGGGATCTCGTCTCTGCTGCCAAGATGGAGCGTGACGGGTTGGATAAGCTCGCCAGCAGCATGCCTGGCTCATCACCAGCAACAAGTCGTGGAGGCCTAGGTCATGTTCAAGCCTCTTCTTCAAACAGGGCGAGTCTCTTGGGCGGCCATAGACCTACACCAACAGGCCGTGTGCTGGGGGCTCCATTGCCAGAGACGGACAAGACGCGAGAACTCGACAACCAGGGTGTTCTGCTGCTACAGAAGCGAGAAATTCAGGGGCAAGATCAACAAATCGACCAACTGGCAGCCATTATACGAAGACAGAAGGAGATGGGCATCCAGATCAACGAAGAAGTGGAGAGGCAGACCGAATTGCTAGACTCTGTAGATGACAATGTCGATCGCGTGGAAGGCAAAGTCAGAGTGGCCAACAGGCGGCTTAAGAAGATGTGACTCTTTGCGATCATTACGTTGCTGCAGGCGATACTGCTGGCTATGAAAGTACTGGCCTACTGGCTGTGGGTTGGGAATACGATATTTGATGGCCTTGCTTGGATAGGGGAATTGGTTATTGTTATTCTCCTGGGTCGATGACGACTGTGTATTATGGCGTGGTTGTGTGCTACATGAAGGCAGCGAGCGTGAACTTGCCATGCATTCATTGGGGGTTCAAGGCGCACACATCTTGGGGCATTGCAGGAATGGGTTATGGGTCACGAACAGACATTGACCACTATGGAACTACTAGCTATAATGATAACTTGGCGACATTGTAATATTACTATTATTATTATCATCATCATGGAAGCAAGTCTTGCGAGATGGAGACGGGAGAACAGGGTCCGATGGGTCGGCCCATGTTCAAAACCAAGTCATGTTACTTAACACGAATACGGCAGCGGCAAGGCCATGACCTAGCACACTACCTAATACCGAACACATCACCCTGCTGGTCGGTAGTACTAGCAGTACTCCGTAGTATCACAAGTTTTACAACCCGTTCCCACCCCCCCCCTCTTTGTGCGCAGCCCTTTCGGCAATTTCTTCTCACGCCTCGAGTCCACGCAACACAAGACACGCACATCTTACCTCAATCATCCTGCTTTGCAGCTCGGCTCCGGAAAGCTGGGAAAACTTTGCATGCAGATTGCCGAAAAAAGCAGTGCACGGATGTTGCTTGTTGCTGACCTAAATATTGGCATCGCGCAGCAGCGCACAGGCAAAGACTTTGAGCCTTGAGGAATGGCCCCCATTTTCGCCAGGCCGTTTGAAAGTTGAGAGTCAGTATTATTAGGCCTGGACTACAGCTGGAACTGGATCATCCCCACAGTGGCGAGGCTACGTCACTTGACACCATTAATACTCGCAAGTGCCCGTTGTAGTTGCTAGGCAACGCGTAAATTGCCATCTCACCACCCTGGTCTTGTTTTGGCAGCACCTGGTTTGGTCGTGTTGGCTTGATTCGCTGCCAACGGCTGGGACCTTTGGGGCGCTTGGCTTCTCAGCCTTCTTCATTGATGGCGTTTGGTCATGAGGATGAACTATCCGTATTATTGTCACCGCAACCCTATGTGATAAGAGGGCATTGGCGTCGTCGCAGGAGGAGAAAAGAGACAACTGTGACGAACGCAGCGCTTCGCTGACGAGTCGCGTCTATTCGTGTGTCTGACAGGCCCGCCCATCACCAAGCATTATAGTGGGGTTTGAGCTTGTTGCAGGCTTCAGAGACGAGGAGATGCTCTGATTGGAGTGTTATGTCCTGGGCAGAGAGGTGCCTTGGCTGGTCTGGACTCTGGATTATATTATAATGGTCTGATCTGACAATTGACTTTGCAATGGGGACTTTGAAATGGATCCATACGACATACGGGTCCTGTCTCGACAGGGTACGTAAGTCCTGCTGCATTGTGCATGGCGGGGACAAAGCATCTCGTACAGATAGATACGAGTAGATAATACGGAGGAGTAGTCCTGCAGTGAAAAGGGTCTTTGTGTTGATGGTGGATGCTGAAGATGTTTGTGCTGGAACACCAGGAAGAAGCAACGACTGCATGATGAGGATAACAGCCCGGCGCCACGTTGCCTGGACATGGCACCCTGTACGATGAATGGAGCAGGACTCTGTACTCCGTATTAGAATGAAGAATGAATGAGAAGCGTTTGATAGACAGGGCTCCATGTACCTGGTAGTATTAGTTTATGTACGGAGTAGTATCCTCTGGCCTTTTGTTAGCGTAACTCTGACGTTTAGCATTGATTCAAGGCCAATAGCGGGACCAACCGGAGGGCGGCAGGCTTGCTGCAATCATCAGAACAGGGCTCTTTTCAGGCTGTTGTCCCCCGCCTGTCCCGCTCTATCGAGTGACTGACGACCACTAAACTGAGGAGCCCAACAGCTCCAAGGTAAACACTCCAGCGGCAGCTGGGGATATTTTTGCTGCTCTTCCCCCCACAACACCTCCCCAAAATCTTAGCATCTCACCCTCATGTCAAAGAAGCGACGCATCCTAAATATCATCAAGAAACCGCCACGGCCCGGCAAGTTTTTGGCATAGCAGCAAGCAAGCATTTGTGGTTGCTGTTGCGCAGCCCTCCCCTCCATTTCGTGTTTTTTTCTCTTCTATTTGGTGCCTGGCGTTTGTTTCCTACAGCCGTTTTTTTTTTCTCACTGTGCTGTTCTGTCCAAGGTGAGTGAATGCCCCCTCCATCTTACACTTGGCCCCCTTTTTTCGCGACGCTCCCAAGTTCCATGTTCATCGCGGGGACGAACGAACCATTGCCTTCTTTACGTTACTTTGTTGAGGCAATGCGCGGATTCTTAACTGTTGGCCAGTTTTCGCGCGCGATAGTACCCATGGCTTTCTCGATGCTCCCGTAACCCAGGCGATTGCACTGTTGTTTCCCGCACCCGCGCAGCATAGCAGAGCCTCGATCCAAACCGTCTCTGCGCCTGAACCGAGCGACAACAAAACATGAGCGCGCCGCCTCCGCCTCCGCCTCATGGCGAGGTGCCCCGGTCGTCGGGATTGCCGCCCGGCAAATACGACATTTTCGTCATCCCTCAGCACTCTGCGGGCTCTGGCTTCCTGTACCTGCCGTCGCTGCAGCCCAACGTCAATAGCTTCGTGGCGGGCTTCGCTTCGGCACTCATCCTGGTTATCGTGTTCCAGACCATGGCACCGGCGTTTCGGGACGGCTTCCAGGGTCTAGGGGGGATGGGCATAGCCATGCTGATGGTAGGTGTCGGATTTGGCGCGTGGTCGCTGGGACGAACGCAGACGAATGGACCTCCGCCGGCATCGAGTTCGAGTTCGGGTCATGGGCCAGGCACTTCTGGGGCTTACGGCGGAGGATACGGCGGCCAAGGAGGAGCTTATGGTGCAGACTACGGTACACACGGAGGCTTTGGAGGTCCTAATCCTGGACAACCTCCCAATATGGGTGGACCCCCTCCACCGCCGCCGCCCCATGGTCATCCTCCTAGCAGTGCACCTCCACGGCAGGAAAGGCCGCATCAATCGTGGCAGTACTCGCATGGACAGTCGGAACACCCGCCTCCTCCGCCAAGGCATGAGAACGCGCAGTCCTCCGGGCAACGCTCACCGCCACATCCGGAGAATCCACCGCCCCCTACCGAGAGGGCTCCTCCGGAGTGTGAAAGGCCCCAGACTTCGCAGCAGCGCCATCCTCCACAGCCGGACAAAAGACCGCCACCAGAACCAGAAAAGAGAACACCTCAGCAAAAGAAGCGGCCTCAGCAAAAGAAAGCCGTATCTCGAGAGGAGAAGGTCGCCCCTGAACCAGAACAGAGACCTCCCCCTGAGCCGGAAAAGAAACCACCCAAGCCAGAGAAGAAACCGCCTGAGCCAGAGAAGGAACTGCCACATGAACCAGAAAAGAAGCTGCCTCCTAAACCAGAGAAGAAGTCCCATTCCGAGCTAGAGAAGAAGTCCCATCTTGAGCTAGAAAACAAGTCTCCTCCCCCTGAACCAGAAAGGAGGCCCCCTCCTCTGAACAAGAACCCTGAACCAGAGAGGAGGAACCCAACACCGGAACTAGTGAGGAGACCAGTTCCCAAACCAGAGAAGAAACCGGCGCCTGGACCAGAAAAGAAGGCATCTAGACCGGCCCCTGAGAAGGAGCACAAACCTACTCCTCGGCTAGAAAAGAAATCCATTCCCGAGCCAGAACCAATTCCCATACCAGAAAAGGAATCTACTCCCCAACCAGAGCTGAAACCAACCCCCAAGCCAGAACAAAGAACAACACCCCCACCAGAACAGAGACCAGCTCCCCAACCAGAACAGAGACCAGCTCCCCAACCAGAACAGAGACCAGCTCCCCAACCAGAGCCGAAACCAACTCTTCGGCCGGAACAAAAACTGACCCCTCAGCCGGAACCAAAGCCTACTCCTGAGCCAGAGAAGAAGTCACCCCCTGAACCTGAATACAAACCGACCCTTGAACCGGAAATGAAGAAGACGGAATCACCAAAGGGCACGTGGGAGAGAGCACGTGAAGAGATGAGGAGAAAAGAGGAAGAGCGGAGAATCAAGGAAGCAGAGCAAAGGCGTCGCGAGGAAGCCGCCAAGAAACTCCTTGAATTGCGCGCCAAAGAGGTCAAGGAGAGACAAGAGCGTGAGAAGGAAAGGCAAAGGAAAGAGGCTGAGCAGAAGGCCAAGGAAGAGGCCGAAAGGCGCGAGGCCGAACGAAAGCAGAATGAAAAGGAGCTGGAGCGGGCCAGGCAAAGAGAGAAGGAGGCGAGAGAGAGAGAAGAGCAAAAGAGAAAGGAAGCCGAAGCCAAAGCAGCCGCTGAAGCAAAGGCTGCGGCCGAGGCCAAGGCGGCTGCTGATGCCAAAGCGGCTGCTGAAGCCAGAGCCGCAGCAGAAGCGAAAGCAGCTGCTGAAGCAAAAGCTGCAGCGGAAGCCAAGGCGGCAGCAGAGGCCAAGCCTGCAGTGCCTGAGTTTCGACACAGTCGGGCTGGCAACACCTATGCTTATCCAAGCGTTGGCGAAAAGACAAATATGTGGCCCAACGGCCGACCTCCCGTTCCTTCGCCTTCGGTTGTCTCATCCACAACTTCAAGTTGGTCCGACAGCCAGCGAACTCCTGCCCCTGCTCCCTCTGTAGCGCCATCATCGGCTTCAAGAAGATCCAACACCCCGACGAAGCGTTCTCCAGCACCTACGCCTTCTGTGGCGCCATCATCAACATCAAGGAGATCTGATAGTCCAACAAAGCACTCTCCTGCGCCTGCTCCCTCTGTGGCGCCATCATCGGCTTCAAGGAGATCCAACACCCCGACGAAGCGCTCTCCAGCTCCTGCGCCTTCGATGGCGCCATCGTCAACGTCAAGAAGATCTGATAGTCCGACGAAACCTCCAGCTCCCACGCCCTCTGAAGCTCCTTCTTCAGCATCAAAGAGATCCACCAACTCGTCAAGACGACACCCAGCTCCTCCGACTAGCTCACATGTCAGCTTTGACGATGAGGCTACCTATTCATTCCGTCCATATGACCAGCCCACGAAGCCAAGGCACAAGAAATCAACATCCTCCCTCACGGGATCCGATGCTTCATGGGCTGCTTCTCAAACAACGGCGCGCACAACGCCACCACCATCAGTGCGCGCTCCTTATACCACCAAGGATCCTGATAAGATTGTTATCCAATCCGTGTATCTCTACATGAACCAATTTGCCAAGACACCGGCTAGCCAGCTTGTTTCTGGAGTCGGGACGGTTACTGATGGTCTCGTTCTTCGCATCACCACTGAAGGACTCTTCATCGACGATGACGTCCGGGGCGTGCCGCAGCGTGAGTGGGACGTCAAAGCCTGGACACTGAAGCTCGTTGAGGTATGGTGCCCTCCGCACTGCTTAAATTCGACAGTTCCACCCCCCACCCCTGCGGCAAAGAACAACATCAGTTTCCTCCACAAGATGGCGACTGCTCGGACGCGTGTAGCGGACAGGGATGCCCCAAAGGCCTACACAGGTGATGAAGCTGATGTCTATTTGACTGAAATGCTCCGCGCATGCAAGGAGTGCTGTCGCATGGGCCTTTGCGAACGAACCTTTAACAACACCAACATCCCCTCCACAAACGGTCAGACCGGAGTGTGGAAGTGCAAGGGCTTGCATGTACTCCGCGCGACGGTCCGGGACCAAGAAAGCAAGCGATATATGTTTGTCGTCGACGAACTAGAGGGTTGGAAGTTGGCAGTCGGGATACAGCGCTTGAGGCGCGGCACGCAGGTTCGGCAGCTCGGAGTGGCCAGCATGATACCTTCAGAAGCTAGAGGCTTACTGGAGACGCTGGGCTGGGCTGGCTGATTGGTTTGTCCCTAGATAGGATGAACCACCTGTTCGCTTCGGTACATAATATTTTGGGAGGAGCATCGAACAAAAGGGAGGCAGTTTACATGCTGAGTGGCGCAAGATTTGGTTCATTTATGGATGGCAGGAGTAAAAAAAAACAAAGGCCAGGATGGAGTATGATGATGTCTTGCTGGAACGTAAGGAGGAATGTATGGTAAGATAGGAGGCATGAGCATGAGGGAGGCATTTCGGTTGTGAGTTGTCGCAACATTCCTGTCGATCATACCCCCCCGGCAAGTTTGTAACCAAACGCTTGGATCGTAGATCCAGGCCACGAAGGACATGAGCAAATACCCCAATACATATTTAGAAATAATACCACTTATCCATGTATCTATCCTTTGTCTTTGCTGTGACTTGGAATTGCTTATTTTATCTTCTGAAGCTTTTCCACCAGAGCAGATACCTGTCTGTATCATGAAAACCAAATTTATCAGCAATTCCATGTCATTTGATTACAAGTTGAGTGCTATTAGCTATTTCATATATCATTACTTTGTAGGTTGAACTCCCACCCCCCTTTCCCATCACAACGAATCCAAAAGTCAACACACCAACTCCAACAACCATGATATCAAATGCCCGCATGCCTAATCATGTTGAATAAATACACGTCCAAACACATCGGAAAACCAACTCCAACGCTGTGTGTTGAAAAAAAGCCCCTGCAGCCAGTCCTGATGTATCACCCAATTCAACCTCTCTTCTCTTCCACATCCCAGACCTCAACATCGCCATTCATCCTCCCCAAGAGCAAAACCTTGCCATCCGCCGAGAACTCTCCCGCAGTGACCGGGAATCCTCCGCTTCTCTCACAGACAAGATTCCCCGACGCCACGTCCATAATGTCGAATCCATCCTCCGTCCTACACACTAGGTACCGGCAGTCCTGCGATATACAAAGCGGCCAACCCTCACATCGTCGCACCGAGTTCAGGTTATACGACGTCAAGTGGCTCGCCTCGGGGAACCACACATGCACCGTCGTGCCCCAGACGGACACCACCGTCTTCCCATCCGGCGAGACGGCCAGCGCGCGAGGGTTGTTGCTCATTGGCCCTTCGATCTCGAGCCTGCTGAGGGTCTTGCTGGTCCCTGGGTGGCTCACTCGTAGCGTCCCGTCCTTGGAGAGCGTCACGAGCTTGAGGTCGGATGTAAAGGCCGCGTGCGTGATGCTGTCGATGTGACTGAGCACTCGTCCCAGCCTGGCTCCTGTGCGGGCATCCCATGTGCCCATTCGTCCTATGCCCTCCGCTGCGGCGATGACTCTCCCGTCTGGGCTCCAGACCACGGGCTCCCCTTTTGCTTCCTTGAGTTCGAGGTTTGTCTTGCCGGTAGTAAAGTCTCGGATCATGACAGTGCTGGAGTGGTGGTATTCCACGCCGCCGCCGAGTTGGACAGTCCAGTCGCGCAGAGTCGCCATGCGGTTGTTGCTGGAGCTGACTTGCGGACAGAACGAGGCTTGGGGGCCGGTGATTTTGGTGTAGCCGCGCTGGGAGACTAGATCGAAGATGTCGATCCAGGACTGGCCTGTTGGACCTCCGGGATAGATGGCGTAAGCAGCATTGGAGGGCGAGAGTCCAACGGAGACGATCTCAGCGCGAGAAGAAGCGCGGGAGAAGCGCCGAGTGAGGTTGAGGAGAGGACCCATAGCCTCGTTGGTTTGAGACGAAGACCTGAGAGCACAGAGTCAGTCGTATGACTTGTGAGAGCGTGGTGGTTTGTTTGACTTACATCTTGTCTGTCGAGAATAGGTCTGCTTCGTAAGTAAGAGGTGAGAGATGCTTGCTTGAGGGTTATCAACGTAAGTGATTCGTAAAAGCACGCTGTGTTTCTGTCCTGATCTTTCTGAATGATTTCTTTGTGTTGATGGTTTTTTTTTCCTGTCTTTCTTTCTTGGTACATATCCAGAGACCCTTTTTTCCACTTCAAGGGGTTCTCTTCAGGTCTATTAAAAGCTCAGCCTCCAAGTGTTGAATACCAGTCATTCATTCATCTCCATCCTCTGGTCGGCACTCCTCTTCCGGTCAGAACAGCATCACGTAGATTGTTGGTGGTTTGACCGGGCGGGCAAAAAGGGAAAACGGGGATGACTATGCCCGCCGAACAAACAGTGCGTTGTCGGAACGGCACTATGAGCCACCCTTTCCGTGGTGTGATACTAGGAAGACTAACACCGATGCTCCTGTCCGTACCCAAAGCCTGGGTATGTCGTGAAACGATAGTCCGTTGAAATATAGTAGATATTCATGTAGAGAGGTGTTAGCAGCCCTATGATACTGACTTATCCGTACGTTTCTATGCCCAATTCGTCTCGCCGATGGAATCAACCCACTTGGAATACAAAAAAACCTGCCAAAAATAATTACAATACGAAGTACGAAGCTTATCGTGGCGGATTACGCACTTACATGGCAAATACGCGTGAGTTCTGGAAGACGGTCGTCCGCGTGAGTCACAGGAAAATCGACCAATTATGGAGCACAGGTTTCGGTTTTCTTTCGTGCCATTGGTCTTCTGGGAGAATGCCGAGAAATCCAGAACGGGCAACTCATGATCGGCGAGATGGATTGGCTCTAGTGGCCGCTTTCCCGGTATTCTGGGGATTTCGCTTAGAGGAGCCGAAGTTGAGCTGAGGTGTTTGGTGTTTTGCGACACCGAGAGCGGAGGGGGGCGTTCGGTGATCGTGAGCTTCAGATTCACACGATGCAGCAGTAATACGGAGTATGTCTTCCGAGATATGGGAAGAATCCTTTGAGGCTCCACCCGGCACTATCAGAGCTCAATGATTATTAAACACTCATCTCAATATGTACATATGTTCCGGAGGTGGAGTTAAAATGCCATCAAGGTACGGAGCACTCCGTACTTGAACTGTCAATACGCCCTTGTTTCAGCAGTACTAATACACTCGGTGCTTCGCTCCTTTCCGGCTCTTTTTTTTAGTTATTCTCGTTTATCTGGTCACTCACGCTCCGAATGCCTCGTCGTAGTTGACCATACACGACCTATACCGCACACTGCTGTCCTTGAGTTTGTTCATGGCCTGCTGCAGACCCTCCGTAGAGATGGGAATCTCCTCCACCCATGACTTGAGGCCCTTCTCGGCTGCCAAATCCAGCATCTCCAGCATCTCCTTACGGCTGCCCAAGTGCGAGGTGCCGATAAAGCATCCGTTGTCAAGGAAGTCCTGATTTCGCACTGAGATACCCGCACCGGCCGGCAGACCGACCGAGTTCCACTTTCCGTGGACATCCAACAGGCTCAGGTACTCCTTCAGCTGGAAGCCGTCGAACGAGCTGGCCGTGTTGACGATCAGGTCAAAGGTCATCTCATGGTCCTTGTGCCAGCCCTCTTCTGATGTGGCCAGGAACCCGTCGGCGCCCATCTTGCGGGCGTCGGCCTCCTTAGCCCGGGTGCGGGAGATGGCCCAGACCTCTGCACCGAGGGCCTTTGCGAAAATAATTCCGTAGTGGCCGAGGCCACCGATTCCGACGATGCCAACCTTCTTACCTGGGCCGGCACCAAAACGTTTGAGCGGGCTGTAGACGGTGATACCGCCGCAAAGCATGGGAGCTGCGTCGGAACTGGAGAGGGCTTCGGGAATGGGGTATGTCCTGTTTGTCAAGCGCATGTCAGCGGCACACGCTCCAGATCATCATGATCCTCGTCAACACCAAACACTCACCAGAACTCGTGGATTCTGGTATGAGATGAATAACCTCCCTGGGTGACGTAACCAGTGTCGAGGTAATCCTGGCCATAGGCATCGATCTGCTGCTTGCAGTACGTCTCGTTCTCGTTTTTGCACTGACGGCAGGTCAAGCACGAGTACACCTGGGCGCCAACACCGACTCGCTGGCCGACCTCGGCGAGCGACACCTTGGGACCGACACGAAGGACCTTGCCGACGACCTCGTGGCCCACGGCAAGGGGGTACTTGCAGCCGCCCCAATCGTTGCTGACCTTGAGCATGTCACTGGCGCAGACACCACAGCACTCGATCTTGATATCGACATCGTAGTCTCCGAACGGTCTGGGGTCCCAAGAGTTCTTCTCGAACTCGAGCCAATGCTCTTCATTGGGGGACTGGAAGCCGGTGAACTTGTCAGGGACAGCCATCTTGATATGGGACAAGAGGAAGTAGGTTCTTGGTGATGGACAAGCTGACTGCCTAGAGGAAGAGATGGGGAGAGCAATTGGGATGAGAGGGAGACTGGAGGAGAAGAGGGGAAGCCCGGAGCTTATATCGCAACGACAAAGGCCCTGGGAGATGCAATACTCTGTCCAAAGGCCACCCACCATCACCCACTATCATCCACCACCCCACCTACCAGTGACCATCGCCATGAGGGGCAGCAACTAGTATTTCACCCGCTAAACCCGAGCGACCGATGGCGGCGAGATGGTTCATATGGGGAAACCCATGCACCAGTGTTCCCCCACTGTTCTAGCAATGGTATGCGAGCGGGCATGCTCCGTGTAATTGGCCGGTGCCTATCCCCGGAAAGGGTTGATCAGGAGCAAGCTAATTCTTCCACCAACCGGAAGAGACCAGCGCCTTCGGTCCGACACTGCTTAGCTCAGCATCGTAACTTTAACTTGACCGAAACCGAAGGCTTGGTATGGCTTGGTATGGCTTGGATTGCTATTATCTAAGGTAGTTAAACGGTGTTCCCTGGGGCATATTTGCTGATTCTCAAGTATTGTTCTTATGCTTCGTTGATTGATGTCCATTGACGATTACTGAACCTCAAGACTGCCAGGAAATATCCTGGGAACAAGCCGAGCGTCCCCCTCTACTCCCGCTGCTTCACCGGCCTCTCTCCCAGCCCGACTCCGGCCAAGAAGCAGATTCGCAGGGTTGCGCCGGCATAAACCCATGGCACGTTGCCAATGTCGCCAGCGTTCCATCCCGTAATGGTGTAGTATATCTCAGGTCCCAATTCCTTCATAGAGTACAGATGTCCAAGGTCGGCGATCAGGAGCACCAGCAGCACTGTCTTCCAGACTCGAAGATCCCATGTTGATCGGAGTACAAGCGCCTCGTTGAGGGCGAAGAAGAGGTACATATTTGCGAGCTGGGACATGGCTATCGAGGTGCCCAGCGGCACTTGTTGCGGTGCCGACGCATCGTTCAGTAGCCTCAGGTACTCCCTCTGACGGAATTCATTGTAGAATGCACCGACCAACGCCGAAACGGGCTCTATGACGAGGAAGAAGAGGCGGTAAGCAAAGGGAAGCCGAACAGCAGGTCGTCTTGGAGTCATGATGATGATGATGAGGAGGGTGAAACAAGATGCAAGATGCAAGTGAAATTGAAATTTAAATTGGAAGTGTTGTGTTGGTCGGGCTTTGACAGCCTTACCGAACAATGCATGCGCAATCAACATGTCTTCGGATGCTGGGAATCGGGCACATGCATAAAGAGTCGGGGAAACCCTTGATCCACAACTCCACAGCATCGCATATGTATATGCATTCTAGGTATTGTAACGACTCACAGCCTTACCTCAGAGGCAACAGGCAACAGGCACCTTGGCACCGTATAAGATGATGATCTTGAGGTTGTAAGTTGTGACTTGACATGCTCGGGGTAGTTGTTTCAGATAGATGAATGACAGTGAAGGCTGTCAATGTCTCAATGTTGCTGCTTATCCTGCCTGATGCAGTGCACAATCCCACAATGCCCTGTGGCTTTCTTGGCCCTTAACCGGTCAGCAGCTGCAGGTGCCGAGTAATAAATACTATGTACTCGTAAGACGACGGTTTCGACGTTCTGGTCTGTGAATGGCCTCTGAAACCATGTTTACACCTATCCCGTCTTTGCCAGCGTCTCTCCGTGGCGGTTGACGTACGAAGTAGAAGACAGTAAATCTCGAAACGCTGCTGGCAGCTCTTGAGTGGATGCCATCATGTATCTAAGCCCGAATTTACATGGATCATTATGGAGGAGCTGTGAAGATGTGGCGAATAGTGAGGGAAAACCTAAGAAAAAAAAAGTTGAAGATCTGCAATCCGACTTTGTTGGTTGGCGCTCGGACACCCCGCCTTCTATCCATCTACGGAGTACTAGTAGATTGATGAGTTGTGGTTGACCGCTGCACCGCCGCTATTTCTTTTAATAGGATTGAGTGGCATCAACCTCTGGACAGGAACCCGAATTTTTTTCAAGGAGAGTTTTTTCGGCTTCGGTAAATGTATTCCATAGGCTTAGACTTTTGCTAGTCAGGGGAAAGTTATTCAGGGGCACGAGTCAGAGGCGAATCATTTGATGCACGAGGCGAGTAGTAGTACTATTAGGCCATAAGGGGCATCCCCAGAGCGAGATGGAGTGCTGATCCTCAAATGTCGGTGATGCTCTCCACCACGGTTTCAGTCTGCTAGGGGCCAGTCGCAGTGAAATCTGGGGGGTTACAGTGGAAGTGCACCACTGGATCCATTCCTTGCCAGGGGCGATAAGCTTTCCATTCGCTGTACGAAGTAGCAGTAGTAGTACTATGTACCTGTAATTGGGTAATTGGGCAAATAGCCGTTCAGCCAGCATGTCGGATTGGATTGAAGCGCCGTATCAGCCAACCAACGCGCCTCTCTTTTCCACCGATTCCTCTTCTCCTGCATTTCCATCCTCACCGGTGCTGTCGACGGTCTTTGCCAGGATCGCAGCTAACATCGCCTTGCGCCCCTCAATCCGCAGCCAACGGAGCCTCCGTGCGTGTACACTGTACACGAGGCAGTGCGTGTGGTGGTCAGCAACCAAACAAACCACTGACGAGTCGTCGTACCTCACTACTTGGTAGTGTATGGCCGCCGCGTCAAGTAGCGCCATCCGCAAGGCGAGACCGCCCATTATTGTCCGCCCGCATTCCAGTCCTCAAACATCCACCGCCACGAGCCCTCGCCCGACTAATTTAATTATTTGAATAATCTCTACCATCTCTCTGTGTCTCTGTCTGGTTTCCCTTGCGACTATATCTTGTCCGGCCAGTTCGATTTCCCTGCGTGTTGGAGAACCGCGCCCGACCGAATCCTCGCTTTCGTCTTATCCTGTCCGGTCTCCGCCTAATATTACTACGAAACATCGCCGACGCTCGCTCCCTGCCACTCGACACAGTTGATCGACATTCGCTGGCCTTTTGGGCCCCTTCAAGTCGGACGGAACCCCCTCCTCTGACTCTTCCCTCGCCAATTCCTCGGCCGTGATCGATCCCTCGAGAACGAATACACCTTTTTTGGTCAGGTACGAACGCAATAACTTCTAGCCATTGGTCGAGCCCCTGTTTAGGGCTGCAGCGTTATTTCAGGACCATGCAGGCTCTCAGCGAAAGGCTTGGATAAAAAGCATTCGGATACCAGTTCATGAGTGGACAAATTCACTGAGGAACGACGGCTAACCTTGGCTGGCTGGCTAGACTCACTATCAATCACGCAAAAGGCAGATATACAACGGGATCTCGATTTGCTTTCCACGAAGCCAGATTTGGGCGAGGTTGAAGGCTGTGTGATGACACGAAGGATCTTCCCAGTTGAGGACGCGGTGCCTGGCCAGACGGCAACGATGCCGGACCATCTTCAGCCTTGTGCGATGGGAACAGCCGCCGGTCAACGGGCCGTCAGTGCTTCTGGTGCGGGTGCTGGTGCGGGTGCACCTCGCCCATCCCATGAGCAGCGCTTTCGAAGCCTGAGCCTGACTCTGCCTTGGCGCCGGCCCAAGTCGTCTATGTTTGGACACGATGATACTCTCCACTTGCCGCGACAAATCAATGAGCTTGTTATCGACGACTCCGACGATGCGCGCGAACTATCTTCTCGAGGCGGCCGTGCCCGTGCTCAAAGCACCGCTGGGACAATCAAGGGTGCCATCCGCCGGGCCTCTTCGTCACTCAAGGGGATAGTTAACCGCAGGCCCTCAATGACCACTGAGGAGCCTGTTTATGAGGAGCAAATATTACACACTCGACCAACGACTGCCCACTCAACGTGGAATCGTTTGCGCCGGGCTACAAGTTTCCGCCGCTCGCGATCTTCCCACGGCCTAGAGATTATGCACGACTACCCACCAATGCCGCACCGGGACCTCAACACCTCCCACTTGCCTATCCCCGCGTTGGGAGACGAGCCCCCGATCATACCCATGAATACCGGAGCAGCCGCAAAGGCGTCAGCGGCAATGCAGAATAGGTGGCTGCATGCCTCTAGTGAGGATGGCAACGACCGCGAAAGCGGTATTGGCATTGTCGTGACGGAGCCATTCCCCGAGTCTGAAACAGCGGATGGAGAGTCTGTTCCTGCTCAAGATAGCAACATCAGCAGGGTAGACTTCATCACAAAGCTACCGACCGAACTGGCCATTCACATTTTGGCCTATCTGGATGCCGCAGCTCTCGCAAAGGCGAGCATCGTCTCCGAGAGCTGGAAGAAGGTTGTCAGCAATCAGCACATTTGGCGGGAGTCGTGTCTCAGGGAAACGACTGCAACATATGCCACTAGTGGCCCTATTAAGGCTGGCACTGGTCTTGGAGTTCCTGATGTGGTTCCTACCAATGACTGGAAACGGATCTATCGTGCCAAACTCGAGTTGAGCCAGAGATGGAAGGAGGGCAAAGCTCGGCCTGTCTACCTAAATGGGCATACTGACAGCATATATTGCTTACAATTTGATGAGTACGCCTCCTCTCTCACCAACCCCCCTTAAAACAATGACTGACCTCATTAGGTACAAAATCATCTCTGGCTCTAGAGATAAGACTATCCGAATCTGGGATATGCACACTTTGGAGTGCCGCCTGATTATTGGGCCTCCCGAGGTCGTCAACAGTGCTACCATGCTGGCGGATGCAGAAGGCAACCCGGCTCACTACGCGACATGCTCTGACAATCGCAAGACGGCGCTGTCGACCCCTCGGGTAGCATCGTTTTCAGAACATCACAAAGCGTCCATTCTGTGCTTGCAGTATGATGAAGAGATTATGGTGACGGGCTCATCCGACTCCACTTGTCTTGTGTATGACATGCAGAATGGTTATCGGCCTATTCGACGACTCCGGCACCACACAGCGGCAGTGCTCGACTTGGCGTTTGATAAGAAACACATCGTGACCTGCAGCAAAGACATTAGCATCTGTGTTTGGGATCGAGAGACGGGAACGCTTCTTCGTCAGCTTCGGGGGCACACTGGCCCCGTCAATGCTGTTCAGATGCGTGGAAATACCATTGTGTCATGCTCAGGGGACTTCCGCGTGAAGCTGTGGAACATTGACACGGGCAAGAATATTCGCGAGTTTGCCGGACATACCAAGGGTCTGGCGTGCTCTCAGTTTTCAGAGGATGGCCGATACGTGGCTTCGGCTGGGAACGACAAGGTGATTCGCATCTGGGACGCCAACACGGGCGAGTGCGTGCGGGAGATGCGGGCGCACGAAAACCTTGTGCGAAGCTTGCATATTGACAGTGTCAGCGGGAGGCTTGTTAGCGGCAGCTATGACACGGACATCAAGGTCTGGGACATGGAGACCGGCCATCAGCTGCTCGACTTCCCACGGTGGCACGCAAGCTGGGTCCTTAGTGCCAAGAGCGACTACAGGCGAATTGTCAGCACGGGACAAGACCCCAAGATTCTGATTATGGACTTTGGCGCGGACGTGGATGGTATCGAGATGCTGGAGAGTGGACACCCGAGCAGCTTAATCTAATGAGGGCATCCGGACCGACTCTAGAAGCAACTGTGGAACCCCATGTCAGACGCCGTGCCACCGATGCGCGCTCTTCGGCCTTATTATCTTTGCGATTTTTTTTTCTTCCTTGACTTTTTTTCTCTCATGACATGAGACTGAATGGGATGGATGGGGGCGTGGGACCTTTCCTGTTTATACGGAGGGTTGGTACTATTGGGTAGGGTTCTTGGGTTATGGAATTTTTGTTTGTTGGGAACCAACAAGCATGGATTTTTTTTTTTTCGTCTACGGCAATTGGTTTGTTTAGCAGCCTCTCGTCTATGGGGGAATACATACATACATCTCGGGAGCTGCCGGCGGTTTCTGGCTTCTCCTATTTTGTTCAAAAGGAAATGGCAATGATTCAGAATTTTGGGGTAACAACAAGCGGGTTTTGATTAGCGATGGGCATATAGAGAGCACTGGACTTTTGGGGAATGACCATGTCTTGATTTTCACATGTTTGAGTTTTTTTTTAAATCTTTTTTCTCGTTCTTGGCATTTTGTGATATTGTACTCCGTAATACATGCGAGAAGAGAAGTGCTTGTTTGGAACCATGAAGGGTGTGTGTGTCAAAGTTTCAAAGTGGGCCCAAAACAACCCCATCACGATGGCAAACTCAGCCCAGCCGGCTGTTTTCTTTCTTGGAAGCTGAAGCTATCACCGCGAGCGAGTAAGAATGCTACTCCACATGAAAGACGAAAACGAGAGCCGGAGAGAAAAAAGCTGGGGTTGCAAGCGAAGTGGCGTATTTTCTTCTTCTTCTTCTTCTTCTTCTCCCCCTGTGGGAGCGGACTTGGCTAGATGGAGAATATGCGCCGCAGGAGAGGGCTAAGCCGAAGATGGACCGCGGCACAAATGTATGTATGTGATCTGGTGATCTGATGAGAAAATGATGGGTGGTGGGGGAGCGGGTTTGGCCGAGTTGCGTGCGGAGAAGGGGGACAGGGGGGATGATGCGGAGGAGAGAGGAAAAGTGTGGAGAGGAGAAGTATTACTAGGTGGTAGATATTAGGTAGTAGGGAAGATGGGGTTGTGTGAGAGAGTAAGAAGTAATAAATAAGTAATCAGATGGGGTCAATTATGGGAGTTCGTTTGTATGATTTGTGTTTGTTGCTTGTTGGTGGTTGGGTTGTGAACTAATATGACGACAGTGGAAACATGTAAGTCGTTAGTCATAGGTACTCCGTAGATCATGTGTGTTTCTTCAGATGCTACGGAGTACTCATAGATGTCGCAAGAACTTGGTACACATGGACTCTGCAATCAATACTCGGTCCGTATCGCAGCCATTGCGCCCATTTCGACCACCACGGCTGGCTTTTGCGGTTGATGTTCGCTCGGCACATCTGGAAGATGCGAGCAAAAGCCCAGAAAGTCTGGAGGCGTATATCCCGTATTTTGTGGGGTAATGTGGTAGTATTACCTATCTGATCATACTACATAATACGGAGTGGTAGTACTTCGTACAATCTGGGGAAAAATGCCGCCGAAGAAGAGAGAGAATCCTTGCGTCATGCCATGCATTGTGGGGGAAGGGGGGTGAGTGATTCCGAGGGAACGCCCGTGCCTTGCAGCTAATATCTGCATCAGCGAGAGTGCAAGACGATGTACTTCGTATGCACTTGTTAGTACTCCGTACTATGAGCAAAAATCGACAGTGGAGTGCCGAGATGTTGTTGGTCGGGGAGTCGCGGCATTCGTTTTCTTCATTTGCATACATACTGCCGCGGCGCGGGAGGAAGGGTGGGTAATATGAAGCGTATCGTATGGCTCGGTTACCTGATCTGGAGCGGAACCAGACTCTTGGCTCCGAGAGAGTTCGCTTGCAAGGGGCGGAATGTGAACGAAAGAAAGCTAGCCGGCTATTTCGCAGCAGTAGTAGTACGAAGTAATAGCAGTAGTATAAGCTGCCAGAGGGCTCGAGAGCAGAGAGCTAGAGGGTAAGAGGGGCTAGAGCGGGAGAACAGAGCGAGCTAGGTATCGAGAAATTCGCCGGCCTCTCTCCGGGCAGATTGGAAGCACCGGGATGCAGTATGCAAGAGGATGCAACGACAAATGACGTGGCGGGGCTCATGGGTTGAGCAAGTTGTGTGAGTACTCGTACGTGTGAGTATGCGTGAGTGTGAGTGTGTGTAAGTCGGCTCATTCCGGTGTGTGTGTGTGTGTGTGTGTGTGTGTGTGTGT